>JAAGEH010000393.1:21639497-21705554 GCA_011751065.1 Lasiurus cinereus | reverse complement strand
CCTCCTGTTTACATCCATTTAGTAAGAACAATGTTTGGTTTCCGACAAATATTCAAAGTAATGAACAGCAAGAACCTACAACCAAGAATACTTTACCCAGCAAAGCTATAATTCAGAATTGCAGGGCAGATAAAGAGCTTCACAGATAAGAAAAAGCTAAAGGAGTTCATCAACACTAAACCAGTATTATAAGAAATGCTGAAAAGTACTCCTTAGGAAGAGGAAGAAGTAAAAGGTAAAGATAAAAATCATGAACAACAAATACATATCTATCAACAAGTGAATCTAAAAAGTGAATTAAAAATCTGATGAACAGAATAAACTGGTGAATATAATAGAATCGGGAAAGGGATGAGGGAGATACAGGGAGAGACTGGACAATAGTCATACACCTATGGATGAGGACAATGTGCGGGGAGGTAAGGTAGAGGGAGGGGTGCAAGCGTGTGGAGGGGAGCTATGGGGAGAAAAAGAGAAACAAATGTAATGATCTGAACAATAAAAATTTATTAAATTTAAAAAAGTAATAATAAAATGATAGTTTCAAAGAGCCTGTTATAAAAATCTATCCCTGGTTAACTCTTGGCCTCATATTTCAGTTCCCTCTTGTTTTTGCCTTTTGTATTTCTTTTTTTATTATTATTATTTAAATAAATTTTTATTGTTCAGATTATTACAATTGTTCCTCTTTTAGCCCCATATCTCCCCTTCACCTCAATCCCATTCCACCCTTTGCCCTTACCTACCCCCCCATTGTCTTCATCCATAGGTGTATGATTTTTGTCCATTCTCTCCCTATACCCACCCCTCACATTTTTCCCCCTGAAAATTATCAGTCTACCCTCTTTATATGCCTCCAATTATATTATATTTACCAGTTTATTCTTTTCAATTCACTTGATTTTTAGATTCATTTTTTGATAGATATGTATTTATTGTTCATAATTTTTACCTTTACCGTTTTCTTCTTCTTCTTCTTAAAGAATACATTTCAGCATTGTATATAATACTGGTTTACTGTTGATGAACTCCTTTAGCTTTTTCTTATCTGTGAAGCTCTTTATCTGCCCTTCAATTCTGATAGCTTTGCTGGATAGAGTAACCTTGGTTGTAGGTTCTTGCTATTCATTACGTTGAATATTTCTTGCCACTCCTGTCTGACCTGCATAGTTTCTGTTGAGAAATCAGCTGACAATCGTATGGGTGCTCCCTTGTAGGTAATTAACTGCTTTTCTCTTGCTGCTTTTAATATTTCTCTTTTTCTTTTGCTCTTGGTATTTTAATTATGATGTATCTTGGTGTAGTCCTCTTTGGATTCCTTTTATATGGGCTTCTGTGTGCTTCCTGGACTTGTAAGTCTATTTCTTTAACCAGATGTGGGAAGTTTTCGGTCATATTTTTTCAAATAGGTTTTCAGTATCTTGTTCTCTCTTTTCTTCTGGCACCCCCACAATTCTGATGTTGGTACGTTTGAAGCTGTCCCAGAGACTCCTTACATTATCTTCACATTTTTGGATTCTTTTCTCTTCTTGCTTTTCCAGTTGAGTGTTTTTTGCTTCTTTGTATTTCAAATATTTCACTTGATTCTTGCCTTCCTCTAGTCTGCTGTTAGGTCTCTGTATAATAATTTTTATTTCAGTCAGTGTATGTTTAATTTCTAGTTGGTCTTTTTTCATCTCTAGTTGGTCCTTTTTCATCTCCTCTTGGGTCTCGCTAACTTTATCCATCTTTTCTAGGATATTCTTGAAAAACCTCATAAGCATGTTTTTTAACTTTATATCCAATCATTTGTTTTCCTCCATTTCTTTTGTTTGTGATCTCTTCCTTTGTCTCTGCATTTTCACTATGCCGGGAGAATTTCTGTGTTGGATTCAGCCTTATATACAAGACTTGCAAAACTGCAAAAGCCTCTCTGTTGTGCTTGGGATGGGTGGAGTCTCAGGCCTTAAGGGACCACCTTGCCTTCCAGTCAGCCCTGCCCTCCATGGCCCCTGGGTCTCACATGACTCTGGGTAATCACTGGAACGGTCCCTGTGTGCATGCGCAGTGGCTCTAGACTGATGCCTTTCTGGCTACCCTGCGCTCCTTGACCATATGAGTCTGGGTCCCCAGAGTTTCACCCGAAACTGGGGTTAGTGGAGTCAGAAGTGGCACAGTTGGGCGGCTTTGTCTCCCGCCCACTAGTGAAAGCCAGCGGCACAATCAGCAGTCGGTCTTCTGCATGCAGTGCTGTGTGCACCACCAGATTTCTGCCCTTTTGCGACTCTCCTAAATTTCCATGCACTTCTCCCTTTTCACAGTCCAAACTGCCCCCGTATGAGTCTCACCTGCACCTGGGGTTCAGTGCCATAGGATAAGGGGTTCAATGCAGTTGGGAGTCTCCATCTCCCTCCCGCCGGAGAAAGCCAGCCAGGTACTCTGGCACCCACTCTCTCCATGCGCTCATCTCCATACCTCAGCTTTTTGCATCTCCTCTGCGTCTCCATGAGGCCCTCTCTTTCCTTCTAGTTGTAGAATTTCCACTCAGCCAGCTTCCCTGTGGTTCTGGATGCTGTCCATTCTGTCTTTTAGTTGTAGTTTTGAAATTGTTTTGTGAGGCAGCAGTGTAGTTGTTTACCTATGCCGCCATCTTGGATTCTCCCTGCCTTTTGTATTTCTACCTAGAATACTGTCAGTTCTTAGCCCTGCTTCTCCTTCCTTCCAATTATCTTCTGGTGCCACTCTGATGATTCTTGGGCCAGAATTCCATTTGATCACACTGGATTTGCCAAAGGATTTTCTGCTTTTGTCTACTTGGGGCAAATTAACTTAAAAGAATTCCTAGCCTGGAATTCTAGAGCTTCTAAATCTGTATTTTATTTTTAATAGTAATCACTAATACATTTGTTTTTATTCAACCAACTTATTAATTAATTTTAACCCTGGAATCCACTATGTAATTTAAACCAATAATCTATCCACGTGCTCCTTACCTACCCTAATCCTATTCTTTTTCTTTGCTTTCAGAAGTAACCATTGTCCAAAAGTTGGTGTTTATCACTCTTCACTTTTTAAAAGTTGTAACACATATATGTATATAAAAATAATAGATCTTTAATTATATAAAAGGTTATTATGCCATATTTTGCCTTTAATGGGTTACATCAAAATATTTTTTAACATTTCATTAATAAGATTCATTTATATTATTGCATGTGGTTATAATTAATTTTCACTTTTGCATAATATCACAACTAGAGGCCCAGTGGAAGGGGTATTCTCTCAGCCCAGTCTGCATACTCTCCAATCTGGGACCCCTGAGGGGATGTCCATCTGCTGGTTTAGGCCCGATCCTGGCCATCAGACATACCTATCACAATCCAGGACTGCTGGCTCCTAACTGCTCACCTGCCTGCCTGTTTGATCACCCCTAACTGCCCCTCCCCTACCAGCCTGACCATTCCTAACTGCTCCCTTCTGCTGAGGGATCACCCCTAACTGGCCCCCTGCCAGCCTGGTTGCCCCTTACTGGCCCCTTTGCTGGCATGGTTGCCACTAACTGCTACCCTGCAACTGGCCTAGTCACCCACAACTGCCACCCGTTCTGGCCTGGTCACCCCCACTGCTCCTCTGCTGGCCTAGTCGCCCCCAATTACTCCCCCAACAACATCAGCCTCATCACCCCTATCTGCCCTCTCTGCAGCCTGGTTGCAGCCTGCTCTTTGGTTATTAGTCCTGTTGTTTCAGTTGTGATGGCCTCTGACTTTTTATATATTAGGATTGGCTTTTAGTTTGTTTCTTTGTGTGTTTTGTTTTGTTTGTGGTTTGTTGTTGTTTTTGCTATTACCAGAGTGTGCAAAAGGTATTGCAACATGTCTCCTGGAAAACATTTCTGCTTTGGTTTCTCTTGGGTATGTGCCTAAGAGTAAAATAATTGAGTTTTAGGTTTTAGGTGGTACCAACAAGGATCCTGGCAGAAACAAGATCAAATTGTGTAAATGAGGAAAGCTTGATAAAGAAACAATGACAGGATAATGAAGCATACTAAAATAACAAGGGCAAGGAGCCATCACCATTCTTCTCCCTGAAGAGAAGGGAGCAATTACTGGAACCTGAAGAGAGTGGCTGCAGCTGTAGGGGAGGATTACTCAACAGAGCTCCCGCTCTCAGTCAAATTCAGTCAACAGCCAATCGGGGACAGAGCTGACCTCACTACAAACCCTGATTTCAATTTTAACCATTCTCCCCAATGTTTTGCTGAGGTCTTTCTCATTGGCTGAGCCTAACCTGAAGCCAGAATGCAAGGGAGATGGTTGATGAAGCTATAGGCTCCCAAGAGCTCAGAGCAGGGCAAAGAAGGTTGGAGACTGGATATAGAGAGATAAAAAATATATATTCAAAAGTTAAATATTACATAATTCTAAATTGTTTGTGCCAATTTATATACCCACCAGCAGTGTATAAGAGATTCTGTTGGTCCATATTCTCTCTAAAACTTAGCATTATTAAACTTCTGAATTTTTGTCAGTAGGTTCAAATGATATCTCCTTGTGGTCTTGATTCACATTCTCTAGATTGCTAATGAAGCTGAGCCATTCTTCACATTTATTATTTAGAAACATTAACTTGTTTGTAAAGTCCCCATACATGTGTTGTGGAACTTAATAAAGTTATTTTAAAATTTATATAGAAGAGTATAGAGTCTAGAATAGCCAAAACATTTCAAATGGAAAATAAAAAGGAATAATTTCACTTCAATATATAAAGGCTTATTATAAAGTTAATGAAGACAGTATGATATTGATGCAGAAAAGAATACATATCTTAAATATTAGAACAGGAAAAAAAGGGCCCTCAAATATTTACTAATTTAAGGGACTTCAAAAATGGTGGAGATGATGTGTCATGTCAGGTCACTGGAGAAAGGCATGGCTTGTATTGTAATCTTCTTGAGGGACAGGGCCATCCTTTTCATAAATATCTTTCACTTAATTCTTTTAGTGCCCGATTAATATTTAAAGGGGATGTATTACAACACCCAGCAGAAATTAACATCCATCATTTATATTTCATAATGGAAGAATAACTGGTTTCACAGAATTATCAGTCACTCATTTTGATTTTTCAGGCAATTGAGATCATGTTTAAAAAGGCTAGGAATGTGCTCTAAAAGAGATCCACATTGAAAAACATAAAAATAAACACCACCCATACCTTTATTAAGATTGATTGATAAATACAAATTTAAGACCAGAAAGCAGAAGCAGAGAACAGTGGAAAAGATGAACTCTATGGAATTACATACCTGTCTTCAACCTTAGCACCGCTCCCCGTGAGTTCCTTAGGTGCTTGAGCCTCAGGTATAAAATGGGATGATACCTCACCTCAGATGCCACCTCGCAGAGTAAATGGTGCATAAGTAGTACTTAAATTTTAGTTTTTTTACTTCTTGCCACCCTCTTACAAATAACTCTGTGTTCAATTAGATTCTGGAGTTTATTATTTTTAGTTAACACTGAGCCATAAAACCTTCCAATAAACTTTGCTAACAGCATGTTGCTTTTGCAAATTAATACTTGCATCACATCATCTCCCCGGACTTGCATAGAATTCTTAATTGGTGGAAGGGAAAGAAATGACCACAAATTAAGTCTCTTTCTCTCCACATACGTTTATTCTCCACTTTATTATAAACCAGAAGCCCAGTGCACAAAATTCGTGCATAGTTAGCGTCCCTAGCAGCTGCAGGCTACTGGCCAGGACCTTCCATCCCCAGCTGCCGGCCATCAGCCAGGGCCTCTCTTCTTTGACTGCCAGGTGCTGGCTGAGGCCTGCCTTCATTCCACATTGCCCCCGGTGGTCAGCACACATCATAGTGAGCAATTGAACTCCTGGTTGGTCAAACTCCCAAGTGTCACTTTGCATATTAGGCATATATATATATAGACTAGAGGTCCAATGCATGAAGATTCATGCAAGAATGGGCCTTTCTTTTCATGGCTGTTGGCACTGCCTTTGCTCCTGCCAGAGCCACCTTTTCACTCTGGCCCAGAGCCGCCTTTCCACCTTCCCATGCTGCCCAGAGGCCCAGAGTGGCTGGATGGTGTGGAACGCCTGCATTGTCACCATGGCAACAACAAAAGCATCTTGCCCTGTCCCCAGCCACTTGGTGGGTGCCTGCATATGCAAATTATTAATGTTGGGTTAATTTGCATACTCACTCTGGATTGGCTGGTGGGAGTCACGAAGTTATCATCAATTTGCATCTTACTCTTTTATTAGTGTAGATAATTTCCAATATGCAGAAAAATTAAAGCCATATATAATTATAACCCATATACTTCTCACCTAAATTAAACAATTGTTACATTTAACATAATAATAATGTGGAAGTGAATAGGCCAGTATCAGAATTTCTTAAGTATATTGTTTCCCAATGACTTGCAGGTATCTAAAACCCACCAACAGAAATCATCTAAAGGGTTCTTCACTTTGATCTCTCTAATGAACCTTTCTCCATTCATTACATGAGGATTTTTCTGTTGATGAACCACCAAATGTGGAACTATTCTTTTTCAAAATGCCACTGGCTTCTTGGCTTATCTGGGCCTGGACCTGCTTTCTTTTTGGCACACTTGGTATGTGCTTCTTCTTCCTTCAATCTATTCCTTCCAAATTTTCAATTAATAGTAGACTTGCTAGATTTAGCAAAGAAAAAATTATAGGACATGCAGTTAAATTTGAATTTCAGGTGAATAATTAAGGTTTTAGCATAAGTGTATCCAAATGTTAGATGGGACATGCTTATACTAACAAGTAATCTATGGTTTACCTAAAATTCAAATTTAAGTGATAAATCCTATATTTTATCTGGCAACTCTATAAAATAGACAAGAGTCCAACAGACAACAGAGCTTCTGAGGTGGTCGTGGAACTCTGATACCTGAACTCTCATCCTCGCAAGTTTGAAAATAATGAGAAAGAAGGATAGAGAAAGAAGCAATTCTGCACCACAAATAATAAAGGAATTAATAAGTTAGAATAGTTTTGAGCTACTACTTGGGAGCTAGACAGTGTCTGAGGTGTATTTGTGTTGGATTTAACAAGTAATCTGTGGGATTCTGGGGGAAAGATGGTATATGAACCTGTACACATTGAATGAATTTGTGATTAAGGTAGAATCACCTGTATACAAGTTTAAGAAGGTATATCACATGTATTGCCACACTAATGATATGTAACAATAGATTATGAAACTTTTATGGCATAGCTAGGAGGTAAGTATTTATTGCTCACACTTCGGAGTCATACAGGGGATGGCTTTGTGGTTCTGCTGATCTTGGCAGAACTTGCTCATGTCTGAGGGTCTGACTATTGAATGCTCTAGGCCAGCCTTAGGTGGGAGCTCTGCTCCGCACATGTCTCATCTTCTTTTAAGAATTATTCATTCAGATAGCCCAGAGATATCTTTCTCACAACAGCATTTCAGATACAGGGAAAGCAGCAAATGCATGCAAATCTTTGAGGCCTGTTCTAAGAATTGGCCTGGGTCACTTTCATCTCATTTTATTAGTCAAAAATCCTGCTTTTATGAGTGAGGAAATGTGTTCTGTCTCCTTAGTGAAAGAAGGGTAAAGTCACATGGCAAAAGGTGTGAATGCAAGTGAGGTCAAGAATCTGGGCCATGATTATAATCTAGCTCAAGGAGTGGGTAGAATAAAAGAATTGGAAATTTGAAAAGTTGCTAAAAACTATACATTTGTTTGAAATTGTAGCGCCTTTTCTTCTCCAAGATGAGTAATTTGTAAGACTTCCAAATAAATTTCTTCAGTTTGTGAGGCAGAAATGCCAACAGTTCTATACAAATTACCAGAATGTTTCACAATTCTTCTCGAAATACCTGTCAGAAAAGTTCTTTTGAGGGAACACATGGTGGTATTTTTTTCTTGCCATCAACAAAATATATCCATATGAAGAGTCTGAGGTGTTAAGGATGAAAACTTGCAGGAAAGCAGTAACATTTAAAAGATAAAGAAAACTAACTGAAGATCCAGAATAAGTAGGTTACTATTTTGGTGTCCCTTGAAATCTAGCACCATCTTCATCATTTTCAAAATCTGGCCATTGGAAAGAGGAGACTGGAAATGAGGTTTGGGCTTCTGCCATTTACCTGATTGTGTGATCTTGGTAAAATAGCAACCTCGTTGTATACTTGTTTGTTCTATATGTGCATCAGATAAAAGTTCTGTGTAAACTCTAAAACACCAGATAAATATGAGCTATGTGTATATAAAATCTCATGTGCCTGACCAATTTTCCCAGCACCATTTATTAACTCCATTGTATACTCCTGCCTTCTTTGTCAAATATTAATTGAGCATAATGGCTTGAGTCTATTTCTGGTTTCTCTGTTCTGTTCCATTGATCTATATGTTTGTTCTTATCACAATACCTGGCAGTTTTGAGAACCGTGGTTTTGTAATACAGCTTGATATCTGATATTGTGATCCCTCCAACTTTGTTTCAGAGACAAGGTAACTCTGAACAGACTATCCAACCTCAGAGAGAAAGCATTGAATATGAATACATAGAGATATAAACATATTAACAGTGGTTATCTCTGGAGAGGGCAGTGGAATACTGAGGACAGAAAAGAGGTATTCCAGTTCATACCCTATAATTTATATTGAATCTGGGCAATTTTAAAATATAAAAAATAACTGGATTGGGGGAAGGGGAGGAAGCAAAATTCCTAGATATCAAAAATGTAATATGAAAATTGGAACTTAGTTCTTAATCATTCCTGTGTCTTAATTTTTTGTTGCTTGAGGATGTGACTGGTGAAAACTACTTGTTTCTAATTTTTTTCCCAGCTAAATAGAGAGCAGCACATGTATTTCTCATGAAATAATGTAGAGAAGGCAACTTTTTCATGTGTATTGATGTCATGTACATATCCCCCAACATAGTATGCAATCTTTTAGAAATATTTTTAATTATAAACTATTTCAAATATGCTAAAATCTAGAGTCAAACAAGTATTTGTTTTCAAAGAGAAGTTTATAAAATACTATAAGCACAATTATTGCTTGCTGTAAATCTCTCCATTCCAATATTCACTTCTTGGTTTACACCAGCAAACCTGTGTATATTATCTTTTATATATATATACCAGTATCATTTTAAATATTTTGTACTTTATATATTCTGCTATCATAAAACACTCATTGTTCTATAACTTGTTTTTTATTTTTGAAATATATCTATGTTGACAGGCATAACTCTAGTTTGTTCATTTTAACTGTTGTGCAGAATTTCATCATATGAATATACTACCAATGTTGAGTGATGTTTAGAATGCCTTGCTGCTGTTATATACAAGGCTGCCGGGAACAAATGTGTATATGCCTCTTTATGCACATGCCTCTTTATGCACATGCATGGAGTCTAAGGTAACATTGTAAGAGATCTTTAATTTTACTAGATGCTGCCAATTAGTTGATTATTTTTTTACAAATTTAGGAAATTCTACATTTTTTATAAATTGTCCTTTATATGTTAAAAGCATCTTGTGGCTTATTTTTTTCACTTTTATAATACTTAATGTGAGTATAAGCTTTAAATTTTCATATATTTAAATTTATTAGATCTTTTATGACTATGCCTCTTTATCTTATTTAAATAATTTTTCTCATGCTGAGGTCTGAAAATGATGAATATATTCATCTATGTTTAATGTACTTTTAAAAGTTGTCTTCAACCCAACTCAAAAATATTTGTTTATGGTTTGAGATAGGGATCCAAATTTATTATTTTTCCAAGTGGAAAATCAAATATATAAACATAATTTTTCAAAAATTCACTCTTTTTCCTATTGGTTTATAATGATATCATTTAAGTTTTCATATATGAAGGTCTCTCCAAGTTTGACTAAAAAAATAATAGTATTTAACACTTTTACCTTGCACTTGCCAAGTATCTAAAACTATGCTAACCATTTTACCTGCTCTGATCATGAATTTAAGTTATAATGCCTGGGCTTTCATGTAGACCAGGGAACCCTAATAAATGGTAGGTATTACCTTACTTGTTTGTTTTACTGGCTAACAAAAATGTGTTCATCAGATGAGGTACACAAATAGGCTGGTTGACACAAACTGCATTAAAAAAAAAAGCATCCCAGATGTATAACTTGCTTTTATTAAACAGGGGGGGAAATCAACACATTTTCCAAAAAAGCAGGTATCTCAGTAGCTTTAGGAAAAACTAACATAACATCAGCTTGTTTGACAAAGTTTTTAAAATAAGTGAGCAAATTAAATTCTTAAAGTAGAAACAGAATATTAATAAGGTCTAGACTCAAAGACACTTGTAAGCAAACATATTAGGCACTGTTTTGCTTAACAGTTTTAGCTTTAATGTAAATATATATTATTATTTAGAATATTTGCATCTGAACTACATAATGACTTTATTTTTCTTTTTACTTTAATTAAAACCAAGATTTCTGAAACCTCGAAGTAGTCTTTAAAGTTTTCCAATATGGATATAAACTAACTCTTATTCTTCTCTACATATTAAATGTGAAATAACTGTCACAATAAATCAATTTTACAGGAAGATTTTTAAGGCTTCTGGCACATAAAACGTGTAATATCTGTGTGACAATAACATAATTATATACAGAAAATATTTAAAATTTACCTTGTGCAATCTAGGTTCTAAAGATTAAAAAACCAAGTGTTTTATGGTAATAAAATATTAAAATATAATGTATTCCCCATAAATTTGACACTGATTTTATAATTACACAAAGAACACACAAGAGTTGTACACTAAATGATTCACCATTGCAATTAACTGTTAAACTGAATATGCTTATTGAATATCATTCGTTTTCTAGATCATATTTTTAGCACATAATAGGCTTTAGTATAACTTATAGACATTTGCAATTAAACTGTGACACTGAGGCAGCCAATGTCAGCTCTAGGTTTGCCTAGTTATTCACGTATCATACAAATATGTCTATGACTCTTAATTTATCCTTTTGTCTAAGTCACATTGCAGAGAATGTGTCAACAAGTAAGTGGAACAAAAACCAACACCAACATGACTATTTCTCATTTGAAAAAAAATGGAAGTCATTAACACCTCATCTTAAAGTTCTAAAGTAGCTTATTCAGCTCTTAAGGCAAAAAATGTAAAAAATATTATTATAAATTATAAATTCTGATAATTCTTCTTTTGGCATTAAAAGCCACAGCATAAACTCTTAGACTTTCGTAGGTAATATATTAGTGTACATCTGAATATATATTTGCCAACATTCTCCATTAGAACGAAGTTGCTCTGTGAAGTGGAGGAGGTGAAGGGCAGTATGGCAGGGTAACCTTTAATGGCTGTCCTGGGCATCAAGGGACATGGAATGACTGAGTCTTGACTTCCCATTCATAGATATTGTATTTGATGGAACAGTAACCTAAGAGAAAGAAACACACTTTATACCCATCAATTTAAAATGGGACAGCTGTCTAATTTTCAACAATTACTACATTTAACGTCTGTTTAATTGTAAATACTACCATTTAGTATGCATTATGCAATCAATGACAAATAATCAAGAATAAATGTTCACTCTACCATGAAATTAAAAATGAAAGGGTTATTATTTACACAACAAATTTGACCATCTTATTCTTCATAAGATTGCCAAATCGACTCAAAAGAACAAGAGCACAGACTGTGGGCCAAGCTGTTAAAGGGCATTGTTAGCTAGATTTATTCTGGCTCTTCAAAAGTGCCTTGGAGAATGTAGAAAAATAAAGGGAATTAACAAAGCAATGAATTTTACAATTTTTGTATAGATGGTATATATTAACTTGAAGTTCCCCTCATGAGTATCCCTTACTTATAAGGGAGAAAAAAGAGCTTTGGTTTTTAAAATGCTTTCTTAAAAAGGGCTAAAAATATCAAATTTATGACTGTTAATGCTAAAACAGTTGCTGAATAAAAATATTTTTTTAATAAACCAACTCATAAGTTCCAAAATTATATGCCAAAGTTTTCTATTCATAAAGAGTAAGTAAATGAAAAACACTAGAGCAAGAATTTACTAAATAGTTTGCAATTTCAATATTATTTAGAAAAATAAAAAAAAATCATCTGGATTTTAAATAGTAAATAGGTTCAATATTTTGAAATATATCAAATATGATACTATTCTAAGAAACATAGTTTATCTCTAGATTATAAATAGACAGTTCAGATTCATAACCAAACATTATCATCTTCTCACAAGAAGAGATTTGAAGTATAAAAGGCCACTGATTTTGCGCAGCAACAAAATGAGTTAGAGAAAGGGGAAATAAAATTGGCAAATTTAGTTTGAATTTGGTTTCCTTATATTTTGTTGTCTTTCATTAAGCGAAGACTAATCATCTAAACTAGTCAGTTGTCTTGACTCTCTTATGAATCAGGGTGGAGTAGAATGGTTGACATTACCCACCTGAAAAACAATAACTAAGAAGAAAAGTTGCCACTAGGGGAAAAAAAAACTCATCAGCACCCTGTTTAGTATTCATGTAGGATTTCTTTCCAAGTAGAGCCAACAAACAACACACAGGTAATGACTTGTCATTATGAAACCTTGGTCCAAAAAGTCCCTGTGTGTAAAAGTTATTCTTGTAATTTTGTTCACAAAATTCTTTGTAAAGTACAAGAGAGAAATTGGTTTTAAGCATTTAAAAAAAAACACATACTGATGGCTCCAGATGTTTGCAAGTAAAAGGTGTCATTGTTGCACTATTGTTAGTGAAAAACTAGAATCCAGGTAAATGTCCACCAATAAAGAACAATGAAGCTTACACTCATTCACAAATACTATGTAGTCTTGGAAGAATAACATATTATATAACATGTGTTGTTGTTTTTTGTGTGTGTGTATAATAAGGTGGAAGCTTCAAAGAGATATATTTTTTATAGTTTTATAGGAGATTTTATTTTTATAAAAAATTAAATATATTTACATACTACAAATGTGGTATAACAGGTAACACTGTAATCTATCTATCTAGAGCATTTACTTTGGGGAAGGAAACGGTATTTTCTTTATTATTTAAAAATGAGTTTACTAAACTGTCAAAGATGAGAAGACATCATTAAAATTCTGTTCTATAAATTCTGTGGGGTCAGAGACCTTTTTTATTTTTTATATATTTTTATATATATATTATTGATTTTTCCACAGAGAGGAAGGGAGAGGGATAGAGAGTTAGAAATATCGATGAGAGAGAGACATCGATCAGCTGCCTCCTGCACTCCCCACACTGGAGATGTGCCCACAACCAAAATATATACCCTTGACCAGAATCGAACCTGGGATCTTTCAGTCCGCAGGACGACACTATCCACTGAGCCAAACTGGTTTTAGCAACCTTTTTTATTTTAATGCTACTTTATACTCATGTTTATTTTAGTGCCTGGCACAGAATAAAACAATGAATAGGAGAGAATCCAAGATGGTGGCAAAGGTAAACACCTACACTGCTGCCTCGCACAACAATTTCAAAACTATAACTAAAAGACACAACGGACATCATCCAGAACCACAGGAAAGCTGGCTGAGTGGAAATTCTACAACTAGAGGAAAAGAGAGGGGCTCAGGGAGACCCAGAGAAGCTGCAAAAGGCTGAGGTACGGAGACACGCACATGGAGAGAGCAGTGCTGGGGTACCTGGCTGGCTTTCTCTGGCAGGAGGGAAACGGAGACTCTCAAAAGCATTGAACCCCTTCTCTTACAACACTAAACCCCAGATCCAGCCGAAACTCATACGGGGGAGTTTGGACTGTGAAAAGGGAGAGGTGCATGGAAATTTAGGGGAGTCGCAAAAGATCAGAGGGCTGCTGCGCGCACGGCACTGCGCAGAGGACAGACTGCTGATTGTGCCACTGGCTTTCCTGAGTGGGCGGGAGACAGACCTTCCCAACTGTGCCACTTCTGACTCCACTAAGCCCCTGTTTCAGGTGAAACCCTGGGGACCTAGATTCCTGTGGTCCTGGAGCACAGGGGAGCCGAAAAGACAGCGGTCTAGAGGCACTGCAGACGCACAAGGACCGCTCCAGCGATTACCCAGTAACGTGAAACTCAGGGGCGGACCGACTGGAAGGCAAGGTGGTCCTTTAAGCCCTGAGACTCTACCCATCCCAACCTCAACAGAGAGGCCTCTGTGGTTTTGCAAGTCTGGTATCATAAGGCTGAATCCAACACAGAAGTTCTCCCGGTATATTGAAAATGCCAAGACAAGGGAAGGGATCACAAACAAAAGAAATGGAGGCAAAAAAAACTACTGGATATAGAGTTCAAAACCATGCTTGTAAGGTTTTTCAAGAATATGCTAGAAAAGTTGGATAAAGTTAGCAAGAGCCAAGAGGAGATGCAAAAGGACCAACTAGAGATGCAAAAGATCCAACTAGAGATGGAAAAGGTCCAACTAGAGATGAAAAAGGACCAACTAGAAATTAAACATACACTGACTGAAATAAAAAATATTATACAGAGTACTAACAGCAGACTAGAGAAAGGCAAGAATCAAGTCAAAAATTTGAAATATAAAGAAGCAGAAAACATTCAACTGGAAAAGCAAGAAGAGAAAAGAATCCAAAAATGTGAAGATAATGTAAGGAGCCTCTGGTACAGCTTCAAGCGTACCAACATCAGAATTGTGGGGGTGCCAGAAGAAGAGAGAGAGCAAGATATGGAAAACCTATTCAAAGAAATAATGACTGAAAATTCCCACATCTGGTAAAAGAAATAGACTTACAAGTCCAGGAAGCACATAGAACCCCATATAAAAGGAATCCATTTAGGACTATACCAAGACACATCATAATTAAAATACCAAGAGCAAAAGACAAAGAGAGAATATTAAAAGCAGCAAGAGAAAAACAGTTCATTACCTACAAGGGAGCACCCATACGACTGTCAGCTGATTTCTCAACAGAAACGATGCAGGTCAGATGGGAGTGGCAAGAAATATTCAACGTGATGAATAGCAAGAACCTACAACCAAGAATACTCTATCCAGCAAAGCTATCATTCAGAATTGAAAGGCAGATAAAGAGCTTCACAGATAAGAAAAAGCTAAAGGAGTTCATCAACTCCAATCCAGTATTATATGAAATGCTGAAAGGTACTCTTTTAGAAGAGGAAGAAGAAAAAGGTAAAAGCCAAAAGATTATGAACAACAAATACATATCTATCAATAAGTGAATCTAAAAATTAAGTGAATTAAAAATTTGATGAACAGAATAAACTGGTGAATATAATAGAATCAGGAGTACAGACAGGGAGTGGACTGATAATTCTCAGGGGGAAAGGGGTGAGGGGTGTACACGGAGAGACTGGACAAAAATCATACACCTATGGATGAGGTCAATGGGAGGGAGGTAAGGGCAGAAGGAAGGGTGGGAGCTGGGTGGAGGGGTGCTATTGAGGGAAAAAAAGAGAAACAAATGTAATAATCTGAATAATAAAGATTTAATTTAAAAAAACAATGAATATTTCTTGAATGGAATATGGTAACTTTTTACAAGCATTTTTAAAGTAAAAAATTGTTTAATTTTTGAGCAAGGAACACACAACATTTATAATAAAGATATTTTTAAAGTAACATTTAAGAATTAACTGATGATTATGTACTAGTTGATTGCCTACCTTGGAAGTTTAAAAAATTTTAAGGAATATTTACATAGCTTTCTTATTCCCATAAAGAGAGTTAACTATGAAACTATCATTTATTTTTACTTGAAAAATATATGAAAAGAAATACCCACCTGAAACCCCTGATAGTTCAAATTCAAACTAAGGAAATATGTATCAAAATCAAACCAATGAAATAAACAAAACAAATCAGCATAATCCTGGATGAACTTCACTTTTTTTTTCTTTGCTCCAGATTTCTATCTAGTTAAAGATAAGTTTTAGTTACATTCTGAGGAAATACTTAGTATCAAGTAATAAGCCTTATTTGTCCATTTATTTTCACATTTTTTTTTACAACCCTATTTTCTACTTGGAATGTATAATAACCTTTAGTAATTCAAGCACTGTCAGGATCTGAAAGCTGCCAAAGAAGTTCTGGTGTCAGCTCAAGTCAACAATAATAGACTACCTAGTCTGTTTTATTTTCTGAAAACAATCTGCTGATTGATATATACATTGAATATCAAACACATTTTATAAAATACTGAGCTAGAATTATTAATGCTAAATCTAACGAAAAATTTCTGTAGCTGCTGGGGGTAAAGTAGCAGTAAGGCAAAAACCTTAAGAAACAGAAAGAAAAAAAACATAGCATGCTCATGACTACATTTTCACTAGAGCAATCAACGAGATAATTGTTCCAATGTGAACCAACTATTATAATGAAAGTTAATTGCTTGGTATGAACCAGAGCCATAAGGCAGGTTGGTACCTGGAGTCAAGCAACATTTGAGTGCCAAAAGGAAGGCAAATCGTGAGCCAACTTTCTGATGAACAATCTGAGCCTACTGTCAAAATCACTAGAGACTGTATTTGGCACTAGAACTGTTGCTCTATTTAAAAATGTCAGAATTTAAAACTAACCAGAGAAACGTCTCATACAGGACAGAAATATGGGACTAAGCAAATATGGGACTAAGCAAGAAATTAGAGCCTTCTTGTGCTCACTTTTACCAACTTTGGCCATTTTTTTTAAGTGTACTGAATTTAAACAGCCCAATGGGAATGAGCACAAACATATATATATCCCACCACAAAGGTCAAGAGAAAGAGTACCGCCACTTCCCTGCTAACCCTGTCTTAACATTCTGACGTTTTATTCATCATAGATTTTGCATTAATTTGGACATTTAAAAAATATTGCTTTAATATTCATCTTGACTACTTAGCTATTTGGTTCCCTCTTAAATTGCATGCCTAGCCAAACCCGAATTGGCTCAGTGGATAGAGCGTCGGCCTGTGGACTGAAAGTCCCGGGTTTGATTCCAGTTAAGGGCATGGACGATGGTTGTGGGCACATTTCCAGTGGGGGTTGTGTAGGGGGTGGCTGAGCGGTGTTTCTCTCTCATTAATGTTTCTGACTCTCTCCCCCCTCTTCCTCTCTGTAAAAAATCAATAAAATATATTTAATAAATAAATAAATAAAATGAATTGCATGCCTGTGCTCCAATGAGCCCCTAACAGCCATTGGCTTTCCCCTCTGAGGTAACCACTATTGGGATTTTTATAATTATTTCCTTGCTTTTAAAAATAATTGCCATCTGCCATGTATCTCTAAAGAATATAATTTAGTGTTGCGTGCTGTCAAACTACAAATTTCATATGTATCGATACAGTTGTATTTAGCTGCATTTTGTCCAATTATTGCTATATGGTAGTCTGTGTTTTAAATATACTACTTATTCTACTATTTTTGGATAGTAAGGCTATATTTCTTGGAAGCTTTTACAAAAAATATTCCATGAATATTCTTATATGAGAGTCCTGGTACACACATTTTTAGCATATATAACTAGAAGTGATCGTGAAATGGAAGCTGATTGTGAAGTGTGGATACTGTGAACTTTACTAGACCTGGTGTCCATTCTAGGTAGAATAAAATGGGCTATGTAAGACATTTTTATTAAACAAAATTTAGGAGCTGGCTTTATATAGAGTTACCCATAACCTCCTACTGAGACAGATAAAATTTAGGCTCAAAAGAACTTAAAGTAATAAATTATAAACAGGAGACAATTACAGATAGTATAATCATTTTGAGCCTGATCTCTCTGTTGATTCACATCCAGCTCATTCTGGAAGCAATGAGAGTTTTATACGTGAAGAGACTGCCAAATCAGAGCCCATAACACATCAAGCAAACAGCTGCTTGCCTGTGCAATTCCGTTGAGCTAAAAGGCATCTCCACCTTAATGCACTGTTTTCTACAGTCAGTGCATTGAATCTGATTAATAGATCCACTGGCTTAGTGGAAACACCCTGCAATTATCTCTTGTGTAGTTACTTGGTTCTCCTGTGGGCCTGATGTATCGCTGTTTTTCAATCCCAGGCAGTGAACACCCAGAAGGCAGCGGCTTCCTTTAACTCATTTTTGTCTTCCAAGTATCTAGTACAATATTTGACACCTATGTGCTTAAAACATGCTTGTCAAATTTATTGCATTGAGAAGGCTTTAGATTTGGGAAGGATATATTTGAAATACATCCTTAATTTACAAGATAAAAATGAAAACGTCGTCTTAAATGAGAATATGTGATTTAATAGGGACATATTCCCCACAAAAATTCAAATGTCATCTGGTGAACTATCAATTTTAATCTGTAAAGCTCTACCACATTTTTGCTGTCTGGCACCTAAATTTAGCCTACAAACACTCTAAAAAATTTCCACCTTAATTCTCTGATTTTTTCCTTCACGTTTCTTCACTCCTGACAGCATACAACATTTTGTCTTGTCTCCATTCATGCCCAGATGGGAGCTCCAAGCCCTCCAGTGGAATGGCTGTCACTCACAGCTCCTCTGAAACACGTACACTAAGGAATGGCCAGAGTAGGCAAAGCCTACCAAGATTTCTTCCCCTTTCTTTCCACTTTGCAGGTTTCATTTCTATTAAGCTCGGTGTTTTGCTCCACAAGTCTCTTAATCTTCTCTAAATAGCTTCTAAAATAATTAGAGAAGGAATTTACCAAATAAAATGCCTACAAAGTCAGTGGAATAATGATTTTTTTTTCTTGTTTTGGGTGTTGAGGAATTTGCAATCGAGACCATTAAAGAGAGAATAAGAAAGACATTTAGGGAGACTGTAGCCTCTGGGAAGTCCAAGTGATAATGCCATGTCCTTTTTAAAAACTATATATATGAAACAAAATGGTAGAATAAAATGGGTTATGTAAGACATTTTCATTAAACAAAATTTAGGAGCTGGCGTTATATAGAGCTACCCATAACCTCCAACTGAGACAAATAAAATTTAGGCTCAATAGAACTTAAAGTAATGAGTTATAAACAGGAAACAATTACAGATAGCATCATCATTTTGGGACTGACAACAATGTATATATTATTAATTTTAGAGAATAAGGGAGAGGGAGAGAGAGAAACATCAAAGATGAAAGAGAATCATAGATTGGCTGCCTCCTGCATGCCCCTTTACTGGAGATAAAGCACACAACCTGGCAAGTGCCCTGACCAGGATTCTAACTGTGACTTTCTGGTTCATAGGTTGTCACTCAACCACTAAGCCACATCAGCTGGGCATCCATGTCCTCCTTCAGTGGATGAGGGTGACAGAGGGGTAAACTCACCTACAATAATTGCCTGTGTCAGCTGTTTTGTATCTGCCCCATTCCCAAAGCTCTCCTACACCTCAATTAAGAGGAGCTGAACAATTCTAGCAGAGCATTATTAGGACTTGAATATCTACATTAGGTCTTATCTCAATTCTCTAGGTTTTCTCTACATTTTTTGGTTTGACCTATAAAAACTCTCTTCCCCTTTGGCACTCTCATCTAACCCATATGTGGTAATAAAACTTAATTACCCTAGTAACCATGACTGAAACTAGTGCAGGTTGCTATCACTAGTGCAGGTTCTCTGGAATACAGGGGGATCATCTTTCCAAAATAATCTTTCTTGTTGAGCTAACAATTTCTTTCCTTTTAAAAAATACATTTTTATTTATTTCAGAGAGAAAGGGAGAGGGAGAGAGAAATGGAAATGTCAGTGATGAGAGAGAATCACTGATTGGCTGACTCCTGCACGCCTCCTAATGAGAATCGAGCCTGTGACCCAGGCATATGCCCTGACCTGGAATCAAACTGTGACCTCCTGGTTCATAGGTCCATGCTCAACCACTGAGCTGCGCTGGCCAGGAGGGCTAACAATTTTTTAAAATTACAGTCCAGGTACTTTCTATATCTACTTACATAATAATGAGCTAAAGGGCATGTTGTGCACCTGGTCCATGTTATGGAAAACAAACTTGACATGTTTTAAAGTATGTGTAAGACTCCAGACTCTCAGACTTTACTTAAAAATGACCCCTGACAGAAAAGAGTAACTTCTTACATCTTCTGTATTCAAGTTTAAATGCCAGGAAACAATTTCCCTTAAGTATTAGTCTGAGCGTGTTGAAAGTAAATCCACTGTCACCCATCTGATAAAGAAAACTTACCCTTTTCAATTTGGCAGCAGCCTCTCCAGAACGGATTGCAGTCAACAGACTCTGTCGGAACTCTTCTGGGTCAGAGCTTTGGAATGTTAGAGAACTTTGCCTCTTAAGGGTGAATGGTGGGTAGTCAGTTGGAGAAGGTATTTGGGAATTCTGCTCCCTATGTGAAGAGTTATTTTCCTAAAACAATAAATGCAAAATATTTATATATTTATACCAAGAGAAAAATGGGCAATTTTTCAACATTTTTTTTCTTTGTCAATAGTTCTGTAGGAATCACCATTTGCCACATTGGTTTCCTAGATATAGCTCTATTTCCTCACCCACTGAATCATCTTGCTACCAGACAGAGCTCAGCTGGAAAGAGGGCATTAATTTCCCTTCTCTTGCCAAAACCGGTTTGACTCAGTGGATGGAATGTCAGCCTGCAAACTAAAGGGTCCCAGGTTTGATTTCAGTCAAGGGCATTTCCTTGGTTGCAGGCACATCCCCAGTAGGGGTTGTGCAGGAGGCAGCTGATTGATGCTTCTCTCTCATTGATGTTTCTAACTCTCTATCTCTTTCCCTTCCTCTCTGTAAAAAAATAAAATAAAAATAAATCAATAACATATATTTTTTAAAAATTCTCTTCTCTTAAATAGGGAGGGTGCTAAGAAAGAAAAGTGGTACCTTTCTTTGTTTCATGAACACAAGGGTAATTTTACAATCCTTGAGACAAATAAGGCTGATTTCTCCAACAGAGTTGGCTAAGAGAGCCAAATAAATTTTAAAAATAAATATTCTACAGACTAAAAAAGAACCCATTTTCACAGTTCCAACATATTAGGTTGTGAAATTATTATTTTTGGTGGTACAAAATAGGCAAATATTGGCAAATCCACACTGGTTAAAACTAGCAACATACCATCTAATAATAAAATATTAATGATTATGCTACCTGCAATGGCTTGTTTTGTTTCTGGAAGTTAGAAGGACTAAGAGATGGCCATGTTTTCTTTATTTTTCCCATGAGACTAAAAATAAATAATAGGAACTTCTAAGAATTAAAATTTTAATTCAACTTCTTAGAAATGAATATTTTGTAACTAATTCTACTGGCAACTATTATCAAAAATTTTAAATATGTCTTTTTCAAATTGCTAAATAAATATCTTTACAAATGATGAGTTAAACAGAGCTCAGGCAGAGGCTCAAAGACTGTATTTTCCAAATCAAGCTTCTGTTGTTTAGGAAAGGTATTCTGTTCTAAGAAAAACACAAGTTTTATTCCCAAGTAAAGAATTAACCTTGAATCATATATCTCTTTCTGACATTATATCAAAGTAATAAACATAAATGTGAAGAAATATTCTTCAAGATAAACATTGCATTAAAATAGTGGAAAAATCTTTACTTGGCAATATGGTTAATGTTCTGTTACTCTCAGAATGTTTGAAAAATTTGTATAAAATACATCTGGAACTGTTACAGAAATATGGAAGTATTCTTTAAATACTATCAGAGTAAAAGTACACAAGGTATTTTTTTAAAATTGTGTGGAGAATATCATAACTCATTCTGTTAACTTCATCCTTTCCTTTGATTATGTGAATCTGGCAAATTATAACAGTTGAGCAAACATGAAGTCAACAAAAACTCTCTTTTTTTGGTAAATTATTAAGGTTACATAGAAGTTAAATGATATTTTGGTCAACATACACATAACTGGAAAAGCTGACACTGAATGAATAACATGGGGAATTAAGAAAATGACATATTTAAACTCTTGTTTTAAATTATTTATATGTAAAGAAAGAGATATAATAAGCTGAGGTTAAGCATATATTATAGAAAATGCATAGCTGAGAGATGCTTGGTTATTTTATCTAGGCTTTGATACTGTTTATATACTAGTGTGTGTGTGTGTGTGTGTATATATATATATATATATATGTATATATATAAAATATATTTTTATTGATTTCAGGGAGGAAGGAAGAGGGAGAAAGATAGAAACATCTATGATGAGAATCATTGATCGGCTGCCTCCTGCACATCCTATGCTGGGGATTAGGCATGCCCCCACTAAGAATCCAATCATGACTTCCTGGTTCATAGATCATACTCAACCTCTGAGCTATGCCCGCCAGGCTATATTTCTATATAATTAAAACTATTTTGCAGTTACATAGAATTGGGGAAAAAAATAAAGTAAACCAGAACATACAGAAAGTTATAAACAAATTGAGATAAGCAAAACCCAGGCAAATAGTCAGAAGTATAAACTAGTATACTATACAAATGTATGAGCAAAGAAACTTCAAATTAAAATATTTACTGAGAATATGATTATATGGTAGCCTTATACCCTATCAGACTATATGAATCATAGTAACTCTGAGAGTAAATAATCAGATTCTGTGTATTACACTTTTCTTTCAACAGCAGGTTGTTTGATACTAGATTAACATGAATTCAGACTTAATACACAAACATATCAACATGCTGTACAAGAACCCCTTATTTTTAAAAAGGTAAAATTTACCTTACTACTCACACAGGGTTGTGGGATGTCCACAGGTATATCCACAGAAGGACTTTTCCCTTCCCCCGCATCACTGGGCGATGGCCTGGAGGCACCCTCACTGCAGGACTCCGTGCGCACTTTGCTGAAAGACTGAGACCTTTTCACTACAGCGAGGGCGAAAGGAGAAGGAGCAGAGCTCGAGTAAGGTCTCGGGGCACCGAACGTTTTCAGAGTCTTCAGGTTTAGTGCTGCCAACTGACTTGTGGGAAGAGAAACAGGTTTGGGAGCGACAGGAGGAGGAGAGGTTTCAGGAGGCTTCTGACTGCTGAGGCCACCATCAGCGCCTTGAACGTGGGGCTGCGGAGGAGAGCGAGCTGTTTTACTTGAGGGAGAAAAAGTTTGCTCCAGAGGTCCAGGAGGCATCGGATCCCTTTCCACCTCCTTTTTCAGGAGCTCCTGGGGAGCAGGATTAGGGGCAGTGTGGACACTCTTGGCAGCTGCAGAGGTCACATAGTGACCTGAAGCTCTTTTTTGCATTTGCAAAAAAAAGGAACTTGGTTTGGTCTGGGGATTTGAAGCCCGAGATTTAAGTCTTGACTCTAATATATTGTTTATATCTTCCAAGTTTGGCACAAAAGGACCCGTGCCAGTGTCTCTCGTCATTCTGGGAGTGGGTTTCAGAGGATTTGCCGTGGGGCTATGGGGCACGCCCTCCACACTGTGCCCCTTATGCTCTGATCTCAGGGCAGGCTTGGGTTTAAGGTCTAGCTGTGGCTCCTTTGGACTTGCAGAAATAACAACATCTTCTGTTTGCATTGCAGTTTCTTTCATAATCTCATGCATGTGCTTTTTCCCTAAAGAATGGATATCTTGATCATCTTCATACCCTAAGGTTTCTGATTCCCCATCTTTTACTATTTCCAGGGATTTGGGAGGCACTATTTTGTAAGTAGTCATCCCAATTTTGGGTATATATTCTCTTGTAATTTCATTGGAAGGTTTTGGCTTGGGATTGTAGTCTTGTCTGTAAAGTGGATAATTCTTCATATAAGAAGCAGTTGGATTTTTATTAATCTCATCTACAGGAGCATCATTACCATGTGCATACATTGGCTCTTTCATGGTGAGCTGATCTTCTGAATGCTGTCTCCTGAATTCTCTCGAGGTATTGACAGAATCTTGTGGACTTAAAGATGAATGTTGAGTTGATTTATTACTTGCAGTTTGCACACTTTCATCAACTTTGAAGTCAGACAAATGATGATGTCGGTGATTCCCATCAAAACTGTTGCAGGAAGGAGTTGCCTGAATCGCTGCATCTTGCATTTTGGTCTTTTCTGCACTGGGTTGATTCAGTATTGGGCCTGGTTCTGATGAAGCAGCTAGATGATTTTCCTTGTCACTTCTAGCGGTTTCAGTTTTGTGTGTCTGAAGTCTGTCAACTTCCATGTCCACACTGCTATTTTTGGCAACACCTCCTACACTGATTTCTGTTCTTACTCTGTCTTTCATATGATCTTCCATATTTCTTGAAGTGACAGTTATTTCATTTTGATCTACTGAGAGAAAAAGAAAAATCATCAAGTAATAGGGAAGAAAAAGTTAAAAAAAAAACAAAAAAAAAACACTTCAGTTTGCAATGCTTGCCTCCCCAAACTAAATTAGGTTGGTTTAAAATTTTCAGCTCACTAATTATACAAAATCAGGTAGTTGCATTTAATGAAAACAGTATGGGCTTTGCTGTCATGGAGACCCAAGTCTGGAACCCATCTGTAAGTGGTCTTGAGTAATTATAACCTCTGTGATCACAACTTATTACTTAACCCTTGGAGCCTCAGTTTGCTCAGATGTAAAAACGTGAAAATATGTTTTATAGTTGACCTTTGCAGGACACAGGGGATAGGGACATTGACCTCTCTACACAATTAAAAATCCAGATATAATTTTTGACTCCCCAGAAACTTAACTAATAGCCTTCTGTTGACTAGAAGCTTTACCGATACCCTAAACAAGGGACTAACACATATTTTGTATATGTATTATATACTATATTCTTAAAATAGACTAGAAAAAAGAAAATGTTATTAAGAAAATCATAAGGAAGGGAATATATTTTTACATATTATTGAAAAAAATGTATATAAGTGGACCCATGGAGTTCAAACCCATGTTGTTTAGGAGTGAACTATATATTTTATCTGTCATTTATGTAATATGCTTATTAGGATAGGATATTGCCCAGCGCAAGACTCCATAGAACACAGCTATGTTTCTTCTTATAAGTAAAGATTTCATATCACAGTTATTGTTAAAAATAAAAAAAGAAATTGTTAACTTCAAAATATATTTTTTATTCTTTATGTTTTTTTCTTATCAATTCTCTTCTGTCATTTGTTATTTTATGCATAACATTAAGGGGAAACAATCCCAGCAAAGGTTATCCATTTTAAATAAGGCAGAAAACAGAAATGTTACCTTTAAGAGTTAAAGTAAAAACACAATCAACATTAGCTGTGTTGTTAACTAGGTGTCCTCACTGAAGGGGACGGTGTTTTGAGTATAATACTGGTGATTTCAACTACATAAAAATGATCATGTGTTCTTTTCATTTGGGGAAAAACAATCTATTCTTCACAGGTCAGAGTTCAAATAGAGAAAACAGCCTGACTCTCCCCTGTACTACTTTTCCTCTTAATTCTAATTCAGACTTCCTAAAAACAAAAATCATTTGCCAGTGTCCAGATCAACAAAGCAACAGTTACCAGCCAAATACATGATGGCAAAGAGATGGAATGAAACACCTGAAAAGAAACACGGATTTATGAGAATGCCCCATGTGTCTAGTACTGAGCAACATGCTTGATTTATATACTGTGCTCCTCTATTCAAATGCCCAGAAGAATCATTTCTCCTAAATGACCAACTAGCCCTCATCTTCAAAATCCTCAGAGGCCTCCTCTTTAAATATGGTAGTTTGCATATAACAAGCAAAATGAAAGCCTTGGGAGCCAAACTGTGAAAGGATATCAAGTATTTCTCTATAGTTTTATCATCACTCACTGTAATGTATACAGTAAACATCAATTTCACTGCCTAAAGTGTCATGAGATATTTAAACTAGTTCCTCCATTAAAAAAGCAACAAAAAGAAATGCATGCAAAAAAGTATCTAGATCAGATAACCTCTAATATTTAACCACAAGGATAAAAGGGACACACATGGCAGTTAAAAGCAGACTCTGGAGTAATATCACCTGAGTTCAAATCTAAGGCCCACCACTTAATAACTGTGGTACTTCAAGTGAGTTATGTAATATCTTTGTGGTTCAATAATCTATAAAATGGGACTAAATATAATAATGCTCATAAGTGAGTTAACATACAAGATTAAATGAATTAATATATATATATATTAATTCATATATATATATATATATATATATATATATATATGAGTTAAGAATAGCCCTTGGGACATAAGTGCTATGTAAGTGTTGGCTATTAGTGCTTATAGAACTCACCATTCTCTTGACTTGGGCCCAATGACTTCAAGTTTCTTACCCTCTCTTCATTGCTTGGATTATATACCATCAAGTGTGGCTCTCTGCAAAAATGGTATTGTATGTTATATATTGAGACTATTGAAACACACACACACGCACACAATGAGAAAACAGGCAGTATTTTCGAAAGACAGATGGACTAAAATAATCATCTTTTCCTGCCAAATACTGAAAATGTAATAGCAAAGAAAAAAATGCAACTGAAGGGAAATGCTACTATGAAACATTAGCTTTCATGTGGGGGTCCTATTATAAAGAAAGATGTAAAAAGCTTGTAAAATGTACACTTTCCCCCAAACACTGTCTTTTTGTTATTACTATTTGCCTTTTAAAGAAAAGGGATATAAATGAAACATTTTAGTCTTACATATGGCATTGTCAAATTTTATTCTATTTTTCAGTTACAGTTTATATTCAGTATTATTTTGTATTATTATTTTCAGGTGTACAACAGTGGTTGGACAATTCTGTATTTTACAAAGTGTTTCCCCTCAATGTTTCCAGTTCTCACCTGGCACCATATGTAGGTAAATGCAATATTATTGACTACTAGAGGCCCGGTGTATGACATTCATGCACTGGAGGGCAGAGGGGTCCCTCCCCAGCCTGTGCCTTCTCACAGTCCTGGACCCTAGGGGGATGTCTGCCTGCTGGTTTAGGCCCACTCCCCACGGGGATCAGGCATAAGCTGGCAGGTGGACATTCCCTAAGGGATCCTTAGTGCTGCTGCCACCACTGCTGTGCTCACCAGCTATGAGCCCCCACAGGGGGAACACCGCTCAGCCAGAATCTGGGCTTATGGCTTCTTAGTGCTGCCTCAGAGGAAGGAGAGGCTCCCACCACTGCCCACAACTGCTGTGCTAGCCAACTTTGAGCCTGGCTACTGGCTGAGCAGCGTTCCCCTTGTGGTAACACACTGACCACCAGGGGCAGCTCCTGACTTAAGCATCCGCCCCTTGGTGGTCAGTGTGCATCATAGCAACCAGTCATTCCACAATTTGGGCAATTTGCATATTAGCCTTTTATTATATAGGACTAGAGGCCTAGTGCATGAAATTCATGTACTCAGGGGGTTAGGGGAGGGTCCCTCAGCCTGTCCTGCATCCTCTTACAGTCCAGGACCCCTCAGGGGATATCTACTTGCTGGCTTAAGCCTGCTACTTAGGGCATCAGGCCTTAGCTTGCAGTCAGACATCCCTCTGGCAGCCCAGAAGCCCTCAGGGGATATCTGACATGGGGAGAGGGCCTAAGCCATTAGTCAGACATCTCTAGCACTGCCATGGAGGCAGAAGAGGCTCCTGTCACTGCTGCTGTGATGGTCAGTCATAAGGCAGCTTCTGGCTGAATGGTGCTCCCCTGTGGAAGTGCAATGACCACCAGAGGGCAGCTCCTGCATTGAGCATCTGCCCCCTGGTAGTCAGTGCACATCATAGAGATCAGTCGTTGTACCATTAGAGTCAGTTTACATATTACCCTTTTATTATTTAGGACTAGTGGCCTGGTGCATGAAATTCATGCATGGGGGCAGTGTTCCTAAGCCCAGCCTGCACCCTCTCCAATCTAGGAACCCTCGAAGGATGTCCTACTGCTGGTTTATAAAGATCAGGCCTAAACCGCCAGTCAGACATCCCTCTCACAATCCAGGACTGCTGACTCCAGCCACTAATCTGCCTGCCTGCCTGCCTGCCTGATTGTACTTAACCACTCAGCCCACCAGTCTGCTCTCCCCCAAATGCCCTCCCTGCCAGGCTGATCACCCCCAACTGCGCCCCTGATAGCCTGCTTACCCCCAATGGCCTCGCCTCCCACCAGCTTGATCACCCACAACTGCTGTCCCATCCTGGCTTGATCACCCCCCTAGCGACCTAAGCTCCCAGCCCCTTCTTTTTCCTTTTTATCTCTTTTTTTTTTTTTCAGCACCTCCTTAAGTGGAGGCCAGGGCCATCTGGAAGCAAGTATCTGAGACTTATTTATCTTCTATAATTGAAACTTTGTAGCCTTGAGGAGAGGCCAGGGCCAGCCAGGGCAGAAAGGAAGTTTGGTTTTCTCCATAGCCAGGGGCAATTCAAGCCTCCTGCTCACTCCAGATCCATGGCCACTGCCATCTTGGTTGGGTTAATTTGCATACTCACTCCTGATTGGCTGATGGGCATGGCTTGTGGGTGTAGTGGAGGTATGGTAAATTTGCATGTTTCTCTTTTATTAGATAGGATGTTCCCCATGTTATACTTTACATCCCTACAAACTATTTTTTAATTTTCAATCTGTACTTCTCAATCCTTTCATCAGCCCTCCCACCCCCATCCCTCTGACAACTGTCAGTCTGTCCTCTATATCTATGAGGCTATTTCTGTTTTGCTTATTTATTTTGTTCTTTAGATTGTACATATAAGTGAAATCATATGGCCTTTGTTTTTCTCTGATTAACTTTTCACTGAGCGTAATATGACATGGTTCACTTTTGGCAAGTCAGAATGTGGACTAACCTAACTGGATTTTATTGGTGATAGAAGAGTTTTATTTGGAGGCAATCCCATGAAAATTATAGCAAAACTTTGATGAAGATGGTTTATTTTATCTCACCAACTTCATCTTTATTCATGGTATGTCATTTTTAATATAATGCAAGTGAACTGTATTATAGTTTTCAATTCCTAAGATCAAGTGGCAAGTGCATTCTTTATATCATGAAGGTGACTATAAAAATAATATTGGTAATTGATTATCATACTCTAATATGTAGAATGGTTTTATATACCAGTCAGTAAAAATACTTCAGGAGCATTTGATGTAAAAATACTTAAGGAGCATTTGATGAAACTGAAAATTAAATGTTTCATTTAAATTAAATAGTAATAGGTAAAACACATATAACATGAGTAAACAAAACTTTTATGTTTAAGTCATATAAATTGACTACATGTTGTGGTTTATTTGACACAAAGATACTAGAACTGCTGAATTTGATTTAATTTACAAACAATTACATGTAAGCAGATACTTTGCATTTAAAATATCAGATCTATATTCCAGAAGACTAGTATTAATTAAACAAACCACCACCACCATTCTGGCATGTAGACTACTTACTGTCCATCTGTGTTTCTAGTTTCTTGTTTTTCTTCTTTGGAGTTTTGTGAGGACTCTCCAGTATCACTGCCAAGGGCTGAGTCAGGATCACTTTTCAGTGTATTAATTATATCAGTAGATCCACAAGGAATAACTTGTGACATCCCAGAAATATTTTCAGCCTCATCTTTAGGCACTTCACTCAGTTCTTCCTTTTCTTCTATCTCTTCAAGATTGCAATCAGAGTTTATTCCAGCTATAAAGAAATGAAGATATAATATTAAATATTAATTTGCCTCATTCATGCTATACAATCCTGGCAAAGAAGGAATTTTTAAAACAAAAATTTTAAAACAAGCTAGACTCTTAAATTCTGATTCAAAACTAACAGTAGACTACTTTTCTAATGATGAATAATTATGTTAACATACAACCAGATTATCTCAGACATATAATCCTAAATACTTACTTAGAATTCCTTTTATTAAATGTTATAGAAAAGTCTGATTCCTTTTAAAAATTCTAATCTAAAATAGCTTTCACAGTTGGTTGATTAGCCAGTATAAAGTTCCTCAAGCTTTGAAAAATATTAAATCAAGTTTGTTTTTGTCTGGGTTAATACACTTATATGATTGGCTATATTTTAGGACTACAATAAAAAATTGGATTAAGGGCTGTAAAAGATGAATAATTTTCACAAATGTTACATCACAACTATCATATTTCAGCTCCAAAAGTTATAAAGGAAGAATATTCACGTTGAAACAATAGTGCTCAAATTCTTAGTGGGAGATTTAAGATTTAACAAGATCTAAAATATGTTAAAATATTATAAAAACATAACCTAAAAGTATGATTATTGAAATTTCTTTCACACTTACTTAGCTTTATATAGTTTGAATAGATTTTTAAAAAATTTTTCAATCCTTCTCAGTTAGATAACAAAATTGAAAAAGAAAATATTTAAAATTATTTAAAACTCACAAAATATAGTGCATTAAATGAAATGTAAGTATTAACTTTCAGAAGATGTTTTTCTAAGTTTGTAGCATTTTACTTGTAAGTTATGAAAGCTTAAAATTTCACTAATATTTTTAGGATCCTAGTATGTTTTTCCTGGATGATAAAAAATAACAAAGTTGTCTGATAAATACCTCTTTTTCATAAAACCTACAATAATAAAAGTATAATATACTAATTAGACCAGCCATCCTTCCAGACATCCTTCTTGACGACCTCTGGACAAAGCTGGGTCCTGGGTGCTGGAGGGAAGCCACTGCCAGCACCTGGGGAAAGGAAGGCCTACTCTTGCATGAATTTCATGTATAGGGCCTCTAGTAGAATTATATTACATTAAATCTAGCCTGGTGAGTTGCTGTTTTAAAATTCAATCATAAAAAAAGAGCTGACTAGGTCAGACATTATTATTGTAGTTGCTGCCAGGTGGCAGGGTTATTTTCTTTTTCATTTTTAAAAACTGAGGTAAAATTTACATTCAGTAGAATTCACCACTTTTGGAATATAGATTTAGATTCAGACTCCCAAATCCCCCATGTCTTGACTCTGGTCTGGTGGCTCAGTTGGTTGGCACATCACCCCATACATCAGAAGGTTGTGGATTCAATTCCTGGTCAGGGCACATAGCTAGGTTGTGAGTTCAATCCCTGTTTGGGGTGGATATGGGAGGCAACCAATCAATATTTCTCTCACATCAATGTTTCTTTCTCCTTCCTTTCTCTCTAAAAACCAATAAAAACATATCCTTGGGTGAAGATTAAAAAAACACACAAGACAACCCATGTCCCTTGTGATCAACCCCACTCCCTGACCCCAATCCCTAGTAATCATTATTCCCATAGTTTTGCCTTTGTAAGACTGTATGTCAATGAAATAATATAGCATCTAACCATTTAATATGGCTTCCTTCATTTAACATAATACATTTGAGATTCAGCCATGTTGCTGCATGAATTAGTTATTAATTCCTGTTTACAGATAGATGTTAATATTCCAATGTATGGACCAACCAGTTATTTTTATTCATTCCTCAGTTTAGGGACACTGGATTGTTTCCTGATTTTGGCAATTATGAATAAAAATTCTATAATAATTCACAAGGAAGTTTGTGTGTACACATAAGTTTCCATTTTTCTTGAGAAAAAAACTAGGAGTGTGATTGCTGGTCATATAAAAAACAAATGCTTAAATTTCATTTAAAACAAACAAACAAAATCTTGCCAAATTATTTTCCAAACTGGCCAAACAATTTTACATTCCTATAAGCAGTGTATGATCATATACTAATTTTAAATAAGCAGTTTGAGGTGATGAGGACTCTTTCTGAGTCACTGAAAAATTAAGAAAATATTTATAACATTCAAGTATTACCTAACTCTAAAGTTTTGCCACTGGTCACAAAAAAATTCCAACATTTTCAAAACAAAAGTCCCAATCAAAAGCAATACATAGAAAATAAGCCATGCCTAGGTAACAAAAGAGAACTTCAAGAAAGAAAAACATATATTTTTTTATAGTTAAGAAGTAAAGTTCAATTAGTTCACCTAAGAAGGAGAAAGCCAAATAGAAGATAAACTGAAATGCTACTGAACCATTGATTTAATTCATCTTACATCTCAGGAAAGGCCCTGTCACCTACATGTCAGAGATGCTGCGGCTGCCTCGGGCATTTCAGGGCACTTCAAGAGAGAGACGTCATCTGCCCGTTTGGGCACAGTGCACTGTTCATGACTGGGGAGCCCAGGGCCAAGTGAGGCTTCTGCCAAAGAAGGGAAATCTGTGGAAATGGCACTTAGACAACAGAGTTAAGGCAGGCAGAGACCATGAAGTATTTCAGAAGGAATCAGATTTGTTAGCTCATAATTTTCCATGCATTAAACAAGAAGAGTTAAAAGAAAAAAGAGAAAGATAAATAGATATCAAGCAAAGTTTGAATAGCAATTGTATCTTTTCTTCTAATACTTCAGAATTTTCTTATTTCACTTATATTGCGTGATAAAATGTAATAAATTTCCTTTTTGAAATAAATGATATCACTAATACCATTTTGGGTAAAAGTTAGATAAAATCATTACGAAGTATCTAATGGTAGTACTTTTAATTTGATAGGAGAAGAGAATGTTTTTGTGTAAAATATGCCAAAATCCCAATTCCTAAATATCACCTAAATATAAAAGATTTAGGAGCATTTGGGTGCTTCTGAGTTCTCCCTATATTTGTGAATGTGAATTGTAAAAATTAGGTAAGGTTGTACTAAGCAATTTTCATTCCTTTCAAAATATCCTACTGGCATAATAATATTCTATTTTTAATTAGACATCATTCGCTCATCATATTCACTTATATTTAACTTAAATTTAAGTCTAAGCGTTAAGAAATTTTGTCATACTCATTTTTACAACAGCTACTAATAAGTAGCTTTTATTAAAAATATTAGGAAACAGAAACATCTTGAATTATTTTATTTTTACTAGAATTTCACTTATTGGGAATCTAAAATAAGAACACATAATAAAAATATTTTATAATAACAAGTTTTTACCATTAGATTAGAACACTTTGCATGTTAAATTCATACTTAGGACAGCTGCATGAAGAATGGTATTTTATCAACAATAAAGAGTAAAAAAAATATTTTTTTTAAAGAAAAGAATGAACAATGTTTTAACTGAAAATAGATGACCAATTGAATTACAAAAAGAATGACCCTTTAAACCTTCATGTAAGTTTTCTTCTGAACACAACAAGATAGATCATTATTCTTGGAAAGGAAATTAATAGCTGATAACCTGACATTACATAGGAAAAAACAGAAGACCTTGTAGGGAACTGACTCAAGGAACCAGAACTAAAATTTTGAGTGTGCTTATTTTATGCCCTAACCCTAGGGAAAAATATTTTCATTTCATAATATAAAATCTGGGAAACTGAGTCAAAGCATATGTATCCCTTTCATATACAGAACATTTATACTCAATTCATTCCTCAACTGTCATAAAAGATCTTTCTCCATAATTCCATGATATGGAGTAAAGGTAAATACATACCTGGGCTGGGCAGCCCCTCTGGAGAGCTTGCTTCTGAAACACTGTCTGTAGGAACTGCAGGTACTGACTGCAGAGCTAGAACACAGAAGCAGCACAAATTGGAAACAAGTCACACTCACAAAAGAAACAAGTCGTTAGTAGCTTATCCTAATAAAAAAATCCCAGAATCTGTAACATACAAAACGACCAATCTGCGGCCAGCATCCATAACATAAACAACGACCAACCTGGGTCACCAACCTCAGACCCAGCACTGACTGATGAGAGGGCTGCAATAAGGCCCAGAGAGAGGCCTGAGAGAGAAGCAGGGTCTGATCCGTAGCCTCTGTGGCAGCTGTTGATCAGCACTTGCCTCTCTCTTCTGCTCTGGATCTGGCCAGCAACTGCATCTCTCTTTCTCTCGGGCCTCCACTGGGGCTGCTGATTAGCCCCACCTCTCTGATCAGGCCTATTAAATGGCCCAGAGATGATGACTGGCATAGAAACTAAACAATCAGAACCAAATCTGGGTTAAGTGTGAGGAGCCAATGGCTGCCTAGGGGTTGGATCTTTTGATGCTGATTGGCATAGAAACTGACCAATCAGAATATAATCTGGGTGAACTGCAAAAGCAGAACCTAAGGCTGAGGAGGGGTTTTAAGGGCAACAGCTATTTGCTGTAAGGTATAAGAAATCGGTTCAATTTTTTAATGACCACTTTGGCAGTATAGTGCATATGGCTGGCTATCAGTCCAGATATAGGGATTATGTATTTTTGTCTGATAAGAGCATCTCCTCCTGATGAAAAAGGCTTTTCCCCCATTTAAGCAATCCTATCTTATATAATCTATCTATACTACTAAAAAGGTAACATGCTAATTAGACAAGGTTGACCTGATATTTTCTAGATGTCTGATTTCCTTCCAGTCAAAGCCATGGAAGTGGGGGCCAAGGCAGAGGCCATTAGGGGTGATCAGGCTGGCAGGGGAGGGCAGTTGAAAGCAAGATTAGACTGGTAGGGGAGGGCAGTTATGGGTGATCAGGCAGGCAGAGGCAGATAGGGGAGAGATCAAGTTGGCAGGGGAGAGCAATTGGGGACGAGATCAGGTTGGCAGAGGAGGGTATTTAGGGGCAATTAAGAAGGCAGGCAGAAGCAGTTAGAGGTGATCAGGCAGGCAGGCAGAGAGGTTAGGGACAATCAGGCAGGCAGGCAGGTGAGCAGTTAGGAGCCAGTGGTCCCAGATTACAAGAGGAATGTCTGACTGCCAGTTTAGGCCCAATCCCTGTGGCCTAAACTGGCAGTCAGACATTCCCCAAGATGTCTCCGATTGGAGAGGGTGCAGGCTGGGCTTAGGGACCCCCTCCCCATGCATGAATTTTGTACACTGGGCAACTAGTTTTTATATAATTCTGGAAGAGACAACCATTTTACTAACTTAGATTTCCATTCCTACATGTAGTTAATCCTGAATGGCTGCAGCTCCATTATCCTAATGAGTATGTGATGTCATAAAAAATGACATCACTGCTTTAAAGAACTCAATAGATTGACAAATAATCACATACTCATTAGGATAATGGAGCTGCACAATCCTTTCATTTCATTTTTTCATGTTGTGGGGTTTTAAAAGGTAGTTAAGTGAGAATAATTAGGGGCTAAGTGTTATTATTAAAATTATTTAACTAAAAGCCTAAGTTTAACTATTATTGTTAATAAAAAGACATGACTTATATCATTTCTACTGTCTATATTAAACAAAACACAATACAAATGCAATGTTAATGGGAAAAGTAACATTACCAGTTATGTGACTTTCATCACTTTGATGCATGTGTATTTGGGAAGGTGGAGAAGGTGCCTTTCGCTTTGTCCTTTTCAAAGATGAGTTCCCAATGGATGTACTACTGAGCTTCAGAGAGCCTGTCCTCACTATGTCTGCTCCACAGGAACTCTATGAAAAACAAAATGACCAAGCACAATTTCTCTTTAGAAATTAATAGCAAACTTTAGGAAGATACTGATTCAACCTCAAACACATCATATGACAATATGAAACATAAAAGTCACTCATTCAAAAAACGTAAGTGGAGTGTCCACCATGTGACAGGAGCTTGGCTATGAGATGTAAATGTAAAGAAAAATAAAATATGGGCCTTTTCAAGAAACTTAGGGAGAAACTGAAATGGCGGCGGAATCGATGGACGCATCTGGAGCTTTATCACTGGGCAGAGGGAGAGAGAGCAGCTGAGAGTCGCACTGGCAGTGTTTGTTGGCAAGTTAAGAGTCAGTTATCCTCCAGGAGAAGGCGGGGAACTGCTGGACAGGGCTCTCCTGGTCAGGCAGCCCCACTGCTAGGGGGTTTTTGTCTGCCGGAGCCACCAGCGTGAACGCGGAGACCACGCCATCTTGCAGAGGGAGGTGGATGTCTGCGGTGGTCTGAATGCTGTGGCTGAATCACTCACCAAACAGCCAGGGACCCAGAACACTGCTCTCCAATTGGCACAGACACGCGGGCAGCGCAGTCAGAGATCCACATGGCCACAGAAAAGTCAGATTTCGCTTGGGATAAGTGCCTTGTGTGCTGTACTGGGTACAGTGCCTTGTGTGCTGTACCGGGTCGTGTTGTAGTTTGTGCCTTTGAATCAACGTAGGAGAGAGAACTACATAACCAGACACCCGAAGAAGAAAAACCATAGGCAGAAGAAGAAACAGCCCGCATACAACAGATAGGCAGGTATCACCAGAAAAGGAAGTAAACGAAATAGAAGCAGAAATAAGCCTGCCAGAGAAAGAGTTCAGAGAAATGAACATAAGGTGGATGAAAAGAATGGAAGACAAAATCGACAATCTGAGTGAGAGCCAAGAGGAAATGAAGAAGCATGAAGAAATGCAGAAAGAAATAAAAAATGACATCATTGCTTTAAAGAACTCAATAGAAAGCATCAAAAGTAGACTAGAAGAAGCAGAGTACCACATCAGTGAGCTAGAAGACACGGTAGGAAAGAATACCCAAGCAGCTTCTAGAAAAAAAAATTAAAAAGCAAGAGGAGAGCCTAAGGGAACTTTGGGATAACACGAAAAAAACAACAACATTCGCATAATTGGAGTTCCAGAAAGAGTGGAAACTGAACAAGGATTAGAGAACCTGTTTGAAGAAATAATGACAGAAAATTTCCCCAATATAGGAAAGGAAAAACTCACACAAATCCAAGAAGCTCACAGAGTCATAAGCAAAATGAACCCCACCATAAGCAAAAACGACACCAAGGCACATTATAATTAAATTGGCAAATAACAACGACAAAGCAAGAATCTTAAAAGCGGACAGAGAGAAACAGAAAGTTACCTACAAAGGAACCCCCATAAGACTAGCTACTGATTTTTCAACAGAAACTCATCATGCCAGAAGAGAATGGAATGAAATATACAAAGTCATGCAAAGGAAGGGTCTGAATACTGTACCCTGCAAGGCTTTCAATCAAAATTGAAGGTGAAATCAGAAGCTTCACAGACAAAAAAGGACTAAGGGAATATATTACCACCAAACCAGCAATGCAAGAAATGTTAAAGGGTCTGCTGTAATAAAAAGAAATAGGAAGCAAAGAAGGAACTCTGGGCTAAAGACTAAAAATGGCAACGGATAAATACCTATCAATAATAACTTTAAATGTAAATGGATTAAATGCTCCAATCAAGAGACATAGGGTAATCAATTGGATAAGAAAACATGATCCACTATCTGCTGTCTACAAGAAACCCACCTCAGGAAAAGAGATGCACACAGATTGAGGGTGAAGGAATGGAAGATGGTATTTCAGGCAAATGGAAATGAAAAAAAAGCTGGGGTTGTAATACTTATATCTGACAAATTAGATCTCAAAGTGAAGGACATAACCAGCGATAAAGAAGGCCACTTCATAATAGTAAAGGGAACAATCCAACAAGAAGATATAACTCTGGTAAACATATACGCACCCAATATAGGAACACCTAAATACATAAAAAAACTCCTGGAGGATATTAAGGGAGAGATGGACAGCAATAAAACCATAGTAGGAGACTTTAATACCCCACTGTTACCACTGGACAAATCCTCTAAACAAAATATCAGCAAAGAAACATCAATCCTAAATGACACACTAGACCAGATGGAATTAATTGACATCTTCAGAACATTTCACCCCAAAGCCACAGAATATACATTCTTCTCCAGTGCACATGGGTCATTTTCAAAGATAGATCATATCTTCGGTCATAAGAAAATTCTCTTCAAATTCAAAGAGATAGAAGTCATATCAAGCATTTTCTCAGACCACAGTGGCATAAAACTGGAAATCAACTATAATAAAAACAATAGAAAGAAATCAAACACATGGAGACTAAACAGCATGCTATTAAACAATGACTGGGTAACCAGAGAGATCAAGAAAGAAATAAAAAACATCATGGCAACAAATGACAACACAACAATCCAAAATTTATGGGACACAGTGAAAGCAGTCTTGAGAGGGAAGTTCATAGCCCTACAAGTCTACTGCAAAAAAACAGGAAACAATGGTAATAAATTGCCTAACCCTACAACTCAAAGAGCTAGAACAAGAGCAACAAGATAAGCCCAGTATACGCAGAAAGAAGAAAATAGTGAAGATCAGAGTGGAGATAAACAACTTGGAGACCAAAGAAGCTATTCAAAAGATCAACAAAACCCAAGAGCTGGTTCTTTAAAAGGATAAACAAGAATGATGGACTTCTAGCCAGGCTCACCAAGAAGCAAAGAGAGAAGACCCAAATAAACAAAATCAGAAATGAAAGAGGAGAAATAACAACAGACCCTGTGGAAATACAAAGGATTGTTTAAAAATACTATGAACAACTCTATTCCAACAAATTGGACAACCTGCAAGTAAAGGACATTTTCCTAGAAAAATATAACCTTCCAAAACTCAACGAGGAGGAATCTAAACATCTCAATAGTCCAATAACTATTGAAGAAATTGAAGCAGTCATCAAAAAGCTCCCAGCAAATAAAAGCCCAGGACCAGATGGCTACACAGGAGAGTTTTACCAAACATTCAAGGAAGAATTAAAACATATCCTCCTCAGACTATTCAAAAACATTCAAGAAGAAGGAACACTTCCAAACACCTTCTATGAAGCTAGCATCACCCTAATACGAAAACCAGATAAAGACAACACAATGAAAGAGAATTATAGGTCAATATCTCTCATGAACATAGATGCCAAAATCCTCAATAAAATTCTAGCATATCAGATCCAGCAGTACATCAGAAAGATCATACAACATGACCAAGTAGGATCCCTGCATTCCCGGGATGGTACAATATCCGCAAATCAATAAATGTGATACAGCACATAAACAAATTGAGAGATAAAAATCACATAATCATATCAGTTGACGCAGAAAAAGCATTTGACAAAGTCCAACACCCTTTCTTGATAAAAACTCTCAGCAAAGTAGGACTAGAAGGAGCATACCTCAACATCATAAAAGCCATATATGATAAACCCACAGCTAACATCATACTCAATGGACAAAAACTAAAACCAGTTCCCCAAAGAACAGGAACAAAACAGGGATGCCCACTCTCACCTCTCCTGTTCGACATAGTACTGGAAGTATTAGCCATTGCAAGTAGACAAGAAGAAGAAATAAAAGGCATCCAAATTGGAAAAGAATAAGTAAAGCTGTACTTATTTGCGAATGACAGGATACTGTACATAAAAATCCCAAAGGACTCCAGTCCAAAACTAACTGACTTAATTAATGAATTGGGCAATGTAGCAGGATACAAAATTAATGCTAAGAAGTCTGTGGTATTTCTATACACTAATAGTGAAATTACAGAAAGAGAGACTCAAAAAGCAATCCCATTTACCATTGCACCAAAAAAATTAAGATAACCTAGGAATAAACCTAACTAAAGAGATAAAAGACCTATATGCAGAAAACTACAGGACACTGAAAAAAGAGATAGAGGAAGATGTTAACAGATGGAATAGCATGCAATGGTCATGGAGTGGGAGAATCAACATCATTAAAATAGCCATACTACCAAAGCAATCTATAGATTCAATGCACTACCCATTAAAATAGCAACGACATATTTCACAGACCTAGAAATAATTCTTCATAGATTCATCTGCAACAAAAAAAGACCACGAATAGCTACTGCAATTCTGAGAAAGAAGAATAAAGTAGGTGGGATCTCCATACCAGATTTCAAGCTCTATTACAAAGCAACTGTTCTCAAAACAGCCTAGTACTCGCACAAGAATAGACATATAGATCAATGGAATAGAATAGAGAACCCAGATATCCACCCAAACCACTATGCTCAGCTAATATTTGACAAAGGAGGCATGAACATTCAATGGAGCCAAGATAGCCTCTTCAATAAATGGTGTTGGGAAAATTGTATAGATAATGCAAAAAAATGAAACTGGACCACCAGCTTACACCAAATACAAAAATAAACTCAAAATGGATATAGGACTTAAACATTAGTAGGATAACCATAAAAATATTAGAGAAATCCACAGGCAGCACAATCTCAGATATATGCCGAAAGAACTTCTTTACTGATACTGCTCCAAAGGCAATTGAAGCTAAAGAAAAAATAAACAAATGGGACTACATCAAAATTAAAAGCTTTTGCACAGCAAAAGAAACCATCAACAAAACAACAAGAAAGCCCACTGTATGGGAGAACATATTTGCAAATGTTATCACTGATAAAGGTTTAATCTCCAAAATCTACAGCCAACTTATACAACTTAATAAAAGGAAGATAAACGATCCAATAAAAAAAATGGGCAAGGGACCTAAATAGAACCTTTTCGAAAGACGACAGAAGGAAGGCCAAGAGACACATGAAAACATGTTCAAAGTCACTAATCATCTGAAAGATGCAAATCAAAACAACAATGTGATACCATCTTACACCGATCAGAATGATAATCATCAACAAATCAACAAAGGTTAAGTGTTGGCGAGGATTCGGAGAAAAAGGAACCCTTGTGCACTGTTGGTGGAAATGCACACTGGTGCAGCCACTGTGGAGAACAGTATGGAGTTTCCTCAAAAAACTAAAAATGGATCTCCCATTTGACCCTGTAATCCCACTCTTAGGAATTTATCCTAAGAAATCACAAATACCAATCAGAAAGGATTTATGCACCCCTATGTTCATAGCAGCACAATTTACAATGGCTACAATTTGGAAACAGCCTAGGTGCCCGTCAGCAGATGAGTGGATCAGAAAACGGTGATACATCTACACAATGGAATTCTATGCTGCCATTAAAAAGAAGTAATTCTTACCATTTGCAGCAACCTGGTTGGAACTGGAGAACCTTATGCTTAGTGAAATGAGCCAGTCAATGAAGGAGAAGCATCACATGATCTCACTCATTTGTGGATAATAAAGAACATTATAAACTGATGAACAAAAGGATAGATACAGAGGCAGTAAAGCATCAGACTGAAATTACAGCAGGAAGATTAAAGTTAGGTGAAGTAGATAAGAGATCAATCAAAGGACTTGTATGCATGCATATAAGCATAACCAATGAACATAGACCCTGGGGGGTTGGGGAATCCCGTCCGTCCCGGTGGTTGCAATGGGGAGATATGTATAAAAAATTAATAATAATAATAATAAAAAAGAAACTTAGGTCAGGATGGGAGACTGACATGAAAACCAAAGAATCATAGTGTAGGAGTCTTGAATGGTACAGTTAAAAACTAACTTTCAAAGAAGAATCTGGAGAAAATGTTGGGCATAAAATAAGAGCTAAAAAAGGTATGAATACTTGTACATTAAGGGAGCTGCCTTGATTGATATTTCTCTTTTTAGCATGAATGTATCAATGAGAAACATTTCAAAAATCTATATGTCTAGCCTATACAAGATCATTTGAGGTCACAACTCTATGCACAGTTAATGCTCACACTTATGTGATTGTCAGCAGACCCTATGACAATCCTGCTTTATCAGGCTGCCCAGAGCCATGTCCCCTTGCTTTCTCTTTCTGCTTAAAAGAGTTATTCATAGTTTTTGTCTCTAATTTTTCACCTCCCGGTTGAACCTTTCCAGTCAGATTATCCCAACCTTTGATCCATTAAAACTGTTTCTATCAAAGTCCTCAATGACCTTCACTACAACTAAATCAGTAGTTACTTTCTAGAACTAATTTATTTGACCTATTAGCAGCATTAAACAGAGTTGGTCACTCTCTTAGAATCCTTTCTCTTATACTTCCTGTTTACCACATTTCTCATTCTCACAGATCTGAACTCTTGTTTTCTTTGTTGATTGCTTTTCATCTCAATTCTTGGACATGCATATTCTCTTCAGTATCTGTGCTCACCCTTTTGGTAATCTTCTCTGTCCTCTCAGTTTCATGTATTATATATATGTTGATAAATTCAAAATTTAGGCCTGAATCCTGGGCCTCTATCTCATCTCCACTTAATATCTAAGACCATTTCAAACTTGGCAGGTCTGAAAATGAGATTCTGATAATGCCCCCTCTACCCTCTTCTGTCAAAACTAACCCTGCTCTCATAGTTTTCTCTGTTTCAATAAAGAGCAAGTCATTCTTCCATTTGATCAGGCCAGTGACTTTGGAGTCACCCTAATTTCCTCTCTCTCACACTTCACATTCATAACATCCTATTGCCTCATCCAGGCTACGCATAATCCAAATTAGCATCAACAACTTGCTAATTGGACTCTGCTGCCACATTGCTTTCTTAGAGTTCTTTCTCAACATAGCAGCAAAAGGATCCTGAAAAAACATAAGCCAGATTAGGTCACTTTGTTCAAAACCTGCTAATACTTTCCCAATTGACAGAAAATAGCCAAAGTCTTTGTAATGACTTCTAAGGCAATTGACTGCCTGGCCCCTAGCTCCCTCTAACCACCTTCTTCTATTATGGAGTCTCACTCCAGGCCAGACACACTAGCATTCCTGCAGCTCCTCAGATGTGCCTTATTGCTCCTGCCTTAGGAAGGTTACGTTTGTTGCTCTCTGTTCCTGGAATACTCTTCTAATAACATAATGTCTTACTCCCTCATTTTCTTCAGGTCATTTCTCAAATGCCACCTTTTCAATGAGTTCTTCATTGACTGTTCCCCTTTACTTCTTGTCCCTCTTCACAGATTGATCTCTATGAATAGCACTTAACAGTTTTTTAACATCCCATGTACGTGGCTTATTTATCTTGTTTATTGTCTGCTTCCCCAAAGGTTCATCATAGATTTTTTTTCTTTCCTATTTTGCTCATTGCTTTAATCTCCTGAACATTGTCTGGCTCATAGAAGTTTATCAATAAATATTTGTTGAATGAATGTCATCATGAATGAAATTCTGCCTTCTTCAGTTGTAAATAAAAGGACTTGATATACTTGGATTTGGAGAATACCTAAAGTTTGGGTCTTTGTGATATTTATAAGACAATGCAAGTATATCTAAGAGAAGCAAACTAGTTCATAGGATTTTTTTTTTTAGTTGTTATGCCTTGCTTCATACAGAGAAAAATGTAGCAAATTTTTCTATGTTGTAATGTTGTAATATTTCTGCCAGAGAAAAAAAGGAAGCCTGACCCCAAAGAGAAAAATGTGAGTTAGTTGTCATCATTGCCAACTGTGTTAGGTCATCTCACAGGAGAAGAAGCAGAGTTTGGTCCAGCAGCAGACATTTGATGGAACACAGCTCTTAGGAAGGTTAGCTCTTCTTAACAAAAAGAGGTAGAATAGGGTGGCTCTGGGCTGACCTTACTCGGAGTCTAACCATTACACTTCTTCCATACCAAGTAATAAACAGCTGTTAGTCACCACTCTCCTCTCCTCCAGAACTCTTCAGACCTCTCCATAATAAAACAAGAAAAGACTTGAAGCCTCCCACCCAGATTTTGGTTGAGAATCACTAAAGCTAAATCTGAGGGTCACCTCCATTCCCAGTGGGCATGGAATAGAGCCTCAAATACTACTTGGACTTTTAAAATAATTAGGAAAAGGACCCTCAGCAATAAACTAGTTGAGAAAAAAATATAATGATGAGCAGTATTTAAATATCCTCTTAAGTAGAATATTACATTTAAATGAAAACCTTCTTACTGATATGTCTCTGTGTTCCACAATTTTCACCTGCTATTTATAAAAGTAACTAATTTAGCAATCATTTGAGAAAAGGACAAAAAATACTCCAAAAACAATGTGGCACTTCACTTTTTAAAATATGTAATCTAAACATCAAAGGCAGATGACATTTTCTTTCTTGATGCATTTACTAATGTAAAACGCTATTAAATCATGACATTCCTATCACAGAAGTGCATTAATAAAAACAGAGTAAGTTAGCCATAAATAATTGCTGAATGCATGCAGTAATGGCAGAATATGATTTGCTTCCCAGCTCTATGCTGAAAACTTGTTTTCCATGTTTTGACTGAGCTCTATGCTGAAAACTGCTTTTCCCCTTTAGGTCAGATTCCTAATTACTGTCACTTATTGGTCTTTTCTATTACCTGATAAAAGCAGTCACAGCATGAATTTCTCAGACAATTGTATCTGTTTGGGAATTAGAGTGCTTACATTTTGGTTCTAATATAATATAATAAAGCAGACAGCACAGAAATAAAAAAAAAGATATTTACTGGGTGTACCAGTTAATAATGTGGATTTTTTTCAATAGATGGAGTTACACATATGTTGATATATATGTCATTTGATATGTATGCTATTTTGTTGTATTCACAACAAGCTTCAAAATGTCATATGTCAAATTTTGTGAAGGTGTTAACATCATAGATATTTTTACGCTTAAAAATGTCAAATTTCATGCCAAAAAAAGAGCATTACTTTTGAAGAAAAGTGCTGCTCCAAGTTATTGTATGCTTCAGGAAGCTTATGGTGAACATGCTCCATCTCAAGATACTTGTGAACTCTGGTTTAAATGCTTTAAGTGATTATTTCGATATGAAAGACAAAGAAATCTAGGTCAAGTGAAAAAGTTTGAAGACTAACAATTACAAGCATTATTGGATGAAGATTCTTGTTAAACTCAAAAACAACTTGCAGAAAGATTAAACGTTGCTCAGAAAACAATTTCCTATCATTTATAAGCATTGAGAAAGATTTTAAAAGAAGGAAAATGGGTGCCACATCAACTGAACAAAAGACAAATGGAAAACCGAAAAGGCATCAGTAAAATGTTGCTTCAATAGCACAAAAGTCTTTTTTGCATCAAATTGTGACTGGCAATGAAAAGAGGATTTATTTGAGAATCCCAAATGCACAAAATCATGGATTGATGCAGGTCAACCATCAACATCGATTGCAAGGCCTAATCACTTTGGAAAGACAATGCTCTGCGTTTGGTGGGATCAGGAAGGTGTGGTGTATTATGACCTTCTAAAACCAGGTGAAACCATTAATACTGATTGCTATTGACAACAAATAATCAATTTGAATCATGCTTTGATTGTAAAATGACCAGAATATACCAGAAGACATGGCAAAGTAATTTTGCTTCATGATAACGTAACTTCAAAACCAGGTAAAGACACTTTAAAAGTTCTTGCCTGGGAAGTATTAACCCACCGCCATATTCACTAGACCTTGCTCCTTCAGATTACCATTTTTCCTGATCAATGTCACATGTACTTTCTGAGCAGCACTTCAAAACATCCGTTGTGGAAAATTGGGTCTCTGAATGGTCGGCCTCAAAACAAGAAAAGTTCTATTGGGACAGTATCTACAAATTACCTGAAAGATGGGGGAAATGTGTAGCTATCAATGGACAATACTTCAAATAAAGCACTTTTGATATTTCTCTGGAAATTATTGTGTTTTCTTTGGATTACAAAATCCGCACTATTTGGTTAACAGTTAATCTGAATTATTAATCAGTTGATAATTAATCAGCACTACTAAGCAGTTAATAGTTAAGCCACTCTATGAACTGGTTAATAGTTAATCTGAATTATTTACCATAATAATGCAGATTTTATAATAAAAGAAAACATGATAATTTTATAAAATTATGCATTTTAGAAGGGTAAAGCCCTAAATGTTTTTGGTGGAGCACATATTCTATAACTTGATTCTGTGAGATTTATTCCCTTACACCTGAAGGGATCCTTGGGCCTTGAGAAAGGGATGTTCTATATCTACATCGACAACAGACATCCTTTTCCTAGGTAAAAGCCTGAAGAAAATGAAAGAGAATTTAAGTGAGAAGAGCTAAAAGTTTCTGAGTATATTATAGCCAAGAAAATGTGTGTGTATTGAGGGATATGAGTAGAATACTCTTATCTAACATACAATATTGTGGAGGCTTTTACCCTAAGAATAACTACTGTTAGAAAGCAGGCTTGCTAAATAACCACAGTTATTTCAATAAATCCATCATGAGTTCTCATATAAAGTACTAAAAGAAGAAAGAGAAAAGGCAAAGAAGGCCACCGAAACCTACCAGCAGCATTTTTAATCCCTATTTGTTTCTCTGTACTCCAGGACTATGTTCTTCATAGTCTTCCAGGAGTTCTATTCTTACATCAGTCAGGGTTGACCGGCCCAGTAAGTTTGAGTGTGTTTGCATAACTGAAGGGAGGCTTCCAGGGGGTTTGCAAGTTGGAAGGCAGCCCAGTGTAATGATTACCAAACAAATGAGCTTTGGAGACATTGCCAGGGCTTGAATCAGGGAGCAAGGCATTCATTGTCTCTGCAACCTTCACCCTCTTCATCTATAAATGTGGAAAAAGTAGGAGTACCTACTTCAAAAGTAGCTTCGAAGATTCAATGAAATAGGGCATAAAAACTTAGCACAGTGACTAGCATATAGTTCATGATCCATAAATATTTGCTAATATTATTGCACATAATTTGTCTATCTTAGAGTATGTGAAAGTGATCTGTAAATAAAATAAGCAAAGTGTAGTTATAATATAGAGAATATGGGTAAAGAAGATATTTATTCTAAAATTGTATTTATGCTTTAGTGACAATGATGGAGGGAGTCCTATTATTAATCTCAGTTACAATAACCCTTAAAACCCCACAGCCTTCAACATCCAGGAACTTGTTATCAGATCACTGTATAAGCATTTTGCGTAATTCAAGTGTAAAAACTCCACTGTTAAGTTACCTCAGACAGCCTCATCAGACCTTAAAGAAATTTAGCCCAGCCAGAGTGGCTCAATTGTTGAGTGTCGACCTATGAACCAGGTCACAGTTTGATTCCCAGTCAGGGTATATGCCTGGGTTGCAGGCTTGATCCCCAGTAGGGGGCATGCAGAAGAGAGCCAGTCAATGATTCTCTCTCATCATTGATGTTTCTATCTCTCTCTACCTCTCCCTTCCTCTCTGAAGTAAATATATATGAATATATACAAATACATATACGTACATACAGACATATATATACATACATACACATTTATATAAAGAAATTGAATGCCAGGTGGTTAAATTTTAGTGATGGGTACATAGCTGTATATTATGGTATACAAATTTGAAATATTTCATAAATTTAATGTGAACAACTAAAATGAAAGAATTGCTTAGAACTGACTTTAGCTTTTCTTACTAAGATATGTTTTCTTTGGTCAGATTATAACTGAAATTTTGAAAAAGGAGTTGAGATTAAGTTATTTTTAAGTCCAAAGAATTTACAAACCAAGGGAACAAAGAGGTGTCTGCTTACTAGGGGAAAAATACTTTGGTTAATAATTCAAGATACTCAATTATTTACTTTAGTTAGAGTCACTAAATCTGCTTGCTATTGGGGAAAACTGTACCTCTAACAGGAATTCTTATCACTGAATTTTATGGCCTGTGAAAAGGAAAATACTGCATAGAGAAAAAGAATATACCACCGAAAGTGGCAAGGTCAAGTTGAAAAGCGTGCCAGATAGTTAATCCCTGAGAATTCACACATAGGATCAGAATTCACTAGTGCAAAATGGAACAAAATTTAGCTGAATAAAATAGAATTGGATGGCATTCAGCAGATTTACTGAGTAATAGCTCTGTACTAGTCATTAGATCACTTATTAATTACAGGTGAATTTTAAGATGTGGGCCACTTAAATCAATATATTCTGGATGGAAGAGTTAAATGAAAGAATACAAATAGAAAATAAGAAAAATGTTTGAATAAAAGGATGGAAATACAGAGGCTCAACCTCAATATTGAATGTTTCTATTAGAAGCTTTAGGATTTTTATTTCTATTTATAATGTGATTTCCACATGTGGGAAGGGGTGGAGTTAAAGGAAAGAACCTAAGCAATCCCTTAAATTTATCTTAAAATGCATATAGATCTTTCACTTATGATGGAAGATATTCATGTTATCTTTCTCTAACCTGAACATTCTCAATGGTATGAAACATTTTTAAATATTTTATAGTTGACATTAGCTATTTCTAATAGATTATGAATTATATCCCAATGACTGAACTTTTATATAACGGCAGGCCAAGCAGTAACTCTCTTAACTCTTGACGGAAGAATTCTTTCTAACCTAATTTTACAACTTAGATAACAAATCAATTATCTTATATTTCAAAACAGTTATTATTTATACTAACAAAAGGGTATATGTTTTCTGGATGTCCTTCTGGACAAAGCCGCAGAGGCTGCCTGAGATTCAGACAAGCTGTGGATGGCAGCTACTGCTGCCAGGGCCACTTGAGGCTCAGGCAAGCTGGGTGGCTGTCAGGGCCGAGGCTCAGGCAGCCGCTGCAGTTGGCAGTGGCTGCAACAGAGGCATGATGGGGGTGTCACCTTCCCCTGATTGGCAGTCGCTTCTCACAGAGGAAGGCCAGAGGCAGCAGCAGCAAGGGGGTGATGAGGGCGGTGCCTTCTCCTGATAAGCTGGTTGCCTCCTGCAGAGGGAGGCCAGACTGTGGCTTAGTAGAATATCCCTTGAGGTCTCCCAGACTGTGAGAGGGGGCAGGCCAGTCAGAGGGACCCCTCCCCGCAATGCACATAACAAATATATAAAGAAGATTATTTTAAACTCGAGGCCTGGTCCATGAAATTTGTGCATATTGTGGGGTGTCCCCAGCCCAGCCTTCACCCTCTCCAATATGAAACACCTCTCACAATCCAGTACTGCTGGATCCCAACTGCCTCCCTGCCTTCCTGATTGCCCCTACCCACTTCTGCCTGCCAGCCTGATCACCTCCTACCCACTCCCCTGCCAGCCTGATTGCCCCTAACTGCCCTCCCCTGAAGGCCTGGTCACCCATAACTGCACTTCCCTGCAGGCCTGGTCCTCCCCAACTGCTCTCCCCTGCAGGCCTGGGTTTCCCCAGATTGCCCTTCCCTGCAGGCCTGGTCACCTCCAACTTCCCTACTCTGCTGACCTAGTCACCCCTAACTGCCCTCCCCTGCAGGCTTGATTGCCCCAACTGTCCTCCCATGTAGGCCTGGTCTCTCCCAACTGCCCTCCCCTGCTGGCCATCTTGTGGCGGCCATCTTCTGTCCACACGGGGGCAGCCATCTTTGACCACATGGGGGCAGCCATCTTGTGTGTTGGAGTGACTGTCAATTTGCATAGTACTCTTTTATTAGATAGGATGAGCAAAATAGGTACAGCTGTGAAAGCAAGATTTTTGTCTTAATAAAATTATTTTTATTAACTAGATCATAAAATTAGCATGATATCAAATAAGATACAAACAGTACATACATTGGGGAGGAAAGCAATCACTATAAATCTGAAAAAAATCTAAGTTGTCTTATAGAAATATGTGTATCCCACCTTCTATGTATCTTTTTCACCTGATTATACACACACATGCATGCATGCATATTTTGGCTTGCACTGGATGAAAGCATATGTGCCACTTCCTTTCTTTAAGATTAGTTTTTAAATAAACTGCTATCTTTTTGTTGGAGCCAGGATAATTTATTTTGCTGCCATGAGTCTTCTTAATCTATATACCCTTTTCTTCTTTGAGGTGTTTAGGGAAGGGTAGGAAAATGCTAAACATTTACAGAAGAACTGAGTTTAGGCCCTCTGCCAAGTAGAGTAGTGATAACGGGAACAAACTGGGCCCAACTCCATTCATCCAAGAAAGGGAGTCAAAGCTGCAGACCAGGCATTATCCTAATGACCCCATTGTTTTTTATCATTGTGTCTCCAAAATCAGGCCTGCTTTTCTCTGCTTTGTCCTCTGTTAATAGATGCTGGTTTCTAGCAAAAGGCATGTCTCCCCATGAGATCCCAATGTCACAGGTTAGAAAGACTAAACTTCATACCATGAGAAGTTGTAAAGGAACACTCCTACCACTGATTGTTTTCAATGATGTTGTATTAACTCAGTATACCCTTCAGAGAGGCACAGTCTTAGAATACTGGCATAAAGAAGAAAAATCCATACTCATTTCAAAATTATCCTAGTGTGTGTGTGTGTGTGTGTGTGTGTGTGTGTGTGTGTGTGTGGTAAGTTTTATATGTCTTTTTTTTCCCCAATTGATACCCCTCCCCCACAACCATTCCCACCTTGGGCAAGCCTCCACCACTCAAGTGTCAGTGTACATTGGTTATGCTAATATGCATGCATTTAAGTCCTTTGGTTGTGTAGTATTATTGTCCTTTAAAATTTAACAATATTATAATTAACACAGCCCTTAACACTTAGGTCAAAGGCAAACCTGGCAGAAACGTAAAAAGTGATGGCTCAGAAGATTTTTGTGAGCATTAAGTGAGTAATGTGCTTAGATCCTTGTCTGAAACATTGGTGAGTGCTACGTAAGCACTGATCATTACAGTCCCTATTGTGATGATGAACCTTTGAAAATCTAGTAAAAACTACAATAACAAAGTTCATCTTCTCTCTGGGAAAGCCTTAAAAGAGGAAGCAGATTAGATACTGAACAGTGTTTTTGGCATTTCTCTACTGAATGAAACCAGTCATATTTTTAGAAGAACAGACAGCTGTATCCCATATATCAAACCGAAAATGCCATGGCAACTACTGTTCCTAGGCAATTGTGGAAATATGTGTGTGGTCCACATTCTATATAATAAATATAAGTGGAAAGTGGGGGGAGGGGAATCAAACATTATATGGAGGAGAAATGAAAAAGAGGAATATTTCTTAAAGATTACAAATACATGCTCTATTACAACAACCTTAATGACTCTGTGTAAAACTAGGATTGAAAACTCATTAAATGAAACTAAGATAAAAAATCTACTAACACATTTTATAAGCACATGACAATCTATCATCTGCTTATAAACCACAGTAAGTGTTAAATAAAATTGGGTAAAAGATGAATAACGTCAAACATTTTTTTAAAAAAACAATTAAATAAGCTGTCAAAAAAGTAACACTCCAAGTATTAAATTTCACTTGCATAATACTGGATGGCAAAGTATTTCAATTTCTCAATATTTGAATGTTTGCAGTAGAATGCAGAATGAGACCAAAGGAAAAGCCCAATCAAGATAATTCCTGTGTTTCTAGCCAAAAGCAAATATCATAAAGAAAACAAGGTACCAGGCTAGTAACTTGGGGAAAGCTGATCTCTGATATATACACATAACTCCAAGTTGCAAAGTCATACAAAATGTGCAAAGAGGAAGAATTCACCAACAGGTCCTGTGAATTCTATGTGTGAAGATTACGCACAACTTCTGTCCAGTTTTTTCCTGGTCTTCCAGTGTAAAATAGGGTTAAAATGCTAATTTGCCAATCAGGACATTCTTTGGACACTAATTTTATTAAAAGTGCTTTTCACAGATACTTGGTTAGCAGATACAGGGCAGAGACTGGATTTCTGGACTCAGTTTTAATCCAAGAATGGTAAGTCATTTTCAATTCCAGCCAATGTCATTGTGTCTGACTTCTATCATGTGTGAAATAAATAGCAATCTTATGTAAATAACTATATACATATAAACTTACTGTACATTACTATACAGATTTCATACAATAATGTATGTGATGTGGCTCATGTAAATAGCAGCAGGAGCCAAGTAGGACATATGGTGGGACATCAATGGCATTTCAAAGGTTTAGGAAGAATTATATCCACATAATGCTCAAAAAGTACCAAGAAAAACTTCCAGAAAAAATCTCTAATTGGATAGTTCTTTTTCAGAGTGAACATTTCTACAGAAGTACGTTCACTTTTATAAGGAAAAAGACACAAGGCTTGAAATCTTGTGAAAGAGAATACAGAGAAATTCAGGAACATGAAAGAACACTGTAGCCACAACTGTCTTTGAAACCTATTCTTTAGGTAGATAAAATAATTTTAGATGCAGTAATTTTAAAAAAAGATTAGGATAAATTATTTTACTAATTTGGGTCTTTATTGAATCCTCTTTGAAAACTGCACAATCGGTTGCAAGTTTAGCTCAGAAAATCAACAGGCTTTCATGTGAATAGTTTCAGTTAAGCAACCAAATCATTATCCAAATAACTTAATTTGCCAGTATCAAGAAATGCCTTAGAAGACTGAGGCAAATTTTTAAAAACAGACATCCAGAAAGCATAAAAAAATGAAATTGGCAGGTTTTTTCCCCCAAGCTACAGATGAACTGACTTATCCATAAGCCTGTCCAAGGCAAACATAATACCAATGACTACTTAGAAGAACACTAAAATGAAATAAAAGTTCAAAATGAATAAAATTGTGCTAACTATAAATCACTTTGTGATGCATTTCTGTTATTTATCTCTCCAGCTCTATTTTTTGGCACTTCATGCACAAGAGGTAAGCATTTCATATTTTTAATATAATGTAACTATTTCTAGTATTTTCTTTCTGCTTTATTAAAGGATGCTTTGTGGGAGAGGGGGGGTGAGATTAGAAAAAGCAGAATGCTGTAATTTTGTTAAACAGCGCACCCTTGTGGTTTACTTTCTAAGCAATGAAAACTACAGGATAAGAATGTACCTAATATTCCCCATGGACTTGGAAATTATTTAGTCATTTTTTTCTAGTTATTTTTTCCTAGCCTGCCATTATTTTTAATTATCAAATAGGTATAAAATGTCTATAATGATAATGATGTTTGATTTAAATGTAAAACTTTAAGCAGTAAAATAAATAAAATTCACTCATAAACTTATAGTTCTACTAAATTTCTTGAATATTTATATCTGGCTATATAAACAACTTAAATTCAGAGATCAATTTAATTGATATGAATTATGTAATATAGATCATATTTTAGATATTGGTCCTTAATCATTCAATACACCCTTGCCAAAATTCTGGCTTTTCTGTTAAACTGTAAGAAAAATATTGTCAATAATTACCTGGGCCAATTTACTATAAAGAAAATATAAGCAATTTTTAAGTTATCCAAGTACTTCTGAAAATTTACCATACATACATATAAAATACTAAAATTTAGTGATATTATATATGATAGACATTCTCTCTGTATATACTATACCCAGCTATGTGTAAGCAATGCTAAAAGTTTACTTATCAATTTCCTTGAACACATACTATGTTACAGAATTTTTCTGGGGAACATAATTCCTACCCTCTAGTTGGGAAAGAGGAAAGGTAGAAAATTAACAAGGTTAAAAGCTTTAAATAATAATATAACCCTAATGCTTACCTTTAGATGATGGGGTACTTATACCATCCCATATTATGTTATATACATCAATGAAATAAGATGGAAATGAGGAACCACCTTATGAACTGATAGATATCCAAAATACACCATTCAGTACCAAAAGGTAAGTTTTAACACAGTGCATAGTGTATGAATACCTACACAAATGTTATTCACCCATGAGAAAGCAGGAAATCCTGCCATTATGACAACATGGATGGAGCTTGAGGACAACAGAAAATGAAATAAGCCAGACAGAGAGTGGCAAATAGTGCAAGGTAATATTTATATGTGCAATCTAAAAAAGTCAAACTCATAGAAACAGACAGTGGAAAGGTTGCCAGGAAGGTAGAGGAAATAGGGAGAGGGTAGTGCAATGGAACAAACTTTCAGCTGGAAGGTGAATAAGGTCTAAGGATCTAATGTAAAAATGATGACTATAGTTGATAACACTTAATAGCTGAAATTTGCTAAAAGAGTAGAACTTAAGTATTCTTAGATAGAGAGATGTGAGGTGGTGAATGTATAACTAGATGGTGGGAACTCTTTTACAATGTATACCTACTTCAAATCACCATGATGCACATTTTAAATATCTTACAAATTTACTTGTCAATTATGCCTCAATAAAGCTGAAAAGAAAGGGGAAAAAAAGGAGAAAGAAAAAGCAAAGAAACAAAGAAAGAATAGGAACCCCCCCCAAATTGTGATCAGTTTGTAGAGAACCTTGAATACCCAGAAAGTAAAAGCCAGCTATTCAAGTCTTGAACTGCGAAGTGCTAATTACAAAATATAAAAGTAGTAATTTGCCAAATTCTTTTATTATGAAAACAAGACGTGGAAGACAAGTTAAATACTGATCTTCTCCTTACCCTCTGCCTGGGTTTCTCTAGGATCAGATTTTAGGAGAGAGAATGAAAATAAGGGACAAGTAGACATGATGAAGAGAGATTGAGTGAAGGATTGCTCACTAATTGGATATGAAAGAAAAAAAATAATAAACGACAAAGGTGATCTTGAGCTTTTCAATATGGGACAAAAAAGAGTTTGATTTCCAATATTCTGATTTCCAGGTAGCAATCATGAGTTTAAACTTCAACAGGAAAAATGATGGAATTGGAATTACAAAGTCAATGTATTAGTTTCTTAGGGCTGCCATATTACATTCCATGACTAGGTGGCTTAAAACAACAAAAAATTATTCTTTCACACTTCTGGAAGCCAGAAGTCTGAAATCATAGTGTTAGCAGGGCTATAACCCTCTGAGAGCATTAACGGAAATCCTTCCATGCCTTAGCCAGCTTCTAGTGGCTCCTGCCATTGCTTGGTATGGGGCAGCATAACTCCAATCTCTGCCTCCATTGTCACATAACCTTCTCCTCCGTATCTCTATGCCTTTGTCTTCTCTTCTTCTCAGGATACCAGTCATTGGATTTGGACCCAACCTAAATCTAGAATGCTCTCATTAATAGAGTCTTAACTTGATTACATCTGCAAACACTATTTCTAAGTAAGGTCACATTCACAGGGCACTGAAAGCTAGGACTGGGTATATCTTTTGCAGGGAGATTATCCAAACCATTACAATTAACAAAGAACAGATGTTGTATCTGAAAGACTACAGTAAATATAAGCTAACACCATGGACTCAGATACTTGCAAATTTAGAAAATGGGTAAAGAACAAATACATTAAAAGAGAACTGAGTTATCAAAAGAGAATCAGGACCAAAGAAGAAGAAAAAAAAATCAAGACCTAGGGCTCATCGATTACATCTAATATGGCCAAGAAGTTAAAAAAAAAAAAAGCCTTGAGAGACCTAAATAGTCATGAATTCACATGAACATGTGTCACACAGACACATGCACTCACAAATAAAACCACAGCCTAATTGTTAATAATTTATAATGAATAAATTTAAAAATAAGTTAAGCACTGACCTTATTCAGTTTTTCTAGGGAAAAACAAATAATCCTCAGTCCTAGTAACAATGTACAGAAGAACTACCCAGATGGCCAGATCAAAAGGAAAAAAAAAAATTAGAAAATTTATGTATAACAATATCTAGTTTGCCAAATACAATATACTAAAAAAGAAAAGATTATTAACATGGGGGCATCAACTGGTCATAGAGCAGAGGGTGTGGATCAAAATAAATCACTTTTGGTGCAGACACTGGTAGCGAAGCCTGGAATTTTAAAAAGCAGACTATTAGAAAGATCTCTTTAGGATCCAACCTCATGGAAAGTTTACTGGAATAGGTTGAATGAGGACAGCTGGAATAAAGACTTGTAGGAGTGGCTAAGATTTATTTCTCTATAAAGAAAATGACAGACGTTAGTAGTTACTCCAGGGTATCATTCATTGTACTCCTATAATGTAGTTTTGTGGTAATTAAAATTAGAAAATAATCCTGAAAATTTTGCATTTCAAATGACTTACTATGAAGAAGGGTAAAGGGGTTACAGCTACAAAAAGAGACCGTTGGCGACCCTGATGTGGCCCCTGCTTATCTCACTCAGTTTCTATGTTTCTGGCTCCTGCCCAGATATGTAATAGGCTTCACACTCTGCACTCTGGATAGGGTTTCTCTTGTCTTACAAATGCACTCCCACACATATCTTAAGACTGAACCCAAGAAGCACCTCTTCTGTGACACTTCAACTAATACCAAGCAGTCACCTTGGAAAGCTTGTTAGTAAATGATTATATCCTTTAAAAAGATAAAGATCCTTCTGATTTGTAAGATGATATTTTATGTCATAACCACTAGATAATATTACCTTAATAGAAATAAAAATAATAGCTTACTAAATGATTTTCCAAGTAACTACTGGGTTTAAGCATATTTTGTCCATTTCTATCTATGCGAGTAGCTATTTACTTTCTAAAGACACCTACAATAAATTACAATTAAAATCTACAGTTATCTCTTTTGTTTTTAAGATAAGGAAGAACAGAAATATTCATTAGTTTGTCGGGAAAAGTAAAATTACTTCAGTATTGAATTTACTTAGCTTCCAAGGTGGAAATCAAACCTCTCACTTAAACATAGGAAAACATCTCAGTATCTCAAATATCTCAACATAAAATCTGCTCTTAAAGTCACTTAAATCATTTGTATGATTCAGAGAACGAAAATATATGGCCTCATGTTCAATCACATTTACTTAAAACCTCATTTATTGTCCACATGAATAAAGCAAGTAAAGTACAGATTTTATGTGCATGAAAAATGGATTTTGCAAATGGATTTCCACAAAACAGCAGACTCCAGGAAAATTTGGGATTAAAGAGGAGCAATAATTAGATATTTGGGGGGAAAAGTATACCTAGAACAGTGCTTTGAACATAAAAACATATAAAATGAACTACAATACATTTTATGTAAAGATTTTTTAAAAAACTATAGAGTATCTATGTACCAGGCAGATGCCAGTATATTTTCCTGAGACTCTATGAGTAAAGTAAAAAACATATATCCAGTTAGAAACTCATGAAAGTGATATAAAGATTGTGTTGCTATTAAAAGAAAAATGTTCAAAAATGAATATTTCCATTCCTAATAGATATAGGCAAAAGCTTCTAATTATTCCTTAATAGACCATCACTTTTTGGTTACAATGCATATGAAAGCTACTTAAAATGGATATATTTATCTTTGAAAAAAATATTGATTTCAGAGAGGAAGGGAGGAGAGAGATAGAAACATCAATGATGAGAGAATCACTGATCAGTTACTTCCCGAATGACCCTTACTGAGGATTCAATTTGGGCATCTGCTCTGACAGTGAATCAAACCTTGAACTCCTGTTTCATCGGTCAACGTTCAACCACTAAACCATGCTATCTGGGCAATATATTTATTCTTTACTGTGTCATAGAACTGTATATATCGAGTGAACCTCTTCCCAGCATTAATCTTATTACTGACTACTTATTCACCTTACTACATATTAGTTACTGTTACTAACCTTATTAGTAGCCTATGTGGAAAAAGACAAGTAGGTAAGAGGAAAAATAGATGGTCCTGTACCCTATCCTAAAACAAACAAAACAAAGAATTCCGCACCTTATCTGTTTCATCCACACTCATGGATTTTATGACACCATAAGCTGGCCTCTCCTGGATGTGAGCGAGGTTCTGGGGGACGCTCTGAGAAGTGGACATCGGAGGCAATGGAGCCCGCCTCTTTTTGGGTGCATCCGACGGCAGGGTGTTTGAGATGTATGTCTTGGAAATGGTATTGGACCTTGTAAAAGTTGGACGATTACTCACTAGAGGGGTTGCTGGGGCACTTGCAGTCTAATAAAGAATGAAAAGGCAAAATTTATATGTAAATTCAAGATTAAAAAGCACATGTAATTAAAAACAGATTAGAAGATTCTTATAAAATGATCAATAAGGAAATACTTACTTGATCCCGCTTTTTCTTACTGCGCTGAAAAAAGCTGAAAAACTTTTTATTTTCTTTTTCCTTCATAATGTCGAAGTTTTGTGATATTTGACAGGACTCTAAAATAGAAAAAAAAAGGGGGGCCTTTTTGTACATCATATGTTCATTTCCAAAGTTTCTCACAATTACTTGCCTTTGAAAAATGTGTCTTGTTATAAAAGCTACCCTTTATGGTCCACTATGAACCATGTACTCTGCTAGGCACCTTATATCTTATTCAATTCTCAAAGTAATGGATAAATTTAGTATTACTGTTTCTATTTCACAACCAAAGAAACTGAAGCTTAGCAAAACTAAAATGCTTACTCAGGGTAAATAATCATAAAATTACAGAGCTATGACAAACATTTCTTTATAACTCGAAAGTCTGTGTTCCACAATTACCAACATTTCAAAGTACAATGCTTCAAATTAAAGGAGACATAAAATTGCTATATACAGTTTGTCCCTTTGTTTATTTTGAACTATATTTTTGTGTCACAGCTGAACTATGATAAAATGTTTTATTCTCTAAAACATGATTCATTATAGTTATTTAGTACTTTATTATGTTTCATAAATGATATTCCCTTAATCCAATAGTTCTAAACTAGGGGTGATTGCCCCGCACACCCCAGAAGACATTTGACAATGTTGGGGACAATTCTGGTTATCACAATGAGGGGTTAGGGTGAGGAGAATGTGTTGTTGGTACCTTCTGGGTAGAGACTAATGATGCTGATAGACATACTACAATGTCCAAGACAGCCCCTCAACAATGAAGAATTATCTGACCCAAAATGTCAATTGTAGCAAGTTTAAGAAATCACACTTTAATTAGAATGACAAATTTCAAGCCTCAAGGTCACATATGTAATACTTCACTCGTCAAAAAGTATTTCTGAATGTCAATTGAAAGAGCCTACAAAGACAAGTCCAACAGTGCTAAGTCACTTGGCCCAGATTGTCTTTCTACCATTTCCCACTAAAGGGAACTAGGATTGCTTATGAATGACTGATTATTTGTTGATATCAAAGATGAACCTGTAATATCTAGTCATAGCAGAGAGAAAGCAATCTTGGTGGTTTTAAAAGAACTCAAGGACCAATCTGATACGTTTCTACTGACAAAAGTCCAGACAATTTGGGTGTCTTAAGAATAACTCAACACCCTGGCCTGTGTGGCTAAGTTGCTTGAGTGTTGTCTTGTGCACCAAAAGGTTGCCAGTTTGATTCCCAGTCAGGGCACATGCCCAGGTGGGTTTTGTCCCTGATCTAGGAACATATGGGAGGCAACCAACCAATTGATGTTTCTTTCCCTCTTGCTTCCTCTCTCTCTAAAATTAATAAAAACATATATATATATATATATATATATTAAATAACCAACAAACTGAAACATAACACATATATTTAATTGCATGCATTCATAGTGATACAAAAAAAAAGCAACTGTTCATCTTTATAGGTAATCATTATTTTAAAAACTAATGAAGAGAAAGAATCACCCTTTCCTGCTTTTTTTTAATGGAAGACAGATAAATAGCTGACATGGGGAAATTTGCCTTTTTAGAAATATCTCAATTAATAATTAAAGGAGTGTTTGCTATAGATGAGGACCATTTTTCAAATCTTAATTAACTACATTATAGCAATTATCTATGGTTTACAGTAAAAAAAGAAAACTTGTCATTATATGTCTGCAAATGGAACTATACAATACCACCAATGAAATATTCTTACCAAAAGTATATCAACAAGATTCTAGATTTAACTATCAATTTATAGATGACTTGGTTTACTCAATAAATAAATTGAAAAATATTTTAATAGAGAGATAAGGAGTAAAGATCTGTAAATTTTCAAAAGCAAATTTTCAAAATTGACCCTGTAGATTCTGACACTGTCAGAGGAGCTTTCTTAATTTTCCTATTCCAATGTCTTATGGTTATGTTCATAACACTTAATAATCTGTATAAACCACATATGTTTTTGGCTGGAAGGGTTATTTGAAATCAATACAAATCAAGTAAAAGTAACAAAATAAATTTTGCAGAAAAAGAACCACAAAGATGTTTTCCAATCTCTTTATTGTCACAGAAGTAGGTTAGATCTAGACAGATAAAGCTATTTGCCCTATTTGTCAAATGAGCTTGTCAAGTCAAATGCCTGCCCTCTGATTAACCAGTATACAGTATACTTTACATAGGAAATTTTAATTCCTTTGATTTTGATCCTATTCATTAGGCACTAATAATAGATAATCATACTATTACTTATGTGGGCTTAATTCTTGGAATTGGGAGATTCATTGTATCCTGGAAAAATTGAAAATGGGAAAGAAAGAAGATTCTAACAACATAAAATGTGTACAGTTTATTGTGTGTGGGTGTGTTTTTTTAGTAGGGTGGTAATTATTACAGTAATTATACTAAAAAACATGAACTTTATGGCAAATCACAGTGTAATATCAGTGACATAGGAAACAAAGTATTATATCTAAAAACTGGTAGGATGTAGGTAAAGTAGCAGTTAGGAGCAAATGCATAGCCTTAATTAAAATCTTAAATATTTACCTATTATTTAGGGGTAAAAGTATAACATTTTTACTTAAAAAGGAATGTTTAAAAATTAAATTATGACAAAGTAGAGGCTATCCCAGGAAAGCAATAACTACTAGTAAATCAATGCAATATGTCTTACCAACATAAGAACTATATTTCACAAAATAAAACTTTATAAATCTGATGATTCAAATCTTAAATAAGCAATATGCATTTGATACCATGAGCCTTTTGACAATGCTAACAACTAATAGTATTTAATATGTGGATAGCACACCATGATTAAAGATTTTTTACATGCCTAATTTATTTCTTGGAACAATTCTGTGAGGTAGGTATCATAAGTTATCATTCTGAGCCCTTTTTCTAAGTTGTGAGATATAAAGAATGGAAGCAGGTAGTATCACCCCATTATATATCTGAGGACCTAGGTAACCGGAGAGTTTGAATAATGTCAAAAACACATGAACATAAAATGGTACAATTGAAACTGATTTCCACTTAGAGAATATTTATAATATCTCTGACTTTTTTTTAAAGGAATGCTACTATTTCATTTTAAGATAGAATCCTCCACTAACTGAATATGTAAATACACAATGGAATTTAGTTGGAACAGTAGATGGAAAGTTCACAAGCTGGTACAGTGCAATAAATATAACCACATTATTTCATATAGTTATTTTTTTAAGTAGTTTCCAGGTGCCCATTCATCTCTACAACAGTTAGCCCCTAAATCTTCACTTAACACTCTATGCCAGGGATCACTGCAAGTCACAGTTAAACACTAAGGCAAACAAGGGCTTGAGCTTACTTAGAAAGCAACTCAAATACTGTAGTTTCCTGTTTCCAAAAGAGAGGCTATAAGTAATAGCATGCAAAATTCTAAATTCCCGAACATATCAGATAAAGTTAGGTGATGGAGGTATTTACAGCAACTGGACCAACCTTGCAGATTCTGACACTGTCAGAGGAGCTTTCTTAATTTTCCTATTCCAGTGTCTTATGGTTATGTTCATAACACTTAATACTCTGTATAAACCACATATGTTTTTGGCTGGAAGAGTTATTTGAAATCAATACATTCAGCATCTTCAAAATGAGGCCAACAGATTATAGGTTTCATTTGAATGGCAAAGGTAGGAGCAAAAGCCAAGTAAAAGTAACAAAATATATTTTGCAGAAAAAGAACCACAAAGACAACGTTTTCTAATATCTTTATTGTCATAGAAGTATAAGGTTAGATCTAGACAGATAAAACTATTTGCCCTATCTATTTGTCAAATGAGCTTGTCAAGTCAAATGCCTGCCCTCTGATTAACCAATATACAGTATACTTTACATAGGAAATTTTAATTCCTTTGATTTTGATCCTATTCATTAGGCACTAATAATAGATAATCATATTATTACTGATGTGGGCTTAATTCTTGGAATTGGGAGATTCATTGTACCCTGGAAAAATTGAAAATGGGAAAGAAATAAGATTCTAATAACATAAAATGTGTACAGTTTATTGTGCTTTATTTTTTTAGTAGAGTGGTAATTATTACAGTAATCAACTCTCTGAGCCTATTCCTTTTTAATGGAAGACTTCCAGACTTTATTATTATTGACTATTTTTAATAAAATCTTCACTATGAAAGGAATATATTTCCATTATAAGATTCTGTAATATAAAGAAAAGGATGAAAAGTCATCCATAGCCCTACCATCCAAAGTTAACCCCTTTAAAATTTCTTTATGCATTTTCTTTCAGAAATTTCATGTAAAAGTTTTTTACAACTGCATAAAAAGCTAATTTTAGTATAAGCCATTTTCCAAGTTATTACAAACTAGTCACAATTAACTTAATGGATGCAAAATTTTTTTGTGATTAATATATCCTGATTATTATGATTAATAGTTCAATGAAAATAATCTAAGATTCTTAGAGGGTACGACCAAACTATCAGCATTTGTACCCAATAAATATCCTAGCAAAATCATTTTTTGTCTGAAAGTCAAGAATATATTTCTTATATTCTTAGGTTAATATTAATTTTAAAATATAATTATTGTATTAAATTGAGAAATCAAGGAAAACCTTATAAATTATTTTTCAGAAAATAATATATGAAGATTGTCTTGGTTAAAAAATTTTATACACATTAGTAATATTAAGAAAGCAAATAAAATTAGAAGCTCACTTTCCATTTAACAATAGAAATAGAGATTCCACATTATAATTTGTTTCTACTGATTCATATGTCTTACCTTGTAAAGATGATTTATTGAAGGCAGTTACAGAAGTGGCTACAGTGGAGGGGGTAAAAGAGGGTAAATTGACTTAAAGATGAGGTTTGTTCAAGTATATAACATCACTGAGTTGAAATAGCTGTCTATAGATTTATATAAAGCACAATCTCAGGATCAAGTGTGAAGTTCCCTATGTTCAGAAGATGGAAGTAACTGACTGTTTTACTAAACCTTTTTCTCTCTTAAAAAAACAGATTCATATTGAATAAATAAGCTTGCATTTCTCTATTAAGTATCATGCAAACCAACATTATCTAAGATCTCCAAATTTTAATACACTAAATTTTTCTCTATAGATTAATATTACAAATACTGGCATTTCTATGTAGAGAAATTTTGAAACTAAACTGATTCATTTTTTAAGTCAGTTAATTTTGGGGGCTGACCTTAGGAAAAAAAAATTAGCAAGAAACTTCCAAATTTGAATGATAATTAGGACTCTACCAAAATCAGGGTGAGTCTACAGTAATTCATGCTTGATTAGAACCATAATGAATTTACATGTAAATTTTTATTTTCTGCTTAAATCTCCAAGCCACAAAGAATTAAGTTAAATTCTACTAAAAAAAAAGTATTCATAGGTAGATGGAAAAGTATAAAATGCGATGACAAGTTTTTATTTCCATTTCAATAATTGAAATCCAGTTAAAATACATTATATTTTATTTTATCTTCTTATTCCCAATGCCATGTATTGACTTCTATCTATAGGATCCATTTAAAGTGCCATTATAAACTTGAGAAAAACTATACATAAACACAATACACACATATACATATATGCACATCCTGTCAAATAAATAGAACAAAAAGTCTTACCTCTACTGATATCCATGGCATATAATTCTCTTAGTCCCAGGTCATTAAGAGATTTTGTCAAGTCGAGGGGCTCCTGAGACTGATAATCCTTCAACAATAGTGTATGTAACGGATCAAACTCACATTTGCTGCAAATAATAGGGGCTAGTTCTTGGAGTGAGGCATGTGGGCTAACTCTCACTATTGCCTTCTGCGTTTTCTTAAAATTGATCACAACTCTCACAGTTTTCTGAAATACAGATTAAAATCATAGTTATACCATAATATACTAAAATAAACATTCTACAATGATGTCTAGAGTAGTGAGAAATCTACAAGTATATATTCATACAATACACAGAATTTTCTATTTAAAATTTTTATTGATTAATGTTACTTCCTAATCCAAATCAGATTCTTAGAAGCAGTTTGCTTATTAAATATAGATTAAATTCACAACCCTTGTATAGTAAAGTTTTAAGTTGATTTAAATCCAAAAAGAAAGATATTTTTGCCTCGTTCCTTAAAAAATTCACTTTAAAATTAACAAACAGACATAATAATACAGAATTCTTTATGCATGTTTAATTCTATCCTTTATTTGTGGAATATTTACTTTTTAATAGTTTGTTAGATGTCCAAAAAGAGGGTTATTTGTTTTTAAAACACTAACATTTTTTAACTTATACTTAAAATAAGTTAAATGAGACAATCCAGGTAAATAACTTAGCAGAGTGTCTGGTTATAATAAATAAACATTAGCTATTATTACTACCTATTGTTGCTATTATTATTATTACAACTTAGTCTAATTTTAATATATTAGTAAGTTGTATTAAAGTGTTCCTTATTTATATATTTAATGCTACTAATTCAAAATTATTGAGATTTTAAGCATCTGATCATTTTAATGCAACTGAAATAATTCTATATATAAATAGAACTTTGAACATGTGACCATGCTAAGTGAAATCAATAGATTGCAGATCCTCAAAACTTAACATGTATTCATAAAACTGAAACACCACATATTATGCCATGATATTGCATAAATAATACTATTTCAATATCTAGATAAATAGCAAACATATCTAGATATATAGTATAATACCCAAATTAATATTTAATATTCAATCATACTTTATAAAAAGCAAGTATGTTTTAGGATTGTAAAAAAAATTACCTTTATTTGAGAAAACAATTTTTAAAGAAAATGTGAGAATATGTGCATTCAAGTCATTTGTAAATAAACTATTAATATATAAATCTTTATGTTTCCTGAAGTTAAAAATGGTTGGTATTGTTGCTAATGAAAGAGTATTTCTTGAAACCATAAGCTTCTACTTCTATTGCTTATAAAGAACAATTATATAAAGAGTTGATGATATTTGAATATTGTGGTTAAATTAAATGTTTTGCTTAAAATCCATACATTACAAAAAACTGAGCCATTGTGTAGCTCAAATGAAAAATAACATATCAGTTAATAAGTTATAACCACCATTTTCCAAGTAAATAAAGCCAAAAATATTTTAATAAATTCTTAAATTTATTTCCTTTTTTAGTTTATTTAGAAAATCATAGAGATAGAAGTAATGAGCCATGGAAGATGTGAGTCCATGTTGCCCAGGAAACAAGGTCCAGAGGCAAAATAAGGGGAAAGAGAGACATGGAGATAAAGATAAATTTTCATTAAAACGTTCTAAAACCTTCCTTATTACATTTAAAATATGTTTTAAATAGGAGTAGATTGAAATACTGACGATTCGTAATTGTCAGATTCTAATACTGACATAGAGATCACTTTAGAGCATCTAAAATTTAAAGTATTTTCCAAGTTCTGCTTAACCCAAGGATCAATAACCAACTGAATCCTAAGCAAAGTGATCTATGGAAATATGACAGTCATATTCACATCAAATTTGACCAGAAAGGCAATTATATTTTATTTATAATAAACTGAAGATAATGATTGGAAAAGCAGCTTAGTAGGGTAGCCATAAGATATCAAAATATACGAAAAGCTTCTGAGGGAAAATCCAAGATGGCGGCATAGGTAAACATCTACACTACTGCCTCGCACAACAATTTCAAAACTACAACTAAAAGACAGAATGGACATCATCCAGAACCACAGGAAAGCTGGCTGAGTGGAAGTTCTACAACTAGAGGGAAAGAGAGGGGCTCACGGAGACCCAGAGGAGCTGCAAAAAGCTGAGGTACGGAGACATGGCGCTGAGAGAGCGGGTGCCCGAGTACCTGGCTGGCTTTCTTTGTCGGGAGGGAAATGGAGACTCCAAACGGCATTGAACCCCTTATCTTATGAAACTAAACCCCAGATCCAGCTGAAACTCATACAGAGGGAGTTTGGACTGTGAAAAGGGAGAGGTGCACAGAAATTTAGGGGAGTCGCAAAAGATCAGAGATCTGATCACGCATGGCGCTGCACAAAGGACAGATTGCTGATTGTGCCGCTGGCTTTTGCGAGTGGGCAGGAAACAGACCCTCCCAACTGTGCCACTTCTGACTCCACTGGGCCCCTGTTTTGGGTGAAACCCTGGAGACCTAGACTCGTGTGGTCCTGGCGAGCAGGGGAGCTGGAAAGGCAGCGGTTAGAAGCACTGCGGGCTCCAGCGATTACCCAGTCATGTGAGACTCAGGGGCCATGGAGGGCAGGGCTGACTGGAAGGCAAGGTGGTCCCTTAAGCCTTGAGACTCTACCCATCCCAAGCTCAACAGAGGCTTCTTCGGTTTTGCAAGTCTGGTTTCATAAGGTTGAATTCAACACAGAAGTTTCCCCGACATAGTGAAAATGCCGAGACAAGGGAAGGGATCACAAACAAAAGAAATGGAGGGAAAAAACCAACTGGATATAGAGTTCAAAACCACGCTTGTAAGGTTTTTCAAGAATATGCTAGAAAAGTTGGATAAACTTAGCGAGAGCCAAGAGGAGATGCAAAAGGA
>JAAGEH010000393.1:21473587-21634497 GCA_011751065.1 Lasiurus cinereus | reverse complement strand
AAAAAAAAGATATCAAAATATACAGTGAAATTCTTACCTCTGGTATTATAGGTGTAGGTTTTTTCTTATCCAAAACTTTTGGCCTTAAAATTACTTTCTCCACCTCCAACATTCCTATGGGTGTGTTTGGCTTAAATTTAATGGGGTTCTTGTCAGCTGACAGCAGATCGATTGTGTAACTTGATGGATTCAAGTGATACTGGGCACAGAGGAATATCAACAAGTCCATCATAGGTTTACTGTAAAACAAAAGTAATGCTGATCATAAAACAATTTCAAGCACTGTTAAAGTTGACTGAGGCACTAAATCATTGTATCAAGGTCCTATTTCCATGGGTTGAGGTATAGGTTGATGAGTTTTACTTGAGAGTAAGCAGGTGACTCTAATGATTCCACTAAGATATTTAAATGTCAGTAAAAACAAACAAAAACATAAACTATTTTTCAATCTTGTAACTAGAGATATGAATCTGGCTACTGGCTTTCAGACAGGAAAATGACGATAGGAATCTACTTAGTATGCCAATTTTAATTTATTACATCTGTTTTCATATGCACCTAATTCCCATTCTCCTAAATGGAGTTCCCAGGTTTTTAGCTTCTCTGGTTCAGTTTTTCCAGAGAGGCAGTCTCCCACTAAGAAAGGGTAGTTGTCTGACACTGTGTAGTGTTAGGGTAAAAAATGTGTAAAGATTCCCAAACTGTCCCAATGTTCAGCTCCCTATCTCAACCTCAGCTTTTGTGGTTTTTGCCCAATCTCAGGCCATTCCAACCTCCAGAGGATAAAGAGGTATGCTTTACAATGGTACCCTCACTGTCATTCTCCCCCACTACATATAAGTAGTATCCTATTATACATATATCAGGGAAAATGATAAAAGACTTGAAGTCCCTCATTAAAAAATGCTCTCTGGAATAAATTTTCAGTCCTCAAAATATGTTCCCTATGTTTTTATTAGATGCTTTCACAATAATATTTAGAAGTTTTATGTCCTTGGGATAACATGCTCATACATAAATTTGTTTACAGCTCAAATTTTTGCTTTGGATAGTAAATACTAAATTTCACATAGAGGGAGACTAACATAATGGTATTATTGAAGTTTATAGTTAACAGTACTCTATGTAAATAATTTGATGTTACACACCAATTCTAGACTTGGAAATGGTGCCTTTTTTTTCTGATAGTAAAAAAGGTTAAGAAGGATTAGGCAATGTCTAGGTAAATACAACCCTATATAATAAAAGCATAGTATGCAAATTGTCACCTTGACCAGGAGTTGTCTGAGTTTGACCAGGGGGCAGGGCAGGCAGGGGGAAAGGAGGGAGGTCCCAGCCCACAGCCGGTGGCTGGGGGAAGGGAGGGAGTACCCAGCTAGCAATCAGCAGCCACTAGGGACCCTACCAGTTCATGAATTTTATGCACTGGGCCTCTAGTATAATTATAAATTATCCAGTTGATCTGGAAGAAGAGAGAACTTTCACAGCCAACCTAATGAAACACTATGCACTACTGTCCCTTAGTAAATGGTGATATAGCTCTTTTTCTCTCTATATATATAAACGTGTCAAGTAATACATATAAAAGCTAAACTTACATTGTGAACATCGTTTCTTAAAGGTATAGTTCTTTAGAATTTAAAAAACTAAAATATTCAGTACCTTAGAAATACACATTATAAGTTAATAAGACAAAAGTAGCTATTGATGTGAAGTTTGTTTCTGTTTGGTTAATCCCTATTTTTTTCATCATTTGATACCTTTTTATGTACAAACATATGAACATTTAAGGAAAAACATATTTTCCATTTTTAAAAGATAAAAACAATTTAACTCTTTTTATATACACTTATTATTTAACCCTTCTGATATGCCTTAATGAATTATTTAATTTGTGACACATTAATTTTTCTAATTTAATAGATAAGGTGGATAACGGGTTGAGACTATTATAAGAATAGCCTACTGCCTCAATCAATTTGGTTATCTATAATCTGTGGATGAAAAGGGGCTGTATGAAATGTTACCTCACAGGGTGATTAGACCATAAATTCCTAACTGGGCATATCTTTGTCTTAAGCAAGCCCTGTCTATTGCTTTTATGCATCTAGGTTAATACACCTTTGAAATAAGCATAACTACCTTTAGGAGAGCATATAATCTTTTTTTTTATCTAATAAATCTTTATTGTTCAGATTATTAAAATTGTCCCTCTTTTCCCACTCACCGCTCCCCTCCATCCATTTCCAACCTCAACCTTTGCCCTTACCTCCCCCGCACGGTCTTCATCCATAGGTGTACAATTTTTATCTAGTCTCTTCCTGCACCCCCACACCCCTTTCCAATTGTCAGTCCACTCCCTTTTTATGCCCCTGATTCTATTATATTCACCAGTTTATTCTTTTCATCGGATTTTTTATTCATTTGACTTTTAGATTCACTTGTTGATAGATATGTATTTGTTGTTCATAATTTTTACCTTTTTCTTCTTCCCCTTCTTAAAGAATACCTTTCAGCATTTCATATAATACTATTTTGGTGGTGATAAACTCCTTTAGCCTTTTCTTATCTGTGAAGCTCTTTAACTGCCCTTCAATTCTGAATGATAGCTTTGCTGGGTAATCTTGGTTGTAGTTCTTGCTATTCATCACTTTGAATATTTCTTGTCCCTCCTGTCTGGTCTGCATAGTTTCTGTTGAGAAATCAGCTGACAATTGTATGGTTGCTCCCTTGTAGGCAACTAACTGTTTTTCTTTTGCTGCTTTTAATCTTTGTCTTTTGCTCTTGACATTTTAATTATGATGTGTCTTGGTGTGATCCTCTTTGGATTCCTTTTGTTTAGGGTTCTGTGTGCTTCCTGGACTTGTAAATATTTCTTTCACCAGGTGGGGGAATTTTTCAGTCATTATTTCTTCAAATAAGTTTTCAGTATCTTATTCTCTCTCTCTTTCTGGCACACCCATAAATCTGATATTGGTATGCTTGAAGTTGTTCCAGAGGCTCCTTACACTATCTTCATATTTTTGGATTCTATTTTCTTTTTTCTTTTCTGGTTGGGTGTTTTTTTGCTTCTTTGTATTTTAAATCCTTAACTTGATTCTTAGGATCCCTTAGTCTGCTATTAGATCTCTGTATAATATTTTTTTTATTTCAGTCAGTATATGCTGAATTTACTTAGTTGGTCCTTTTTCATATCCTCCAGGGTCTCACTAAATTTATTGGCCTTTTCTAGAAAATTCTGGAAAAACTTTATAACGGTGGTTTTAACTCTATATCCAGTCATTTGCTTTCCTCCATTTCTTTCATTTGTGATCTGTTTCTTTGTCTCCACATTTTGGCTGCTTCCCTGAGTTTATAGAGTGGCTTTGTGTGTTAGGTGTTGTATAGGGCCCAGTGGTTCAGCCTTCCCAGTTACCTGAGATGGACACACTTGGTGCACCACTTTGTGGGCTATGTGCACAGTCTTATTGTAGTTATGACTTGATTGTTGTTGGTATCACTGGGAAGAATTGACCTCCAGGCCAATTGTTTGTGAGGATCAGCTGTCTATGCTGGGAGAACTTCTGAGCTGGAGACACCCTTATGAGAGAAGACTTACAAAAGCCTCTGTGCTCAGATTGAATGGGTGGAGTCTCAGGGTGGAGCAGACATCCTTGGATTCCAGTTAGCCCTGCCCTAATAGGCCCCTGTGTCTCAGTGTCCCATAGTAATTACTGCAAGCACCTCTGAGAGAAAGCCACCCTCAAGTTCCGCCCACTGACAGACAGTCCATTTTCTCCCCAAATGAGTCTGGGTCCCTAGAGTCTTGCCCAGAACTGGAGTTCATTGCAGTCAGGTGCTTTTGTCTCCCTCTTGCTTGAGAAAGCCAGCCATGTAATCACTTGTTTGCCCTCCACGCACACACACACCTCGCTACCTCTGCCTTTTGCAATTCCTCTGAGTCTCAGTGTGCTTTTCTCTTTCCTGATAGTCCAGTATAAATCTGGGTCTCCAGAGTCTCGCCCAAAACTAGAGTTCAGCACATTTGGGAGCTTTTGTCTTCTTCCCACTTGAGAAAGCCAGCAGTGGACTCAGTTACCAGTCCTCTCTGCCCATGCATGTGCATCTCAGTACCTCTGCCTCCTGCAGCTCTTCTGAGTCTCAATGTGCTTTTCTCTTTCCTTCTAGTTGTAGAATTTCCATTCAGCCAGCCTTCCTGTGGTTCTGGATGATGTCCATTTTGTCTTTTAGTTATAGTTATGAAATTGTTGTGCGAGGCAGCAGCTTAGGTGTTTACCTATGCCACCATCTTGGTTTCTCCTCACATAATCTTAATTATCCTATAACTCAATCCCGCCTTGCTTTCTCCCACTTTCATGTAATCCTCTTTAGGTTCCTCCTTAATTTTATATGCATAAAAGGAGCTGTAAAATTATCAATTTTCTAAAGTATTGAGATTTTGCTTCCCTGTAATTATCACCAGTTTTAGCTTAAATAAACTTCTATAAAAATTCTCCAAATTTAGATATTTCTTACACTGGCAAGTCATTGCACACTATACCAGATTTCATGGCCAGAAGTTTTCATGCTGACATAGAGCTATATCCTTACTTTTGAACTCACCATTACCTAAATGTTTTCTAATAAAAAGCATCTCTTCAAAGGGCAACTAATAAACCCAGAATTCTTTCTGACTTTTTTATCTCATTCTGTAATTCTAGGTTTAAATCTTCACTCAGTAATTTCAGATGTCAATTTTGTCTTGAAAACATTCCCACTCTCTGAAAGATAAATGCAGTAAACCAGAACATTCTACAACAGACACACATACAGATGGGAATTTAATACTACATTTAATATATGTAAAAGAAATGTAAATTGTCCAGTCCCAAGCCAGATCCCTGAATCAGGCCAACAATGAGTGCTTTGACAAACACTCCTGCTAATTCTAATGCATACTATAGTTTTCGAAACAGTGATTTAGAGAGAAAAGGATAAAGGAACAAGTCAAATATACAGAATATCAGATAATGATAAATAGGATGATGAAAAATAAAATAAGGAAGGAGGCTAGGAAATGTTCTAAATAGAAAGATAACATTAGAATAAAGACCTAATGGAATGAAATATCTGGGGAAAGCATGCAAATACAAAGGCCCAGAGGCAGAAGTGTGCTCTATACAATTAAGGAAAAACAGAAATCATTTGGCTACAGGGAAGACCTAAGAGCCCAGTGAAGACTTAGAATTTTAGTGAGTTAGAAAATCACTGAAGAGTTTGGGGAAGTGGTCTACTTTACATTTAAGAGGATTGTATTCTGATTGTTGTATTCAGAACAGCCTAAGGAACAGTTAACAAAGCTATTGCAAAAATGTAGGTGGGAGATGGTGATGACTTAAGACTAGTCAGATTCCATGTATATTTTATAAGGAGCTGATTAAAGCCATTGCAGGATTAAAGCCAATGCAGGAAGAAAAGGGTAAGAAGATGCAAGAGACAGGAGGAGGAACTAGCCAGTGGTAAAAGACCAGGACTGCAGAGACACCACAAAGTGGCAGGGTTGCCCAGCCGGTGTGGCTCAGTGGTTGAGCATCAACCTATGAACCAGGAGGTCAGGGTTCCATTCCCTGTCAGGGCACATGCCTGAGTTGGGCTCAGTCCCCAGGAGGCAGCCAAACAACAATCCTCTCTCATCATTGATGTTTCTCTTTCCCTCTCCCTTCCTCTCTGCAATCAATAAAAAAAATATAATTTTTTTTAATATCAAAGTGGCAGAGTTGCTGAAAGGGCAACAGGAGGCCTGAAATGTTCAGTTAACTTATTGGCTATGGGATATGCTTACTAACTTCTCTTTGGTGGCCCACAAACCATCACCGAAGTCCTGGTAGATTTGGGAGGAGTTAAATTAAGAAACGAAAGAAGATTTAAAAAGTTAAAGACTAAAATATAAGAATCTAAAAGTAATATATATGTAAAGTTAGAGACAGAGGTAGCTCCAACAACAAAAACCCTTGGGAATTTACAATAACATTATACAGGAGCTTGAACATTCCACAAAAAGTAGAATAGGGGCTCAGGCCAATTTATCAAAACCTTAAGGAGCAGAGTAATCTCAAGATGTTATCTGGTTTCATTTATACCTAGATTTGAATTTCACTTTGGAAGGACCATCTTTTAGCAATCCTTATTCCCAAGGCCCAATACAAAGTGAGGTCAATGTTATTGAAGGAGGAATTTATAGGAACCAGTGATTATTTATCTTTAGAAAATTCTATTTAAGCATTTATGAGTTGCAACATACAGCAGACAATGTATAACTGACATCTTTGTACAGTATCTGACACCGAAAAAGGCAAAATTGTTGAAAAGAGGCTCATATGCCTTAAAAAAACATATAGTTGTGAAAGCTGTCTTGTTTTGTATTTTTATTTGTTTTTATATTTTTTAAACAAATTTGACTAGTGGCCTTGTTATATCTAAAGCCATGATATCTTTACAGAGGCAGGATATAAACATTAAATGGGACTAAGATCTTTTCCAAAACAGCCTCGGATCAGTTCAAATGCTTGAAGTATTTAATTGAAACCTCAGCATTTGATGCAAAAAACACAGATGACCCTGACCTCAATAATTTTGATGGTGAGAATTATTGACTACCTAGCTCTGCCATAAAGGAGCCATAACAATATCAAAGTAGGACATTAATATTTAAACTGACCCTGCATTCAACTAGTCACAAAATGCACCCACAAAAAATGAACTCATCTCTTGAGGATAATAGTTATTTAGAACTATCCACCCAGATGCCAGATTACTTCTACAAAAAAACAACAATTTTGGTTTGTGGATAATTATTAGGAGCTGATATGTCTAACAGAAGTTGGCCAGCAGTTTTGACCACGGGATCACCACAGGAAGGATGCTTGTCTTCCTGTTTGTTAAGGCAGGAGCACAAGCCTACAATCCACCTGAAACACAAGCCAAAATATTTACAGTTGAAAAAGATTCCTCACTGAGCTGAGAAACAGTCTTCCTTCTCTATACTGCCACATCATGTTGAATTTTAGTTTACTACATTACTTAACAGAGTCTTTGAGTTCATATTATTTACAGATATTTTTCTAATTTTTAAAAAGTATTTTTATTGATTTCAGAAAGGAATGAAGAGGGAAAGAGATAGAAATATCAATTATGAGAGAGAATCATTGATCAGTTGCCTCCTTCATGCCTCCTACAGGGGATTGAACCTGCAACCTGGGTATGTGCCCTGACCAGAAATCAAACCGTGACCACCTAGTTCATAGGTCAGTGCTCAACCACTTAGCTACACCTTGTGGGCTGTATTTTTTTTTCATTTATAAAATAATGTTTTCTTGAAAGGCAGATTTTTAAAAGACTCTTTGAAATGGAGAAATCTCTATGAGATCTCCCACCTCCTTTTATAAGTTACATGACAAGATGATTAAAAGCATATATAGATTTAAGAAGCAGTAAGATTAGAATGTTCTGTCTCCTAAAACTGTACTCCTTCAGCCACATGGTACCAGAAGTCAGGATGCAGGATGGGTCAGATGGTTTCAACAAGCTATAGGCTATCTGCCACAATTTTACTTCCTAGATTGATAACATCACTAAATCACCCACTAAATCTGCTGGTGATGCTTTCTGAATTTGTGACACATAAGGGTATTCTTGTCCTAGTTTTGGTACCTGCTATATAAGACAATACTTCCACTTTTGTGTTGTAAAGATCATACTGGGTATCAAAAACGCAGGTCCTGGTTCACCAAAGAGTTTTCAGATTAGCAAGATGTACAAATGGCTGCTTCAGTGAATTACCAAACCCTGGAGGAGTTGAAGCAAAGTCACCTACCAATAGGGTGGCTATGTAATTTATCATTCAGTCTGGGACACCTGAGAGTGAAGGGGGCACTATTAGTAATTACTCTGGGATAATAACTACAAATAGGAACTGCCATGGGAAAATGAGGATGCATGATGATAGGTACTTATCATGAACAGATTAATTTCAAGCACCTGATAACAGGGTGAACTCTATGAATAAAAGTATTCCATATTATGAATCTTTAAATCTGCTCCAACACCAAGTAAAATGTTTTCACTAAACATTTCAATAAACCCTCAAAACAATTGAGTTGAATTAGTTCTATCTGTCCCTTATAAATGCATACTGACAACCCAATTATACTTTAAAAATGATAGTATGGAGATTTTTAGAACATTCCCTATTGTCACTGATGTTATCCATCTTATGCTAACCCACCTAATTAGTAATGAGTTCAAGGATGTGTTAAACAAAAATGACCCACCCTGTTTTAGTATTACCTTGTAATTTTTCAAAGTCTGCTTTTTTCCAATAGGTGGCACTCTACTCCATGTAAAATGCTCTCAGCTCATTGACTCACAGGTGCCAGTCAAGACCTTGTAAGTATTAGTCTCAATTTACTATAAATCAGTGCTACTGAACGAGCTAATCAGGTCACAAATCATGTACAACATGTCTCTGAGTCATTTTACAGGCAAAGGCCAGAGAGTTAAGGTGACTTGCTTGAAGTCACAGAACAAGATATGGAATCAACCATACCTGGGATTTCTAACTTCAAGTTCTATGCTTTCTTTATTTGTGTTTCATTCAAGGCATTTTCAGATTTGCTCAAAATGAAACAAATTCCTCTTCATGGTAGGAGCATAAAAGAGAGAAACTTCTCCTGTTATACAAAGTGTTATTTCTACTCCCTCTTGTAGAAGAGAGTGTGCAGTGTGGCCATAGAATGCTCTCTCATAGGCTAACAGAGAAGATTAATGTCAATCTTCTATCAAGTTTCCCAAATTGAAATTTATGTAAAATTGTCCCAGAGAAAAAGAAAAGAGGAAAAATAAATGAATAGTTATTCAGTGAGGAATGACCACACACTGGGCAGACACCTGATTATAAGGTAGGACCTAGAGTGATATAAAAATGTACCCATATATTTCCTTATTCTCTCTAGTGAGTAAAACCATTTAGCTTCTGAGATCCTTTAATCTAATCATCCTTGATGTCAGGATACATAGAAATGCACAAAAGTTTTTTGGCTGGCACTGTTGCCACCCTCAATGTAAGCAAAGGCAAGACGGCAGACACAAGGTGACTTTTATCATTAAAGCAACACTATCACTAAGCTCTCATACCAAAAGATTGGTAAGCCAGCATAAGACTACAACCTAATTCAAGGTAACAAGTTTTTAATTTTATCCTAAGCATAAAGTCTCTTTTATCACCTCTAACCTTATTGTGTTCCTTGATACGAATAAGCTCTTTGGTGAAAAAAAATCAATATACAAATAAGTGGGTTCTCCCGAGGCTAATGCTGGCCATTCACATTCTCACGGATGGAACATTCTGAGCACACCTCTGTGTGGTTTACATAAGATGACACGGGACGTTCTAAAAATTTTCCACAAGAATATATTTTGGAAAAAAAATCTAAAAAGTTAAATGAAACATGTATGTTTTCTAAATATTTATTTTAGTGTAATGTTGATACTATTCTTCAAAGGAGATTCATAGGTGTACTATCAAAATAAATATAATATGCAAGGAATATTTAAACAAATTCAGAAGAGATGTTCTCAAAAGTTATATTGGAGATCCTTCACAGTGACATGAGAAACTCTTATCAAAGAAAACCTTATGCATTTAAACTTATTTAAAATTCCTTTTCCCTAGTCCCTGCCACCCAATTCCTGTATCATACTGTTGAAATAGTATTTCTATTTCATTTATAGTAACAAAGCCAGGAAGAAGTTTAAATTATAATATGTGTCATGGGACTTCATATTAGATAGCTAACATTTTTTTTTCAGAAATAGAATATATTTACCTATTTGAACATTTTTGTTGTTGTCATTAAATACTGAGGGTTCTTTTTTTCAAACAATGGGCCAGCAGTAGTTGCAACATTCAAGATACCCCAAATCAAACTTTTAAAATATCCCAAACTGCATTCTAAAGCAGTGGTCAGCAAATTGTGGCTTGCGAGCCACAGTTTGGCACTCTGTTGACTAATGAGTTTGCCAACCACTGTTCTAAAGTATCTAGAATCACTCCTAAGAAGTCCAGAATCAAACTCCTAAAATATTCTCACAAAACCACTTTTAATAGTAAACAATATTAAAAAATTAGTCATAGCATCTGTAAGTTATCATTCCTGAATTATGAAACTTTTAGGAACAAAGTCACCAAATCAAATCTCCTCTTAAGAACACTGATATGATGCTCACTTTGGCAGCACACATACTAAAATTTGAATAATGCAAAGATTAGCATGTCTGCTGTGCAAGGATGACATGTAAATTCGTGTGTTCCACATTTTTATATAAATAGCTAATCACAGCATTTTACACCTGGAACTAACAAAATATTGTACATCAACTGCAATTTTAAAAAGATTCAAAAGAAAACACTGATATGAAACAAATTCTACTCTCGGAAAACATTTTCAACCCTAAACAAAATTTAAAAAGCAATCAGAATTTTCATTTGGGGTATTCTTGCCTTGCTCTATACTTAAAAAAAAATGTCTTTGTGAGAAGAAACCTGGGAAAGCAACCAGGGCCCATCTATCTCTTCAGGGCATACAACTTAAGTTGCTACCTCTATCTCCATATAAAGGATTGGGGAAACAATATTCATTTTAATGAATTTATTAAATAGCAATTATATTGCATAAATATGTGCTAAGCACTATGAAGAAAAGTAATGATGTCCACATGTATCTTATGGTTTATTCAAGAAGATATGACACACATATTAATTATAGCACAGAATAATATATGATAACCATCAATAGTATATGAAGTGTCAAAATAGTTTGAAAGTCATAGGTAACAATTCAATCTGGAGAAATCAGAGAGCTTTTATATAAAAGTTATATAAACTAACTGGAAAATGTGGGTGGTACAGTACTCCACATGGAAAAACTTTCAAAAAGGCGTGCAAGTGGAAAACATATAGTATCTGTAAAACAAGAGTCATGAGGCTGAAGTTCAAAATATTTAAAGGGGAGTAGTGAAGGAAAGCTATTTAATTTTGGAAGAGACAATGAGTTTTGCACTTCTTTAATTTGGTATTGAATTGCTCTCTCTTCCCTGCAGTGTGTGTGTGTGTGTGTGTGTGTGTGTGTGTGTGTGTGTGTGTTTAATATCAAAGATAGTGCAACAGCCCTAGCTGGTTTGGCTCAGTGGACAGAGTGTTGGCCCGAGGACTGAAGGGTCTCAGGTTCAATTCTGGTGAGTTGCAGATTAGATCCCTGGCATAGGTTGAGATGCATGCAGGAGGCAACCAATCACCAACCAATGTGTCTCTCTCACATTGATGTTCCTCTCTCTCCCCTTCCCTTTCACTCTTTCTAAAAAATCCATGGAAAAATCCTCAGGTGAGGATTAACAAAACACAACAATGTGGTGGTTAGAATAATCTGAGGGTGGAGGGTAAATAAAGAGAGTTCAGGGTTAATGAAAGAAGGTCTCAATAGAAAATGAAAGAAGCCAGTATGTGCCAGGCACTGATAGTATTTCATTTGATCCTAATGACTCAGTTATAAAACATTTTATAGATAAGAAAACTGAGGCAATTCAACAAGAGTTGGCAGCCCAGAAATAAAAAGCTCATTGATGGAAATTACGTACTCAGATTTAGAGACTGGGGAGGCAAATCTGCTTGGAAGGTGAGAAAAGATAGGAATATCTACAGCCCCTGTAAACACAAAGGTAGTGGAAATGACTGTTGCAGAACCCAAGTTAAATATGAAGAAAAATGCAGCAACCTGAAAAGCTGTCATATATTACACTTAATAAGGAGGATGAAAAACAAATGACTAAGAAAGAGAAGTGGATAAGCTACATGTCAAAAAGGTTGTGTTCAATGTGGGACCCTAAGATCTCAGTAATGGGACAGCTTTTCATGATGAGATACCACCATCCTGAGGGAAATAAGGTTAGACTATGGGTGTAGATACCCAGAGTTAAGGAAACAGAAACAAAGTTAGCTTAGGGTAGCATGCAGAAAAGTCTACAATAATTATAATGGTAGACAGGAGAGAGAGGAAAATCATGATTCTAATACTAAAGTCATTGAAGTTTAAAAAGAAATCTAAAGAATGCAGAAGACTGATAGCAGAGAAGACGGCAAAATAAACATTTGGGCGATGCGTCCGGGAAGAAATGTTGGAGTGCTGATAATGAAACTATCATTACCTGTCAGCATCACTGAAGAACCAAGAAAAATGCTGACTTTTTAAAACTTACTTTAAATTCACAAAAAGAAAAAAAAAGAGGAATTGCCTTTATTACCCCAGCCACATCCATTGTCATTATTTTAAAACCACGGTAATGGTATTTGTTTCAAGGATTGAAGATGATGGCCATTGTCTCCAACTTACAGGACATCTTCTCACCCAGAAGCACAACCTGCGGGTAATTACCTGCATCTAAGGTAGAAGTTACAGGTTTTTCAACCTCTTAAATATGGTTCAATGTGTGATCTCACAAACTGTTTTTAATACCAAATAATTGGCAAAAAGCAATTTACTTACATTTAATGAAAGCTTAATACTCAACAGAGTATTGTTCGCCAATGCTGAACTTTTCTATTTTCATGTACTTTCAATAATTTGTAAAGTTATGCATAGCCTTGATGATAAATTTTAAGATTAAGGTTCTATTGAATATGTTTCTTCTAGATAAAAACCACACTTCAAGAATACAATACCCAATATGTTGCTTACTTATTCTTTCGGTCTACAGACAGACAGACACACACACACTAAGGTAAAACTGCTTAAATTTCTAAAACAGGATTCCTGATAACAAATGGGTGGTTAAAGGTGAAAGGTGGAATAAGACCAAGCATACAACTCATGTAACTTTCCACTTGAAAATGAAATGGAAAATTACACTTGGTTTCATTCCATTTTTCCAAGTATTATATAGGTATTAAAAATATCAGTTTCCTAAATCACATCTTCACTTCTTGCTGGTTTATAGTTTAGTTTTATATGTCTAGTAAACTTACCCACTGTTTTAGGAAATTAATTAGCCATTCAGTAGTGTAAAAAAATCCTGCTTGTTTCACAGATAGATTTATCTGTTTTGATAAATAGGAGATCATTAAATTTTAAGAGTAGTTAGTAACTTCTGCAAAATCAAATTCAGGAAAATAGCTTAAAAGAAAAAAGTACATAATTTGGAGAGGAAGAGAAAGGGTTTTCTTATGGGTCATTGACTTGCATTTTTAAGTCTTAGAAAATCATTACAACTGAGGACTGTTCCTCTGGGAAAGGCTATTTTTTAAAAACATATTAAATGACTAACAACTATAAAATAGTTCTAATTTTTAAGTCAGTTGATTGGGACAGTGGAATTCATTGTACGGATATTAAAACATTGTTAGGGAAAAAAAGGTAATACTTTTAAGCATTTTTTTAAAATCAAACTGAGTGATGAAGTATTTTGTCAAAGAAAACAAATCAAGAAATATACAGCAGAGTGTTTGAGTGACAGCAGAAAAGAAGTCCTGGTGTTTCATTAGCTCCAGCATACCTGCCATGAACAGTTGTAGATTTGATAATGTCCCCAGGTAGAACAACTGTGAGTTCAATATCTTTATCTATCATGTTTTCTTTCTGTTCCATGACAAAAGCAGAAGATTCTACAGCATCATCAACTGGAGAGGCATCAGGATTTTTGGTCTCAGCTGGAGGAAGGGGTGCCTTGGCTTTTGGTTTCCTCCTAAAATAAAAACAATGGCAGAAAATGAAATATATGTATTTTCAAAGTAAATTTCTAATGCGATCTAATAAAAACCCATGTGTGTGCATTCACATCTAGAAAATAATGCACCAAAATGTTAACTGTTAGTTTTATAAGAATAATAAAAATAAGGATTTTTTTTTTGTCAGCACTTTTTTTGTTTGTTCTCAACATTATGCCTATATTACTTGGTAATAAAAAGAAACAAATTAATAATGAAGAGATTGATATTTGCCTCCATTAATTAAATTAATGTGTGCTTACTATAGCAAAGCAAAAATATGCCATTTACTTTGATGAGATAAATTATATTGTCTATGGGTGGAGATCAGTATCTCGGTCACATACTCATAATAGCTCTTAACTTTGTGCCTTTCATTCTATTTGTTTCCAATTGTGACTTCTACCTCTCTATCCAGATAAACCCTACTTTTTCCTTGAAGTCCAGCTGAAACCCTCTCCCTCCTGCCCTTTACACAGTCTCTCCTTATAGAGTGCATATATATAACAGATTCCATAAGGGTAACATATTTTTTCTGGGTACCAGTTTCATTTCTCTACCTACATTTACAACTAACTCCTGAGGAGAAAAAAAAAAATGTTGTATTCCCCACTGCACTTAGCAATGACCAATAAAGTTTGATTGATTATTTGATAAATTATATTTCTGTTTCAATGAAAAATATTACAAATAATTATCTAAGTAAATATATTTCAGTGCCACTTACTAGAACAAGGCTTTAACAGATTTACAGCAGAAATAGGTAACATACATCCTGAAAAAATTCACATGGGCCAATTCAATGATCTGATGGGTTGAAAAACAGTGAAATATAAATATAAAATAACTATAAGTAATGACATATACATTTTTAAAGTATTGCAAGTTAGAACTTTTTAAAATGTTACCTTTATAAAAGGCTGATTGCTTTTGGAAAAACTACTACTACTGCTTTTCATTTAGGAAAAATATAAAATTTTCATTCTTCCCACTCCCCATTTTATAGGCAATATAAAAACCAAACAAGTAAAAGGGCTTCTTTGTAAGTAACTATATAACATCCAGCTCTTCAATATTTTAAAAATTTAAGGTCTCACAAATACAACCACCTTTATGCACTCAGCGTCATGAAAAAACGGAAGTGAGTTTCCTACATCTGTTAATTTTCTAAAATAATAGGCCTTAAAGTATAATTGCAAAGATATATTACAATCATTTTCTGATTATGCTCAAACAGTTCAATGGTTTAATATAGCTTTAAGGGAATCCTTGATCATAAGCTTAATCTATTTCAAAACATCTTCAATCTGCAGACATTGACCATTCACATATTCACCAACATTTATTCTGTAACAATCATGTGGCAGACTCAGCTAAACACTGGGGATGTAAAGTCAATATGAGGCAGGATAGTAAGAAGCTAGAAAGATTCCTTGGCAAGAGGAATAGGGAAACTGAGACACATAATTCAACAAGCAGTTTACAGCCATCTAGTAAATCCTATCTTCCCTAACCCACTGAACCTGTCCCAAGGCCTCCTTTTCTCTGACTTCTTAGTGAGTCAAAGCAGTTCATCCGAGGCTCATTTCCTTGCCTAGTCCCTCTCCTGTTACCCTAGGCCCTTCCTTGTTTCACTGTCCCCAGCATTAATAAAAGTCCTCTAAAATTCACCTGGATTCCTGTGTCAAATTTTCCCTGCACAAAGTCAAGAATCACACACTACCGGCTTGCCTCTAGGCAGGCACACTAAGGACCAGGACCCCTTTCCAGTAACAATATGATCCAGATCCTACCCCTAAAGGCTTTGTGATCCAAAAGGATGGTCAGATATGTACAAAATTACAAAGAAGTTTGATGACTGCTCTAATATAGTAAGGTATGCAAATGGTATTGCTAAAGCTCATAGGAACAGAAACTTCCTTAGGAACCCAGAAATGTTTTACAGATGGGGAAGAGTTGGGTTGGAGGGAGAGTGAGGATGAATAGAAACACAGAAAAAGATAAAAAAAAATAACTGATATTTTAGGCAGAGGAAAGTAAAAGGACTCAGATGACTAATGAGTCTCCAACTTAACTTCCAATTCTTCCCAGATTCTCCAAACCAAATCTTTTCTGCTCTTAAGTTTTCCCATCTCAGTAAGTCAGAATTATTTCAGTTGCTTGGGCCAAAAATAGCCTCTTTCATACACATACAACACAACCCATGGATAAATTTTCCCAGTTCTATACTGTATCATAAATAGATCCAGAATCCACCAACTGCCTTGTTCACCAAACACCTCTGTTTAAGCTGCTAAGTCTCCCTACTCCCAATGCTGTTCTTGATGTCCCAGCACAGCAGCTGGAGTGATTCTTTTAAAATGTAAGAAAGATCACTGCACTTCTCACACCCTACCAAGTCTTCAGACATCACCCAGGCCAGCATCTGGAATCCTCGCATTGTGTACTCCTTGTTCTCTGGCTTCTCCAGTCTTCTTGCTCCCACATTCTACCTAGGCTCACTGTGCTCTAATCTTGAGACTCTTACCTTTTCCTTGAAAACACTTTGAACATTCCTGATTCAGGACACTCTACAACAGTGGTTCTCAACCTTTCTAATGCCGCAACCCTTCAACACAGTTCCTCATGTTGTGATGACCCCCAACCATAAAATTACAGCTACTCCGTAACTGTAATTTTGCTACTGTTAATGAATTGTAATGTAAATATTGTGGTTCTCAACCTTTCTAAAGTCGTGATCACAGGTTGAGAATGGCTAGCAGGGTCACCTAAGACCATCGGAAAACACCGATATTTATGTTATGATTCATAATAATAGCAAAATTACAGTTATGAAGTAGCAACGAAAATAATTTTATGGTTGGGGGTCACCACAACGTGAGGAACTGTATTAAAGGGTCGAGGCATAGAACCACTGCTCTACAAGGTTTCCTCCTGACCTTAAGATAATACCTCTATTTATCAGCTTACTTTTTGGCTTAGGGCTTATCAGCAAGAAAATGTCCTGGTTTATCTCTTTCCATTAAAGCGTGGGGAACTTGTCTCTACTGCCTATGTCACATGTTTGCAAATGTGGAACAATGCCTGGCACATAGTAGCCACTCATATTTACTGAATGAATGAACTCAATGAATACTATCAACAAAAGATGAGATACTTGGGCATATAATTGAGAAGGAAAAAAGTTCTTACCACTAAGGAAGAAAATGAATTTTTATATCAGAATTACTTGTGTTGGATTTTTAAAAATAATTGGTACTATTTTTTTAAGATTAGTATTAAAAAATACATACTGAGCCAACTGGCATGTCTCAGTAATTGAGCATCAACCTATAAATCAGGAGGTCACAATTTGATTTCCAGTCAGGGCACATGCCTAGGTTGTGGGCTCAATCCCTAGTAGGGGGCCAGCAAGAGGCAGCTGATCATTGATGTTTCTTATTTCTCTCTCCCTCTCCCTTTCTCTCTGAAATCAATAAAAATATATTTTAAAAAATACATACTGGATTTATTAGCATGGGATAACTGGGAACTTTAATGCTTTGAAAGAGTTCCTAGGGAAGGCCAGGAGGGAAGCTCAGCTGCACAGGCAGGGAGGCAGAGCATCAGGAACAACTTTGTCCACAGTGAACTTGGCTTTCAAAACTTGACAGTGAAGGATGGTCTGACAGGTACTTCCTCCCATCACTATGGCCTTCCTATAGCCTGCTTTCATCATTCCATGCACCTTCCCATCTCCAAGTATTCCTCATCCTGGTTTGCACCTGAATGCCCTCCCTATCCTTCTGCCTTTGTAGGTACAGATTGAGTCACAATTTCTTGGACTGTCTTCCCTGTCTATGGCCACTGCAATGAACTTCTCTGACTCACAGTTTTAATATTCTGTGTATGTGGCCCTGTCTTATTTCCTAAGGTCTTTGAATCCGTGATGAAAACCAATCTCTAATTACTAAAGATAAGTCTACTTTTATAAAAAAAAAAACCAAAAACAAAACAAGATAAAGCACTAGTTGAAATATTATTTACAAAGAACGTCTGTTAAGAACATCCTTTAATGTTCCCTGGTATTACTTCACATAATAAAACATTTGTTACCTTAGGTCTTAAAAATTAGAAAGCATATTCGAATCAGACCAAGATTCTTCCACAAGGAACTAGAAATCATGGGGAAGAGGTAAAGTGTAAGTAACTAGATAATGAATACAAAGCAAAAAGTGGGTAATCCTGAAAATTCAGAGCAATGAGAGCAAGCTCAAACTAGTTCTGTGGGAGTGTGGAGGCAGCTATCAATGTATATTTCAAAGAGAAGAAATGTATGACTCAGCTCTTGAAAGAAAAGTAGAATTTAAACAAGCAGATCCCTGTAGGATCAATTATATGTTGGCTCCCAAATGTGATCCACTATATGAAAGTTAGGAATGTGTCTATCTAGTTAAAGTTTGCTGACTACATAGCATAGACTAGTGAAAAGAATACCAGATAGAGGTCTGGATTTGGCCTAAGTCATAAGTAGCTTTAGACTTTGTTAACTTATTGGACATTTTATTCATCAATGAAGATTTTAAGACCTACTGACATTTCTCTCAATGTTCTTGATTATACTTTGAAGCAATAACAAAATTAAATGTCACTCTAGTCAAAGATACACTGAAAATAGTCAAAAGTTATAACCTACGTGTAAGAAAGTTAAAAAAAAAAAAGTGCCCTAGCCAACTTAGCTCAGTGTATAGAGCATCGGCCTGCAGACTGAAGAGTCCCAGGTTCGATCCTGGCCAAGGGCACATGCCTAGGTTGCGGGCTTGATCTCCAGTGGGGGGCATGCAGGAGGCAGTCAATCAATGATTCTCTCTCATTATTGATGTTTCTATTTCTCATTCCTCTCTTACTCTCTGAAATCAATAAAGAAATATATATATATTTTTAAAAGTAACACATCAATATGCAATAACAAGAAAATTTACCACTTAAGAATACTTACTTGTTTTCACTAATATTTTAAAGTCACAGTAAATGCCATTAAAACCCTTGTACTCTTTTAAACAAGAATGTTTGAGATAGTTCTCTTACCCAAGGGATTTTCACATAAACTCTTCTTTCCCAGTGGCCTTATCTATCAGTTTCTACTCCTCTGAGGCTCCTATCTTTAACAATAAACAATAGCAAATTTCACAGAAGAGTGGGTAGAGAGATTATACTGAAAAACTACCTGAGACAGAATATTTCTCTAGGGCAGAGCAAAAATTCATTAATCAAGACTTAAAAATATTGAAACTATCTCCTACTTCCAATACATTATCAAGTCCTGTGAATTCTTAACTCTAAAACATATCCAGAGTAATTATTGCTTAAGTAAGTCATTGCTTTATTAATTAAAATTATCTAAGTATTACATTCAATTTCCATAATAAAAATTAAGGTACAATTTCACATCTACACAAATAAAAGAGAAACAAGCAAATTGACTGTACCTCCACTATGCCCATAAGCCATGCTCACCAGCCAATTAGGAGTAGTATGCATATTAACCCAAACAAGATGGCAGTGGCCATGGAGCTGGAGTGAGCAGGAAGCTTGGGCTGCCACCAGCGAAAGAGGAAGCCAAGCTTCCTACCCGCCCTGGCCAGCCTTGGCCTCCACTTAAGGCTATAAAGTTTTAATTATAGAAAATAAATAAATCCCAGATACCAGGGCCTCTGCTTGGGTTGCCTGGCAGGGGAAAGTGGGGAAGGGAGGGCGTGGCTGGCCTGCAAACTACCTCAGGCCCCTTGCCTAGGCTGTCCCACACCCGAAGGGAACACCCACCCTGATCTGGGACACCCTTCAGGGCAAATTAGCTGGCCCCCACCTGTATATCAGGCCTCTATCCTATCTAATAAAAGAGTAATATGCAAATTGACCATCACTCCAACATAAAAGATGGCTGCTCCCATGTGGTCAAAGATGGCTGCCCCCAGGTGGACACAAGATGGCCACCACAAAATGGCCAGCAGGAGAGGGCAGTTGGGAGAGACCAGGCCTGCAAGGAAGGGCAGTTAGGAGAGACCAGGTCTGCAAGGGAGGGCAGTTGGGGGCGATCAAGCCTGTAGGGGAGGGCAGTTAGGGGTGACCAGGCCAGCAGAGGAGGGAAGTTGGGGGCCATCAGGATGGCACGGGAGCAGTTAGGCATCAATCAGGCTGGCAAGGGAGTGGTTAGGGGGTGATCAGGCTGGCAGGTAGTGTAGTTAGTGCCAATCAGGCAGGTGAGCATTTGGGAGCCAGCAGTCCTGGATTGTGAGAGGAATGACCCAGATTGGAGAGGGTGCAGGGACAAAACCTCCATGCACGAATTTCATGCACCAGGCCTCTAGTTACACAATCATACAACTAAAAACATCAAAACTTAATTTTAATGTGGAATTCATTTGGCATCCTGCTATTATTATTGATTGGTCTTTTTATTATTTCATTTACAAGACTCTTCAAAATCATTTGTCCATAGTAATTATTAATCCATCCTGTCAAAATTAACATCTTAAAATAAATGAAAAGAGAGAATAAAGTAATAGAAATCTATTTAAATAACCCCTTTTTTAGTTTGAGAAAAAATGTTTTAAATTACATGAGTTAAAATTATATCCTTAATAAGCCACTACAGTCCAATGGCATCACCTGTGTTTGCTGCATTTATTTAGTATTCTTAGAGATTCACTCAAAAAATTACTACACAAAAATACAGCTTCAATATTAGAGATAAACTATAAGAATGGAATTATAAGTGTTAAAACAATGGGCACTCAGTGGTTAAAGCATCAAACTATGCACCCAAGGGTCTCAGGTTCCATTACTGGTCAATGGTATGTACCTGAGTTATGAGTTCACTCTCCACCCCAATCAATGTGTCTCTTTCACATTAACGTTTTTCTGTCCCTCCTTCCTCCCTTCCACTCTCTCTGAAAAGCAATGGAAAAAATACCTTCAGGTGAAGATTAATAAAACAAAAACAAAACAATGGACATTTTAAGTATTACATTTTAATGACCAAAAGGAAATTTAACAGCCACCTACTTTCAGTATAGAAGACTATCAAACAGAAGCTGCCTTGTGATAACTGTCTATGAGGCAATTCTTCAAAATAACTGGCCATGTTTTGATGGCCCTTAATCTATGCATTTCAATGTAAAGAAAAGACGAGTTTCTCAAAAACAATTGCTTAGTCTCTCTCTCTCTCTCTCTCTCTCTCTCTCTCTCTCTCTCTCTCTCATATTAAATAAAACAAGAGAAAATTTTATTAAATAAAATTTGTTCCAATGGTGGGCATAACATTATGCTATGTGCTTGAGGGAATGCAATTAAGAGCCTAAAATCAAACCACGGTGAATATATCCAGTGACTTTAAAAGATAAGCAAAAATAAAAGGTAACAAGGAGAGGCCCAAGGCATTATATGACTCTTGACAGACATTTCTCTTGTCAAGGTCTCCAATCACCTGTGTATCCCAATGTAATAGATGATTATCTGTCTAATCTTGGTCACATTTGAGTAAGTGCCCAAGTTCCAATGACACATTTAACATCTGCCCAAACTCTCTCCTTGGGATTCTCTCTTCCTCTACTTCTTTGTGTGGCAACACAGTTTCTTCTTTCTTCACTGCCACTCCTCAGTTTCTAATGCCCTCATATCCCTGCCTGATTTCTAAATGCTGGAGCACCCCAGAGCTCCTTCTCTGCCCCTTTCTCTTCTCCTTCCACAGCCATCACTGGCAGGTGATTTCATCAAACTCAATGGTTTTATATACCATCTACAAGTTGGTGACTCTCAACTGCATATCTCCAACCCTGACCTATTTATTGAGGTCTGACTTACATGCCCAATAACCACATGGTCAGCTCCATTTGGATATCCCATAGGTATCTTAAAACCAAACTCTTGATTCTCCTCTCCACTCCCAATGCCTATTTACATCCAAACCGTCCCCAAAAACCTTTCCACCTCTGCCAATGACTCGACACTAAATGCCACCTCCTTAACTCAAGCAAAAGTCTTAAGCATAATTTGATTCCTCTTTCTCCCTGTCTCCTAGTTCCAATACATTATCAAGTCATGTGAATTATTAACTCTAAAACATATCCTACTCAGTGTACTTTTAATCAGTTCCTCTGCTACCACCCTGGCAATTAAGACAACATCTCTAGCTTAGGGGGCTCCAATAGCCCCGTCTTTCCTATAGCAGACAGAGTGCTCTTTTAAATATGTAAATGAGCAGTGTGGTGATTGTGAGACAGGGGTGTGCGGAAGAGGGCAGAGAGGGTATAAATGGTGATGGAAAAATAAAATAAAAATTAAATTACACACACACACACACACACACACACACGTAAATCAGATCATATCTTTGATCCTTCAGGGGCCTCTCATTACATTGAAAATAAAACCCAAATTCCTTTCCTTGGCTTACAGATCAACTAGTCTAGGTTCTCAAAGTGTGAACAGCACCTGGGAACTTGTTAGAAACGCAACTTTGCAGGCCCTAACCCTGATTTACAAGATCACAAACACTGGGAATAGAGCCCTGCAATCCACATTTGACAACCCTCCAAGTGATTCTGATGTATGCTACAGTCTAAGAAACCACTAGCATCTGCCAACTTCTGAGCTTCCCCTCCTATTTCAACTCCTTGTATAATTCACACTGGCATTCTTTCTAGTTTTTAAACAGACTCAGCCCCTTCACAGCTGAGGGACTTGCCCAGCTGTTCCCTTTGCCCAAAATGCCTTTAACCACAGATCTTCCAATGGTCTGCTCCTGGAGCTCAGAGTTCAGATAAAGTATCTCTTCCTCATAGATATTCTCTAACCACTCAAAAGAGGTGTCACCCCTCTCAGCAAACCCTTCACATAACCCTACTTTCCCTATCTCACATTTATCACTATTGGATACTATCCTGGTTACTTATTTACTTGTTTATTACTTGCCCTTAGCCTCCAGAATGAACATTTTCTAAGTGCTGGGACCTGTCTTGCCTCATTCTCTGCTAGCACCTAGAACTGCAACAGGCACAAGTTAGGGTACTGCATACATGTTTGTTGATTTAATTGAGGGAGGTAGAAAGGGAAGGTTATATGCGTTCCATGAATTCATACCACTCTAAGAACTTGGTGGGTTTCTGAGAATCAAACACTTTTGTAACACAAGCTATTTTGTGGCTAATGAGAGGAATAAGAAGTCCAAAGAGATCCACATGAGTAAAAGTATTCAATGTTCAGGAAGCTTCTAAATCCAATGCCTATTTGGGGTTGGGAGTAGGACTAGGGATTAAACTGGGACAAACTGACTTCTAGGGTGGAAAGAAACCTCCTTTGCCCAGAGGGAATTCCCATTTGAAAGTCAGAACTCAGATGCCCTGGCTGTAGCTTCCCTTGCCCAATGAGGATCATGATTAATGTGAGGAAAGAATAACCTAATTCTGTGCTACATTTTCACTTGCAAAAGTGGAACTCACCTTTCCAGTACATTCGATGTAACACACCAAATACAGAGGCCCTAGGGAGCGTTCTCCACATTACACTAAACATGTGTAAATGCTAGTGTCTTCAAGTTCCAAAGTTCCAATTAGGGCACACACACACACAAGTGGCTTTTATTCCATTTTAATATGATAACTATCAACAACAACAGCTAACACCAGGAATGCTGACTACTTGTTGAAAATTGTCCTAAGTCACAGCATTGTGTGAGGTAAGTACGACCATGCATCCCCATGTTTCAAGTGAGGACATGGAGGCACAGAGAGGTGAAGGAACTTAGCTGTAAGCTATGGAGTGGACATTTAAATCTAAGTTGTCAGATGCTAAAGTTTCTTCACTATTACATACATTGTACCTTTGTGAGCTGAAACATTCACACAAAATAAACTAACAGCAACAACAATGAATACACAAAGCCAAGTGATAGAGAAGGAAAAAATAGCAGTTACTGAACATCTCCTGCTGAGCACTGCGCTAGCGCTTCCCCCCCCCCCACCCCCCTACATTTAATCTCATGAGGCAGTTGCCACTGCATTTAATCAGGGTTTATGAAGGCTATGGATTTTTTTCCCAAAGTACACAGAACATGGTACCAAACCCTCGCCATAAACTTGACAAGAGCCGTCTAAATAACCCCTGGTAGTATTTACACAGGAATGCAGAAGCCAAACGTGCAAAAGCCAACTCACACCATCAAAAGTCCACTTTCCAGGTGGACTTTTGGAAACAATGCATTGTGAATCAAGAAAGCATGGCAGTGTCCTAACTGGCCAATCAATCACTTCATTTCTCCCATCCTCCATTCCCTTATTTACAAAATAAGGTATCGGAATACATGATCCCAGGCCCCTTTCACTTCTGACATACAGAGATTCCGCATAATAATTTTGTTTAGAGACTGAAAATGGAGGCCTCAACTAAGATAGTTTAGGACTGGCAGCAGGGCACAGTGGTTGAGCTAATTTACAGATAACATTCGGTGGAAGAGGTGGCATGGACAGAACTTGTTTCCAGGTAGCTCTGCCCAGGCTGAGAAAACTTCTGGTCAGGAAAGGGTCTCTTCTGGGGCTCACAGGAAATGGCTCCACGTCCCAGTGCCTTTCCCTCTCTTGGCATACACACTAGGAAAAAATGATGAATAGAGTGACAACTCAAAAAGAAAAATTTAAAAAGCTTCTGGTTTCATTCTCCCACACTCAGTGGGTTTGCATTTGAACACCTGGAATAGAAGGTCTCTATCATAAGTCATTCATCAATTCAGGTTCATTGTCCCAAATGCACTTCCACTCAAATCTGCCCGATAATCTGAAGCCACATTGATTACAGCCTCTGTTTCTATCATCTTAGATTTCTTCCCTTCTCCCAAGAACACACACATATGCACAGATTTCTATGATCTTAATTCCCACCTCCCTGCTCCTTCCAAGTACTGTTTTGATTCACTCCTTCCTTTTGCAGCCAAACTTCTAGAACTCTGCTTCCACATAGTAGTCCTGTGGTTAAAGAGCACCTGAAACATCATGACTGGTATAACTGAGGAACTATATTTTATTTTACTTTATTATTTCTTCAGGGGAACAAATCCACTTTATTTATTTACTTTTCATTAAGTTTAAATCCTTGAAGGGCAGAGCATTACACAGATTCTGTGTCCAATGGCCCTAGCTGGAAGGTTGCTTTGGAATTTGGCATAAACCATGCTACTGTTTCCATGCTACTGTTACCTTTCCCCAGGTGACTCTGGTTTTGTTTGGTTTGCCACCAGGAGTCACTGTGTTGTTGTTTTTTTATTTGTACACATAAGCACATCTCTCGCCTAGACAGAATTCAGTTTCATCTGGAGTATAAACACCTTCAATTTTAAGAAGAGCTATGTGCAACCTCTGGTTTGAGAGACGCCACTTACAGCAGTAAAAATGGCCTGGGACCACAGACTTCCAGACATACTTGTCGTTACAGCAGTCATGTTCCCAGCAGGCCTCCACAAGCTCCACAATGGCAGAAAAAGTACGTTATATATTTAAACTGGTACTTGATTCATTTACTGAATAAAATTTAAGTATATTTGAAACTTGGCTTCCAGGAGACTACAGGATCTGAGCAGGACCCAATGGACATGACTCATTTACAGGGTGTCCAGGGGTCAGAGCCAACTCAAGGGCATATAAAGCACACAGATTCGAAACAACTTGGGGATGTGGCGCAACTTTTCCACTATGAGTTTTATGGCATCTAAATACAGAGTAACTATTTCTAGTGAAAATATAGGATCTGAATTGTGAGGCACTACAAGTGTAAAATACACCCTGTATTTTGTAGACTTAATAAAAAATATTGAATATCTACTAGGACTTTTTACATATTAATTATGTATTAAATTATATTTTTATGTAGTGGGTTAATAACACATAATTTTGTGATAGGGTGCTTCTAGGATGGTCCCCAGTGATCCTCACTTCTTGCGTAATCCCTTTTTTTTGAGTGTGGACTGGATTTAGTGACTCATATCCAGTGAACAGAATGCAACAAAGGTAATGGGATGTCAGCTCTGAGATTAGGTTCCCCAAAGACTGTGCTATCAGTTTTGGACACCTGCTCACCTACTCTAAGGGAAACCAGCAGCAATGTTATGAAATGCCCTATATCCAGCCCACAGCCAGTGAAGACCTAAGGTGCTAATAACCATACAAGTGAGCTCAGAAGCAGATCCCATCCCAATAGTGGCATGAGCCCCAGCTGACACTTTGATTGCATCCTCACCTCAACCAGCAAGCTAGCAGAGTTGGGTTCTACATAAACCCTATGCCTCAGTTTCAGCTGCAGGTTCTTGCTTTTCTTGCTAGGCTCTAAAGCACCCTCTGCACAGGCCATCACCTGCCCACAGAAGATATCCTCTTTGTAATACAACAGTGAAAACCCTGTTTGGATGCCTCTTCTTCCAATAACCTTTACTGTTTACACACAGAAGCCCTTCCACTCTAAAATCTTTCAACATCTTGTTTATGTTTATAATAGGACACTTGTAAATTCTTTTGTTCAGTAACTAACTATGAAGATCTATCACACTCAACACAGTATGTTGGATGAAATGGAGCAAATCCAAGACAAGACACAAACAAGCCTTCCCTCTGGTCCTAACAAGTGTGGTGGTCAGAATACAGAGGTAGCTGAGTAACTAACACAAGACAGGAAATAAAACACCTTGGGCACCTTGTGTTGACAATGTATATCACCTTATCTTCCAAAAAAGTTTTTTGAGGCAGATATCGTGAATATAATTTTTTGTATTTTTGATTAATACATTGCCTTCCCTTTTTACTTCTTTTAGGAACTTAGCAATTATGTAGAGTGAAGTCCAGAGACTTAACAGAATTTCTTTGAAACACTATCTATTCCAGGATAGGTTAGCATGAGGATATGAAGCTTTTATTATGATTTTGTTGTCATATACCCAAATAGAAATAAGGTGCTCCCTTATATCTTTTAAGCACATATGTATCCCAATAGAAGAAATAACTACACAATATGCATATCCCATTTTACAAAAGATGATTGGCTAATAGTTTACATCCAAGCCATTTACATCTAAGCATTTCTAAGCCATATCTTACGTGTGTACGTACCCGCATGCGTGCGCACGCGCGCGCATGCACACACACACACACACACACACACACACAGTGCTTTAGTTAATAAACGCATCATTTGATGATTTGGTTTCCACTTTTTTCTTGTGGGTGGATGTGGAGGGTAGCAGGGGGAAAGGAAAATTTTCCAGTTCACTAGATACATAAAGTATTATTTTCCGTGGGCAACATGACCGGTAAGACATTCCAGAAAGGCACAAAATGATAGAAAATATGTATATATTTGCAATTAAAGAGGAAAATAAACTACATACTAATCACCAAGTTTACCGATAGAATTAAAGGTTAGAAAGAAGTCAGACATCTTGGTTTGCATCTGGGTATGTACAAATTAGTTACTAATCTCTCTGGAAAGATTTCTTCAATCACAAAATTAGATAGCATGCACTGCTTCACAGGGTTACTGAGGTGAAATGGATGATGTATATTCATTCTCCCGCCCAGTGGTTCTCACACTTGGCTACACAGTGAATTCACCTTAGGAGTTTTAGGAAATAGTGAAGCCTAGCACCCAGGCCCAGAAATTTGGATTTAATTGGCTTTCAGGGATATTTTAAACCTTCCCAACTGATTCTGAAATACAGACAAACCTGAAAACCACTGGTCTAGCATAATGCCTGATGCATGTACTACGTATTCAATTAGAGTCAATGATACACCTTCATAAGAACTTTATAAACTCTGAAACACTGCCTGAAGATTGCTATTTACATCAATCAAGTCATATAAATTCAAGAAGGTCTTATAACTACTAAATATAACAAATCTTAAAAGTAGTACAGCCAAAACCAGTTTGGCTCAGTGGATAGAGCATGGCCTGCAGACTGAAAGGTCCCAGGTTCGATTCTGGTCAAGGACATGTACCTTGGTTCTGGTCACATCCCCAGTAGAGGGCTTGCAAGAGGCAGCTAATCGATGTTTTTAACTCTCTATCCCTCTCCTTTCCTCTCTGTAAAATATCAATAAAATATATATTTTTTAAAATTCTTAAAAAAAAGTAGTCCAAAAACTTAGTAATAACATTTCCAAATTCCCTTTATATTCTGGCTTTCTCTTATCAAAGAAGAAAATCTCTTATGAAAGAAAGAAAAACAAATTTCTTTTGATATTTTTTCACTGAGGTATATTTTAAAATACAGAAAAATATATTTTACATACATATATACACTCAAGGAACCACCACACATATTAAGATAGAGTAGGAAAAGGTACCTATAGATTTAAATTAAATATTACATTTCTCATACCTGCCCTATAAATGCCCCTGTAATTTCAACTTGTCTCTGACTTTTCTAAATATCTTATAGGCAATGTTTATTTTATGCAGTTAAGAAAGTTAAACATCAACAAAAGGAAATATAAAGAAAGCCTTTGATAGAAATGGTCATATCAAAGGATGAGATAAAAAAATAATCAAAACAAATGACAAAGTTGAGAAAATAGACTTGAAAGTAAAATAAACAGTGAGTCACAGGACTGTCAACAACATTTATTGGTCACCCCTGTGTGCTCAGTGCTACAGAAAGAAACTGGGTAGACTGAAAAAAAATATCTACCAGATGAGGACCTTAGATATCAGTAACCTAAAATGAGATGAGTCTGCCTGGCTGGTATAGCTCAGTGGTTGGGCATTGACCTATGAACCAAGCATTCTTGGTTTGATTCCCAGTCAGGACACATGCCGAGTTTATGGGCTCGATCTCCAATAGGGGGCATGCAGGGGGTGACCTATCAATGATTCTTTCTCATCAGCGATGTTGTTATCTCTTTCACCCTCTCCCTTCCTCTCTGAAATTAATAAAAATATATTAAAAAGAAATTTTCACTCATAAAGATGTTTTAAAAATCTTAGTTGCAACTAAGGTGTTCTTCAATAAATTAACTAACAAATAAAATCTGGTATATTCAGACAATAGAATATTTTCCAGTGCTAAAAAGTAATGAACTGTCAAGCCATAAAAATAAATAAATAAATAAGGAAATGTAAGTGCATCTTACTAAGTGCAAGAAGCCATTCTGGAGTGGCTATATATTATACAGGGTGGGGCAAAAGTAGGTTTACAGTTGTGAGTACACAAAATACAGGATATGTTCTTGTATTATTATTTATTAATTATTACATTATTTTCCATATAAACAGTAAACCTATTATTGCCCAAACTTCTATTATTCCAACTATATAACATTCTGAAAAGGGCAAAACTTTGGAGACTATAAAACCATTAATGGTTGCCAGTAACTGAGGTGGTGGAGAGAGAGATGAATAGGTGGGACACAGAGAATTTTCAGAGCAGTGAACATACTCTATATGGTACTATAATGATTAATAGCTGTCCTTATACATTTGTCCAAACCCACAGAATGCACAACATCAAGAGTGATCCCTACTACAAACTATGAACTTCGGATAATTATGATGCATCAATGCAGGTTCACCAACTGTGGCAAATGTACCTTTCTGGTGAGCACTATTGATAATGGTGCAGCCTCTATATATGTGGGGCAGAGTATAAGTGGAAAATCTCTGTACTTATTGCTTAATTTTGCTATGCAACTAAAACTGCTCTAAATAAATTAAGTTTTTAAAAAAGATGTTTTAATTGAAATGTGTTTTTTTCATTTTTTTAAATCATACTAGGTTAAAAAATGAAAACCATTACATGTGGGTATTATAATTATTAAAATATATGCATATATTCATAGTAAATAGTGGGTGTGTGTATATATATATATATATATATATATATCAGCCAAGAAAGCACACTGGTAAATTAACCAGCCATAAAGTAAAGGCAAAAGTTGCTTTTAAGTTAGGATCTCAATGATCTCTCAAATATGTACTTTGGCAAATATTCAACAGCACTGAGTCATAAGTCTCTGTTAAAGTTTTAAATCTATGTTGGAGAGTGGTGTATGTTGGAGTAAATGACATTTAAACATAATGTTCATTGCATACTCATAAAGAAAAGTCATTTCAATAAATTTTCCCAACTCATTTTCCTAGCTATAGATGTTGTCAAATATTGGTCTAAAAGAACTACTTGGAAATAGCACCTAAAGTTTAGAAATATTAAACCTAAAGTTGATCACATTGTAAGATATAAACTTATAAAATGTTTAGATCAAAACAGGAAAAAAACTTTGGACCAAGATTTATTAGGCAATCAATTCTTAGATATGACATCAAAGACACAATCTACAAAATATTTTTGAAAGTATTGAAAAACGACTTCATCAAGAATTTAAAACTTTTGCTCTTTGAAACAACACTGTTAAGAGGATGAAAAGATAAGCCACAGACTAGGAGAAAGTATATGTAAGTCACATATACAACAGAGATTTATATTCAGAATATACAGAGAGCTCTCTAAACTGTAAGAAACAAGAATCCAATTATCAAATGAAAGATCTGAATCTTTATCAAAGAGAATATAAGAATGGCAAATAGGCACATGAAACGATGTTCAACATCTTCATCCATTAGGGAAATCTAAATCAAAGCTATGATGAGAAACCACTACACGCCTAAATTGAAAACAGCTAATAATATTACATGCAGAGGAGAATATGGAGCAACTGGATCTCTCGTCTGTGGGTTGTATAATGAGAATGCAAGATGGTACAATCACTTTGGGTAACAGTTTGGAAGTGTAATATAAAGTTAAACATTCACGTAACTTATGACCCAGCAATCTACTCATGGTTAGTTACACAAGAGACATAAAAACTTATGTTCACAGAAAACCTGTGCATGAATCTATTCGTCATAACAACCCCAAACAAAACAACCCAGATGTGCTCCTGTGGAAGAATGAAGAAACAAACTGGTGCATCCACACAATGGAATATTAGCAACAAGAAGCAATGAAGTCTTGATATACTCAGCATCATGGATGATCTCAAGGGCATTATGCTGAGTGCAAATAAAAGCCAGTCTCATTTCATGATTAGAGAACTGTGGCCACGAGGCCTGGTACCCTCAGACTCATGGTCTCCTTTACATTAACTATCTGTGTCACCTTGACTGGGTCACTTCTCCTGTTTGGACCTCATTGTTATTTTCTTCTATAAAACTAGACCAGTGGTTCTCAGATTTGCTCATGTGAAGGAGCAATCAGAAGTCAATAATCAGAAATACCATATTCCATGTGGCTCGAGGGAATCCAAGATGGCGGTATAGGTAAACACCTACACTGCTGCCTCACACAACAATTTCAAAACTACAACTAAAAGACAGAACGGACATCATCCAGAACCACAGGAGAGCTGGCTGAGTGGAAGTTCTACAACTAGAGGGAAAGAGAGGGGCTCACAGAAACCCAGAGGAGCTGCAAAAAGCTGAGGTACAGAGACGCGCGCGAGGAGAGAGCGGGTGCCGGAGTACCTGGCTGGCTTTCTCTGGCGGGAGGGAAACGGAGACATTGAACACCTTATCCTACGACACTAAACCCCAGATCCAGCCGAAACTCATACGGGGAAGAGAAAAGAATCCAAAAATGTGAAGATAATGTAAGGAGCCTCTGGGACAGCTTCAAGCATACCAACATCAGAATTGTGGGGGTGCCAGAAGAAGAGAGAGAGCAAGATACTGAAAACCTATTTAAAGAAATAATGACTGAAAACTTCCCCCACCTGGTGAAAGAAATAGACTTACAAGTCCAGGAAGCACACAGAACCCCATATAAAAGGAATCCAAAGAGGACCACACCAAGACACATCATAATTAAAATACCAAGAGCAAAAGACAAAGAGAGAATATTAAAAGCAGCAAGAGAAAAACAGTTCATTACCTACAAGGGAGTACCCATACGACTGTCAGCTGATTTCTCAACAGAAACGATGCAGGCCAGAAGGGAGTGGCAAGAAATATTCAACGTGATGAACAGCAAGAACCTACAACCAAGAATAATCTATCCAGCAAAACTATCATTCAGAATTGAAGGGCAGATAAAGAGCTTCACAGAAAAGAAAAAGCCAAAGGAGTTCATCAACTCCAAACCAGTATTATATGAAATGCTGAAAGGTACTCTTTTAGAAGAGAAAGAAGAAAAAGGTAAAAGACAAAAAATTATGAACAACAAATACATATCTATCAACAAGTGAATCAAAAAAATTAAGTGAATTAAAAATTTGATCAACAGAATAAACTGGTGAATATAATAGAATCAGGAGCACAGAAAGGGAGTAGACTGATAATTCTAAGGAGGACAAAAATCATAAAGCATCAAACAGACTGTGAAATTTCAGCAAAAAGATTAAAGTTAGGTGAGGTAGATAAGTGATCAATCAAAGGACTTGTATGCATGCATATAAGCATAACCAATGATCACAGACACTGGGGGGTCGGGGTATGCCTGGGAGGCAGGGGTGGCAATGGGGAGATATGTATAAAAAATTAATAAAAATTAATAAAAATTAAAAAAAAGAAATACCATATTCTAGAGAGAAACTAAGATGGCGGCATAGGTGAACAGCTAAGCTGCTGCCTAGCAGAACAATTTCAAAACTACAACTAAAAGACAGAATGGACATCATCCAGAACCACAGGAAGGCTGGCTGAGTGAAAATTCTACAAGTAGAAGGAAAGAGAGGGGCTCATGGAGACTCAGAGGAGCTGTAAAAACCTGAGGTAAGGAGATACGCACGGAGAGAGCGGGTGCTGAAGTGCCTGGCTGGCTTCCTCTAGTGGGAGGGAGATGGAAAAATCCAACTGCACTGAACCCCAGCTGCAGGCGAGACTCATAGGAGAAGTCTGGACTGTTGTGAAAAGGAAGCAGTGCACAGAATCTTAGGGGAGCCTTGTAAGACAGAGGTCTGGGGGCTTGCGAAAGAGTATATGAAAGTGCGCGTGAAAATGCACACACAGAGTGCTCACTGCTGATTGTGCCTGGATTTCTCTAGCGGGAGGAAAACAGAACCTCACAACAGCACTAAAATCCAGGTCCAACTGCACTGAATTCCAGTTTCGGGTGAGACCCTGTGGACCCAGACTCATACGGGTCCCTAGAGCTCAAGGAAATTCAGGGGAACTGAAAGGCAGAGTTCTGGAGGCAAGCCCGCATGCGCAGACACAACTGATCCCCACAACCAATTGGCTAGGAGGTCAATCCCCCCCAGTGATATCAGCAACAATCAATAATTAACAACAGACTGTACACACAGTTCATGAAGGGGTGCACCCAAGAGTGTCCACCTCAGGTAACTGGGGAGGCAGAGCTACTGGGCCACTTAGTATAGCTAGCACACAAAGCTACTCTACCAACTCAAGAAAGCAGTGAAATATGAGGAGACTAAAGAAGAAATCACAAATGAAAGAAATAGAGGAAAACAAATGACTAGATATAGAGTTCAAAACCACGGTTATAAGGATTTTTTAAGAATTTCCTAGAAAAAATGGATAAATTTAGTGAGACCCCAGAGGAGATGAAAAAGAACCAAATAGAAATTAAACATACACTGATTGAAATAAAAAATATTATACAGAAATCTAAAAGCAGACTAAAGGATCGCTAGAATCAAGTCAAAGTTTTGAAATACAAAGAAGCAAAAAACAACTGGAAAAGAAAAAAGAAAAAAGAATAAAAAAATGTGAAGATAGTGTAAGAAGCCTCTGGGACAACTTCAAGCATACCAATATCAGAATTATGGGGGTGCCAGAAGAAGAGAGAGAGCAAGATACTGAAAACCTATTTAAAGAAATAATGACTGAAAACTTCCCCCACCTGGTGAAAGAAATAGACTTACAAGTCCAGGAAGCACACAGAACCCCAAACAAAAGGAATTCAAAGAGGACCACATCAAGACACATCATCATTAAAATACTAAGAGCAAAAGACAAAGAGAGAATATTAAAAGCAGCAAGAGAAAAACAGTTAATTACCTACAAGGGAGCACCCATTCGACTGTCAGCTGATTTCTCAACAGAAACTATGCAGGCCAGATGGGAGTGGCAAGAAATATTCAATGTGATGAATAGCAAGAACCTACAACCAAGATTACTCTACCCAGAAAAGCTATCACTCAGAATTGAAGGGAGGATAAAGAGCTTCACATATAAGAAAAAACTAAAGGAGTTCATCACCACCAAACCAATATTATATGACATGCTGAAAGATATTCTTTAAGAAGAGGAAGAAGAAAATGGTAAAGGTATAAATTATGAGCAAAAAATACATACTTATCAACAAATGAATCTAAAAATCAAGTGAATTGAAAATCTGATGAACAGAATAAATTGGTGAATATAATAGAATCAGGGGCACAGAAAGGGAGTGGACTGATAATTCTCAGGGAGAAAGAGGCAAGAAAGAGTGCAGAGAGAGACTGGACAAAAAATCATACACCTATGGATGAGGACTATGGAGGGGAAGTTAAGGGCAGAGGGTGGGGTGGGAACCAGGTGGAGGGGAGATATGGGGGGGGAAAAAGAGGAACAACTGTAATAATATGAACAATAAAGATATATTAAAACAAACAAACAAACAAATAAATAAAAGAAATAGCATATTCTTGTCCTGGCCGGTGCTGCTAAATGGTTGAGCTTTGGTCTGTAAACCAAAGAGTCATGTGTTCCATTCCTGGTCAAGGGCACATACTTAGGTTGCAGGTTTGATCCGTGGCCCCCATCAGGACATGTGTGGGAGACAACCAATCAATGTGTCTCTTTCACATAGTTGTTTCTTTCTCTTTCTCCTCCTACCCTCTATCTCTCCTTTTCACTCTCTCTAAAAAAATTTATAGAAAAATATCCTCTAATGATAACTAAAGAAAAATAAAACAAAACAAAAGCCTGTCTCAAAGGGTGACATACTATATTACTCTATTTATATAAGAACCCCAAAGTGACAAATCTACAGTCATAGAAAACAGATCACTAGTGGGACTATTAAGAAATAACACAAGGGCCGAAACCGGTTTGGCTCAGTGGAGAGAGCATCGGCCTGCGGACTGAAGGGTCCCAGGTTTGTTTCCGGTCAAGGGCATGTACCTTGGTTGCGGGCACATCCCCTATAGGGGGCATGCAGGAGGCGGCTGATCGATGTCTCTCTCTCATTGATGTTTCTAACTCTCTATCCCTCTACCTTCCTCTCTGTAAAAAATCAATAAAATATATTTTAAAAAAAAGAAATAACACAAGGGAGTCTGTCGTGATGTAAGAGTTTTATATTCCTAATAGGGTGCTTTCACACCAATTTGCACATAAAATAATAAAGAATAACAGTAATAAAGAATGCATGCAAAACCTGGTGATATCTGAAAAGGTCAAAGTTAACAATATTTTACCAATGCCACTCCTGAGTTAGTAATGTATTAGAGTTATCTGAAATATTATTATTGGGGGATGCATAGGGAAAGTGTAAAGGGCAACTCTCTGCACTATTTTTGCAACTTATTCCAAATAAAACTATTTTTTAAATTATAATAATATATATATAAATAGTGATTTCCAAAAATTTTATGGGTATTAGAAGCATCTATGGAACTTGTTTCTAATACAGACTTGCATGAGTGCCCCTCCCATGTACCTATTTAAATGTGTGGATGATATACATTGGTGATCTAGCACATGACAATTTGAGAACCACTAAAATAAAGGCAAAGGTATTAGAAAGAAATAGATCTGGATGATATATATTGGTGATCCAGTACATGACAATTTGAGAATCACTAGACTAAAATAAAGGCAAAGGTATTAGAAAGAAAAAAAAATCCCATTATTGTGTATTGTTCTACTTAATGACTAATTACTAAGAAGTCCTACTTACAATCACAGACTATATAACTGAGTAAAGAAGCTGTCATTTATAGACAGTAAAAGACGTGCAAATAAAATCAATTCCTGATATACTTTAAAATGCAAATACTATTATTCATATCAAAACTTGACATATCAATAAAAATGCTGACATGACAAAAAACTTATAATATTAAAATAAATGATTATAGGGAAAACATATCCTCAATGAGAAATGAGTTACATTTTTAAAATGTATATAAAGGTCCTTACCTGTGCTTCTATGTAAAATAATTCTTGTTAACAAATCACACACACACACACACACACACACACACACAACACACAAGCACTTGATTTAAAGATTACTTTGTTAGGGGAAAAAAAAAACACATTTAAAAGACCAACCTAGACATTATTCCATATACAACCCAATAAGAGTTAAAATCCCAAGAGTCTACAAAGACTTCTCTCAATTAATCTCTCTTAAGAGCCTGTCACAGGAATGGGTAAAAGTGGCACATTTAAAACTCCAGACCCATGGCTTTCACATTCACATTGTGCCTCTGTGCCAAGTGCTACCATACTTTTTTCACCTTTTTTCACAGTGTCCTACTGTCTCTCATCAATCTTCTTACTGGAAGAAATGTAGCAAGATAGCAGTCTTAGGGCACCATTTCTAAAAGGTTGCTAATCTCTATTTTAATCAGTTGCTACAAATTCTAATGCTAGGTCACTTGCTCTCAGCTCTGTGGAAAAATAAATACTTGGGGTAAAAAATTATAATCATATTCTGATTATGCTCAAACAGTTCAATGGCTTAATATAGCTTTAGGGGAATCCTTGGTCATTAAGCTTAATCTTGCCGTCTAGGCTATCTAACCTGACCATGCTCCTTTTTATTTTATTTTTTTAATTTTTTTTAATTGATATCAGAGAGGAAGGGTGAGGGAGAGAGAGAGAGAGAAATATCAATGATGAGAGAGAATCATTGATCGGCTGCCTCCTGCAAGCCCTACTACTGGGGATATGCCCTGACAGGGAATCAAACCATGACCTCCTGGTTTTTATAGGTCGATGTTCAATCACTGAGCCACAAGGGCCAGGCCTGACCATGTTCCTTGACTACAGGTAACAATGCCAATCACCAGGTGGCAAAAGTTAACATTTGTGTTTGAAGGAGGACAAGTCCTTTCAATCTAAGTACTATCTCCTCTACTATGAATGAAACAATACCCATTATACAGTGTCCTGAGAAAACCTGAAGGGGAACTAGGGAAAGGGTATTACATTATGAGAGTGTAGACTTTTGTTCTAGTACCAACCCAACACATACTGAGTCTCAGCTGTCTCATGTAATTAATAGGCTCAAGTAAATGTTCACAATTTGGATTAGTGATTAGTTCTGATTAGTGAAACAGTCTATTATATGAGAACAAACTAGCTAGTGTGGTACAAGTATCTGGCCATTTTAAACTGTTTATACTTATAAAGTGGCATAAGGCAGGGGTCAGCTACCTATGCTCTGTGGGCTGAATTTAACCCATCATTCATTTTAAAAATAAAGTTTTATTGGAATTCTGGCAGGCTCATTTGTTTACAGACTATCAGTGCATGCTTTCATGCAGCAACAGCAGAGTTAAACAGTTGTAACACAGACAGTAGGGTTCACATGGTCTAAAGTATTTCCTATATGACTCTTTACAGGAAAAGCTTCTTGATCACTGGCAGGAAAGGTCACATCTCTGATGACAAAATAATTACACAATTCAAAAATCCTCCATATTACAAAGAGATGCAGTTTCTATCTAGCAGACTTGGGGAAAAAAAAATGGTTGACAACTTACTCTATGGGTGCGAAGGAGAAAACAAGCACTCTCACACATTGCTGGTGGGCAGCCAAAAGGGAGGAATTTTCCCATTGGAGACAAGTTTGCTAATATCTGACAAAATGAAATATGCTGTTACCCTGTGTCCCAGTAATACTACTAGGAAGCAATTTCAAACATACCAGCTAAAACTATAAAATGTATTATTGGTAAAATTATCCCTTGCAGCATTATTTTTAAGAGCAAAAGACAATAAACAAACCACACTATAGATCAGATCACATATGTTAGAAATAAAACTAATAATTCTCTCAGTAGAATGACAATCTAAGTAGTATTAAGCTACTGTATATGGATAGCTCTACAAAAACAGTCGTTTTTATTTTCTGTAGAAATAATCCCTTTTATCTGAGGGAGAAATGAGCTGGTACTGTCCCATTTCTATGAATTAATTGTGTTAATGACTATTCGCAATCTCATAGTATATATACAACAATAAAAAAGTTTAAAATATATATTTACAAATCTTATTTGAGCCATCAGAACTGAAACATCACAATGGAATTTAAAAACAAATAATACTTATTGATAAAGAATATTGACAAAGATAAAGATCTCTGTGAAATAGCTGTCCTTCCTGATTCCTTAATTATTTATAGGTATTTTTAATTGCAAGTACATGATAACATAAATGCAAAGAAATCCCTGTTTATACAGAACATACTTTTCATACAGCGGCAATAATGTTCAAATGGTTTATAGTAAATGTTCACAATTTGGATTAGTGATTAGTTCTGATTAGTGATCAGAAGCTTGCTGAGCACAAGTACCTTGATGAGAGAGAGGGGGGGGCGGAGGGAGAGGGAGGAGACAGAGGTGCTCAGATGTTTTCTCTTTGTATTTCTTTTAAGATTTTTAAATTAATTTTTAGAGAGGAAGGGAGAGGGAAAGTAAAAGAAAAACATTATTACTGTGAGAGCAGAACATTGACTGACCAACTGCCTCCTGCATGCCCGCTAATGGGATGGAGCCCACACACCCAGCAAATGCCCTTACTGGAATTAAAACCAGCAACTTTTTGGTGCCCAGGATGATGCCCAAGCAACCGAGACACAGGGTTTAAATTAAGAAATTTTTATTTCTTAAAAAGGAGTGGAGACAGGTGGGGAATTGGATAAAAGAAGATAAAGAGATTAGCCAAAGAACATATATCATAGCCCCTGGACACAGAAAACAGTGAGGTGAAGGCCAGAGGAAGGGGTGTCTAGAGGTTGGGTGAAGGTGGGCAAAGGGTAGGAGGAAATGGGGGACATCTGCAGTAGTGGAAATAATAAATTTTTAAAAAGAAAAGCAGTCTGGGATACTGCTTTTTTTAAGCATTTGGTGTGAAATGACAGATTTTTGTTGTTGTTGTTGTTGTTGTTGTTGTTTTTTACCATCTGATCCTAATTCTCACAAATAAGAACTTGCACAAGTAATACAGTGGTACCTCAAGATACGAGTGCCCTAACATACGAGATTTTTGAGATACAAGCCGTAGAGCGAGCGATTTTTGCTTTGAAATACGAGCAATATTTGAGATAGGAGTAATCGCGCAGATCGGCCGGCTTGGCTGCACAGGACCCACCAGTTTACCATGACTCGAGTGTCTCATAGTTTCCCACGCCTCAAGGTTACGGAATGAATTAAACTCGTATCTCGAGGTACCACTGTAAATTATTTTGTCATTAAAAAAAATCTGGTTTCTATAAGCAATGTATAAAAGAAACCAACCAACCACTAAGTTTTCTAATATCTATATCCCATTAAAAGAGTTTTCTCTTCCTCCTAAATCTATCATAGAGTCATTTGCCTTTCACAAATATTTTCTCACATTGCTTGACAACTCTCCCAAATGAAGTATTTTATATGTATTCTCTCCCAATAAACAGCAAATAAGAAAGTATTTTATATTCCTGTTTGTGAAAAAGGTCAAATTATAGATGAATTAAAATGAGTACACTTAATAGAGTAATTTGGAGTTAAAGATAATGCTATGTGGGAAAGAACACTGAACCAGAAAGTGAAGAAACATGAGTTTTCCCACACAACAAGCATTTATTAAGCACCCACACTTGTTTTGGGTACAGCAATAAATAAGAAAGTTCCTATACTCAAAAAATACTTATTACTATATAATTTAACTATATATAAGAAGTCCCAAATGTACCTTGTTTTCCCTTTCTGTTTAGTTTGCTCTTTCAAAGAGCACTGGTAAGCACCCATACATCAATAGTGTAATTTGTTATAAGTTACAAAGGGCAAGAGGCTATTTATGCCTTACAGTTATTTTAACAACCTGTGAATTTGCTCTATCTGTATGTCACAATATAAAGAAGGCAGGGGTTAAGGGAAGAGGGAGCGGGTAAGAGATCAACCAAAAAGGATTCGTATGCATACATATAAGCATAACACAGACAGTTGGGGGGTGAGGGCCTATGCTGAGGGCAGGAGCAGGCAGAGAGAGGTCAATGGAGGAAAAAAGAGACCTATGTAATACTTTCAACAATAAAGAATTAAAAAAAAGAACAAATTCCCAAGTAGATTATTAACTTGTCTTTGGTCACAGTAAACTGCAGATCGAGATTTTAAACCCAGGATAGTTCATTTCCTTTCTCCCATATTGAATTGCCAGAACCGATGAAACAATAATCAAGATCCTAAAATTCTATTTGGAGAGACAGATTTATACCATTGTTTTTATTTTCCTTGAAACAACAGCTAAAAGAAGTACTAATTCGCCAGAAAAAATATAAAATAAAAACACATGAGAAGTGTTTGCTAAAGACTAATTCATCAAAGTCATGCTTTCATGATCTATTAAACTATAGTCTTTTCAAACAAAGAAAAAATCACCCATGCTCTAAAAAGTAAGTTATGTGTTATCTGCCTAGTTTAGACAGCCTAAAATATTCCCAGCCATCCAAACTATCTTTTGTTTTGTTTTTTTGTTTTTTGTTTTCAGTTTTACAGAAAGGTAGCTTTTTTAGTATACAAATACTGTAAAATCCAGGGCAGATCTTCCTCCCAAAAACAGCAGATGGAAATGACATAGAAATATACAGTAGTCTCATTTATGCAAACTTTCCCTGAGGAAATAGGTGGATCTACAAACAAAGGCATACATACATGCCAAGTACTCGTGGCCATGCAGCACAAAGTCTTAGCAGATATTTTGTTCAAAAATAGCTCTTAGAATATCAAAGCCATTACAACTTTTTTAGCACAAGAATTCTGGCACAATAGGTGTGGCCCTGTTATTATGAATGCCAAGAAAAAGGACCTAAAATAATTACTGACACATGCACCTTTTGATCCTAAAATAAAAACCAATTGGAGGTATTTAATGCAATAGTCTCACAAAAAAAAAAATCATTGTATTCTACTTTTTGTCCCCACAGTTTCATAAACATCATTCACATGTCATTCTTACTTTATTTTCTTAATCTCCTTTTACCACTTTTCTTGAGGAAAACTGGGAAGATAAAAATTAGAAAATATAAAGAATTTTATTAATATTTTATCTCAAAAGCAAAACTAATTCTTTATTCTAACCATTTCTTTTTGACCAACAACCTAACCTTTCTCTAATTCACTGTGAAAATTCAAAAATCACCTTTATGTGATTCTATAAGATCAATTCACAAAAACAAACCAAAAAAAAAAACCAAATGTAACCAGTCATCAAGTTAATATTGCATCCATTTTTTGTTGTTCTTTAAACAAATTTTTCATTGTTTTCTAGTTTCTCTTTTGAAATAAAACAAAAACAAAAAGAACTTAGCTACATTTATAAAAATAAAGTAAAAACCTTTGGCAAACAAGTTACCCTAACAATCACTATTAGAATCTTCAGTGGACTATCCATACAACTTAAGAGTTCTGTGACATAATTGACAATAGGCAGAACTTTTTTTTAAAAAAAAGAGGGTGTGGGGTTGTGGTCAGTGTTGGCCACAGCACTGTGGAATGGCTGAAACACTATGGTTTAGAAGGCATGAGTTTCTAGTTGAATATCTCCATATATATGGTTTATGAACTAAACACCACATTTGTCTCTGTATAATAACTATGATGACAAAAGTGGAGTGATAGAAAGGCTTCCAAATACCCCATTTAAAGTCATAGCTACATAACATCAAGATTCGGTAGAAAACACTCATCCACATTTAATTCTAAAGATTAATGCAGAGACAGATTGATACCATTTGGTATTATTTTCCTTGAAAACATTAAAATACTATTTTTCGTCTCAAACATGAAAATGGAATATAACTATACTCTTAATGTTGAATGTATAATAGGTTAAAGTAATTATATTACTCACCTTCATTTTTTCCTTATTCCATCTGCTTTAGTAATTTTTCTAAAGAACATAAGCTTAGTAAGAGTAAACAAGACATCCCAGAGAGACATTCTCCTCTTTTTTTATTAATAAATCATTAAATCTGCCTATTTATAGTCTCAACTATCTGACCTCATGACCTACATGTGTAAATGGATTTATTTCATCTCTAATCCTCAGTGTGTGCTTAGTAGCAACAACTAACCAGGGACAAATAATAACTCGATATATATCTTTCTGATCATTAAAATATGATGAAATTGCATTTTCTGCTGTTATAATTTATGTGTACCTTTTAAATGTCACAAGATTTTTTTGTGAGTTAAATTTGAAACACAACTCATGAATTTATTTCTATGGATAAACTAAATTTGAATCATGCAAGTCAGATTTCTACAAGGTATTTAGAACACTGCCCTTCTTAAAAAAAAAGAAAAGAAAAGAAAAAAAAACATAACCACTCTGATTCTATTGAACTACTTTCCAAGTTTGGGAATAATAGCAAGCTGATTTATAATTTTTTTTTATAATTTTTATTATAAAAATTATAATTTTATAATAGCAAGCTGATTTATAATTTGAACACTTAAGAATCTTTCCTAGGTACAAACAAATATTAATTCTCCATTCCTTCTGGTTTTTATAATCTCATTACTTCTAAAAAGACTTCTTTAAATATCAAATAGTTATAAGAAATATGTTCATGCACTGTTGGTTGGAAGGTAAATTAACACATCAACTATAGAAAACAATATACTAGAAGTTCCTCAAAAATTTAAAATAGGACTACCATATGATCCAGAAGTTCTGAGTATATAGCCAAAGGAAATGAAAAAGGATATTAAAGAGATATTTGCATTACATGTTCATTGCAGCATTGTTCACAGTACCCAAGATATGGAAACAACCTAAGTGTCTGAAAATGAATTAATGAATAACAAAGATCTGTTATATCTGAATGGTATTTGTATTAGTATCCGAACTGGTATTAGTATGACTATAGAATATATATATGGATCTCACACACACACACACACACACACACACACACACACACACAATGAAACATTATTCAGCCATGAGAAAGAGGGCAATCCTGCCATATGTGACAATATGGACGAACCTTGAGGCATATAACTGAGTAAAATAATACTGTATGATATCACTGATATGTGAAATCTAAAAAAGCTGAACACTAGAATGGTGGTTACAAGGGGCTAAAGAGTGGGGGAAATGGGAGATGTTGGTCAAAGAGTATATATAAACTTTCAATTATAAGATGAATAAGTTCTGGTGGATCTAATGTACAGCGGGTGACTATAGTAAGTATACTGTACTATATACTTAACAAATATAAAGGGAACAGATCTTAAATATTTTCACCATAGAACAAGAAATGGTAATTATGTGATGTGATGCAGGTGTTAGCTAAAGCTATGTAGTAATCATTTTGCAGTACCTAAGTGCATCAAATCAACATATTTTATACCTTAAACTTACAAAATGTTATAGGTCATTTTGCAATAAAGCAAGAGAAATATACTTTCTACCACAGACAATATTAGCTCACATTTTTATTCACTTAATTAATTCTTTTAAGTCACCAAACTGTCAATGAATTTCAATTAAAGGGACCATTTTTATTATCCACAATCTCCCCCCAAATTTTAGCATACACAAAAAGACTCATTTTTGCATGTCATCTAAGATTACATAATGCTAGGTATATACTTACTGGATGAGGTTCACATGGTTATTAAAAAAGAGAATGAAGTTGTAGAGCACACATTTTTACAAAAGAAGTACAGTACTATAAACAAAATGATGAGTCAGTTTATGCTCTTTGGTTAGTTAAGTAAGCAAAGCCATATGTAATCAAGTACAAGCCAAGCCAGAATTTCCACTAGCAGCTTTCTATTATGATTCATGTGGACACTTAATATTACACTCAGTGTCTTCTCTAAAAGTATATGTTAAGAGCTGGTTTTTGTTTGTTTATTTGTTTAATTCAGATAAATTTGACTAAATTCGACTTTTACTTACAACCTAAAGTGGTGTTAATATAGAGAGGCCTTATGCCAGAATGATATATGGAAGAAAGAGCACCAACCTAGGGATAAAAATGATTAATTCTAGTTTGAATTTCTCTGTTAAATAACTTAATAACTCTGAATCTCCATTTACTGATTTTTGATAGTGAATGAATATCCAAAATCTGCTTTATAGGGTTCTTGTATTATAAAAAATGATTAGTACTTGCTAAAAGTGAAAGCCCTAGGTAAATGTACTTATTATGTAGTTTATTAAAATGTTCATGATAATCTGAAAGGAATTTCACCATGTCTTAAAACTAAAAAGCAGTAATTAATTGTATATACACACAGCGTTTAATAGATTATTTAATTTTTTTTCTCTAACAGCACACATTACATTATTGCACATACATTTAATGTGTCATAGGAAAAAATTTATGTAATTGTCAATCCAAAATATCAATTCACAAAATTTAAGTTCAGCTTCTTCTATAAAAATTTTGACTGAGTCTTCAAACATATTAAATGTTTAACAGTAATAATAGTTCATAAGAAAATATTAGACTATTATTAAAAGTCGATGATTAGAAAATGTTAGATTGTTTTAAGTTGATAAATCATTTATACTTACGATTCTTTTAAAGAGTCTCTCTAAAATAGTACCATTCCATTGGCTATTCACTCTTAGAAATGCTAAACCAACTGTCCTGTTCTGTTACTAACTCTACTGCTTATCATGTGTTAAGTGCCAGGCACGTCCTACCTCAGGCAAACATGTAAAGGAAAGAATTCACATGTCTTACAAAATCATCCCAAGAATGATCAAGTAATACCTTCATTGGTCATTATTCTGAAGAGAATGTGTTTTATACTGTTTTTTAAAAGTAGCTCCGAAAATATTAGAGGATTCAATGTTGTTGTTTTTATCGCCTTCGTAAAGTTAGAAATGCTTGCAGATTAGATAATTTAGTTAATCATTAGATGCTAGTGTTAAGAAAAACATCTGTATACTATCAACATGAAATCTTAATATTTCTAGGATGATTGTTTGAAGAAAGATAAGTATGTAAAAATAAAATTCAGAAACAAGATCAGGCATTTAATTTTGTTAAAACTAAAAGGAAACAGGTAAATCCCCAGCAGATACCACAAAACTTCTCTTTAAAAAGCGTCTAGAACCCAGCGGGTGTGGCTCAGCACTTGAGCATCCAACTATGAATCCAGAGGTTACAGTTGGTTCCATTCCTGGTCAGGGCACATGCCTGGGTTGCAGGCTGGATCCCCAGAATGGGGGCATGTAGGAAGCAGTCAATCAATGATTCTCTCTCATCATTGATGTTTCTATCTTTCTTTCCCTCTCCCTCCTTTCTGAGATCAATAAAAGTATTAATAAAATAAATTAAAATAAAATAAAATATGTCTATCATTTCCATCTCTACTTCCTGACCTCATATCCTGACCTAATATCTGCTCACAAGTCTACTCTCTTCTGGCTGCTACCCTAAGGCCACTGAGACTGTCCTAAATTTTTATTATCACCAGTGATTCTCGTGTCCCTCTGATTATTTAAAAACAGACCTCTTTGTTATCTCACTCGATTTCTTAGAAGTACTCTAAACATCTGACAATGACAATCCTGAAATATTTTCCTGGAAACAAACTGCTGCATGCGATACATTCTAGTTTTCCAAGAGAGTCCCAATTGCTTCTGTTGTCCCTACTTCAGCATTTAAAATCCAAATCCCACCACACTTCCATTTTACATTCAAAAGTATCCTAGGTTGCATATCGATGATATAGTCACCCTACCTGGGGGATTAGTGCCCATCTTGTTTATATCTCCTCTTTGCTATCTGTTAAGTATCTCAAATTTGACAATCCCAAAAGTGAGATCTTTATCTCACATCCCTTAGTCTTATTCATCTCAAAAAGTAGCCTCCCAAAGGCCAAAAATCTAAAAATTAACTTCAATTCTTCTTTTCCCCACTACCTACCTTCACTCCAAAGTAAATGGTGAATCCATAAACTTAGTCTTCACTACAACCATGCCAGGTCAACCCACCATCCCCTCCCACCTACACCACCATCACAATCTCCCTGCCTCTGCGCTCATGCTACAATCCAATCTCTTCCCAAAACCTCCACGGTGATCATTTTAAAAATTAAACTCTAACAATTCATCCCCTATTTCAAACTTTCAAAGCCTTCCTACAGGTCTAAGACGAAGTCCCAAAGCCTCAGAGTGATGAATAAAGCCAGCTTGGCCTTACCTGTCTCTCATGCCCCTTGACTCTCTTATAGGCATATTATCCATAAGCCTTGCCAGTCTTAGGGTTTTGTCTTTGCTCATCCCTACACCTGGAATTCTTCTATCTCAGTTTAAGTATTACCTTCTCATAAAGGCTTTCAGGGATCTTGTCTAAAGAAGCAAACAAGTTGCCATCACATCACCCCATCTTAAGTGTCTTCAAAGCATTTAGCACTGTTATTTCTCTTTTATTTATTTTGTTTGTCTGGTTCCCTAGATCCTGCCCCTCCTCAGAATATAAATTCTGAGCAGAGCTACTTTAATGGCCTTTTCACAGGAGGATCCTCACAAACCCTCAGGCCCAGGCAAGGCTGTCTATCAGAGCAGGAGGGTCCACTGCCAGGCCCTCTACACAAGCATATCGAATTCTCAACCTGTGGGCCACATGCCTCGTTTATTTGGCCCGTGTTAGTCTTTGAGTTTGACAGGCTTGCTTTATAGCAAGGCTCCTCAGCTCCTACAGCACAGACCACAGAGACCAGGGTTCCTTCCCCAGACACTATCCCAATAATTCAGTGGAGGAGGACAGAAGAGTGAAGGTGACTGAGCTCTATTTGTGGAGTTGAAATATTGAAGCAAGAATAAGAGATTGCAAGAAGGAAATATGGCTTAAGCATCCATCTGTCCATCTGTAGTAATTTTTCATGTTGCACGCAGGCCTGAGATGAGGCCTGCTGAGAACAACGTTTGCCTTCATACACTTATGATATTTTAAAAGATAAAATATGTAATTACTTTTGCAGTTTAGATAAATAATTATAGCATCACTCCCCTAGTCTACAATTTAAGCAAAAAATGACTTTTGCTAAATGTGAGGTAGTCCAGCTGACCACCTGGACTGAATCTCAGCTTGGCCATTGACTGGCTGTGTGATCTAGGGAAGGTCCTTACTCGTACTCTATCTCAGATCCTCATCTGTGAAATGAGGTAGGCATGATGTGTACTCAAGGGTTCACTGTGAAAATTTAGTAAGTTAATATTGAAAAAGTCCCTGGTCCAGTACTGCTATGTAGAAATATGTAATATTGATTGAGTATTCTAATAGCCCAAAAGAGAAAATAAGCATGTCTTGGTAGTAAACAATTTTTGGAAGTGAAATTAATTCTCTGTAATCTCCCCTTCTAAATAAAAAGATGTCATTTAAAAATTTAAATAAGTTATAAGTCAAATTTAAAAATATATTTTTTTTAAGACTTCAAAATGAGTCACATGGAAAACTTGAGATTTTTCATGAGGCCTTTTTATGGTGTGGCTTCATTTTATTTTTAAAAAAATATTGATTTTAGAGAAGGGGGGAAGGAAAGGGAAGAAGGAAAGGGGGAGAGAGAGAGAGAGAGAGAGAGAGAGAGAGAGAGAGAGAGAGAGAGAGAAAGAAACACTGATTTGTTGTTCCACTTATTTATGCATTCATTGTTTGATTCTTGTACATGCCCTGACCGGAAATCAAACCCACAACCTTGGTGTATCAGGACAACGCTCTAACCAACTAAGCAACTTGGCCAGGGCTAGAGTGGCATCCTCTTAGAAAATAATGAATAAGTAAATCTTAATTGAAGAGCTAAATATTATTTTCCTTAGCTCCCATGACATAAAGACATAGACATTATCACCACATAGTATGGACAAGAGCCATCATACTCTTTTATCTTTAGCAAGCACTCCACTTTTGTGTATTTTCAGCTTTGTGCCTTATTTAGAAACCCAGTGATGTTTGCCCTGGGTGGAGCTGCCAGTGTCACTGCCGGGCAAGGTGGAAATCCAAAAGACAAAGTAAGCAACAGACACAGTGGAGATGCTGTGGTTTCATGAAGACACGCTGTCACCTTGTGAGGTCTCTGGGCCAGGAGTAAATATCATTCTCAGTCAATAACTTGCTCCTCCACTTAGTCAAACTTTAGAACACACAAGCTTTAAGAATACCTTGCCTGTGATGTGCATATTTTCCCCTGGCTGTTTCCTTTATCTTGGGAGAATTCTAAATACACACACACACCTCTCCAGAATTTCACCAGCAATAAGTAATGTTTCCCTCTGCAATATTCCAGATTTTATAATGTTGCCTTTTAATTATTTAAGAGATTTTCACCACTTTAAAATCAAAAGCACAAAAATAAGATTCAACATATACATAGATCACAATGAATGTCACACTGGAACACTCTGGTCCCCTGTCTTACAGTCTCTAAGCACCCAAGGCCATTCCCAGGTAACTAGGCTGCAAAAGCTCTATATGATGTTTGTTAGCATTTACCTCTTTCTCTTCCAACATGGTGGATTAGTTTAGGGCACTGGAATTTTTCCATTCCATTGGTACTAGTAGAGTCAATAAATGATTTTTAAAATGAAGTCTATAAAGAGTAGATATAAAAGGGTATTCGGACACTCACAAGAATACTTCTAGAGAATCCCACAAATTAATTGAAGCAGTCAAAGATACAAAGAGTGGGGTTTTTTTGTTGTTTGTTTGTTTGGTTGGTTGGTTTTTATTTTTAAGCAAAATAAAATAATAGACAAAGCTCTTCATGATGAGTCAGGGAGAGGATCACAGCTTCCTTCAGGGGTTAGCAAGAAAATTTACACCAAACACTTTCATGGGAACCACAAGCTCCCAAAGTGAGAATGTAACTGCTGGTAGTTGTCATGGTAGCAAAAATAAAATTTATACAGATATCACAGGCATCATTTAACTAATCTTTCTATTTGCTGGGGGGTGGGATGTTCAATGGTGTTCGAGCCTAAGAGAGGGGAAATAGTATCTAAAGCTTATTCTCCAGAAGAAAATAGGAATTCAAAACATGGGTATAGCTGAGGCCTTCTTTGATTAAAAAAGTAGAGGCAACTGCCATGCTCCCCTCCCCAAAAAAAGGGTGGGGATGGATTTTTATACCAGATAGGTATAAGACAGGCAGCTAAAGGTGGTAAAGGACTGAAATGAAGCCGTAAATCCCTTTGACTGCCATATTCAATAGGGTATTTTACACACACAAAGGGCAAGGACCTATGATAGATAGTACAGGAAATATATTAAAATATTCAGTTCTGCCATAAACAAACGCAAAATAACATGGGTATAATAAGGCATCTTAAAAGCCATGCCAAGTGAAACAGAAAGTATATGTCTGGGCAGAACTATGAAGAAAAACATCCTGGAGGAGGTGAAGGTTGACATGGTCTTATGGGACATGTAGATGTTGAGATGGACTAAGGAAGCATTTCTGGGAGACTGGATGTATGTATCAGATGTATGTCTGGGCAAAGGCAGGTGTATATACAGCTTGGAGAATAAGCAGCAGCTTAGTTTATGAGTGGTTTAGGAGGAATGGCTCAGGCAATAGCCAGTGATAACACTAAAAAAAAAAGTGTCAAATTATACTACAGAAAACTTGAGTGAAGTGTATTTTGCAACCCCAATCCTCTCAGGTCCATAATCCATAATCACTGCCAAAAATAGCTTGTCACTCACCCAGGTTCTTTCTCATCAACCCTACCCATTCCCCTTCTATTGTACTGTGAAACTGCTCTCCAATTACCAAGAAGCTTATGTACAGGATGGGGTAAAAGTAGGCTTACAGTTGTTCAGATAGAAGATAATACGATATTTAATAAATAATAATACAAGAATAAACTCTCCGTTTTAAGTACTCACAAGTGTAAACCTACTTTCCCCCCACCATGTACTAGTATATTGCCTTCTCCATCATAAACTTCCCAAATGAAGTCTGTTCAGTCTCCCTTTGCCTCTACACATCAGGAAGGGAGCAATGTCAGCATTTATCTGAATCCTTTCAGCACCTTCCACACTAACATATTATTCTAGATTGTTAACCACCACACCTTTTCTTCCAAAGGTCTTGCCATCTAGGTATAGAGCACTTTATCCATGTTAATTACTTAACTCCAATTCACTTTCTATAAACATTGAGGAATTTGACATCTGACCATCAGTAAAGTTACTCTTCCTTATAGCTATGAATTTCAGTGACCATATTGATGGTCCATCCTACCTGGCATTGTCCCTTAACCTATCCTCCACCTTGTTCACTGCCTGAAATATTGCCATAAGATAAAGATAAAATTTTAATACCCCATTATCTGATTATAATTACTTATATCTTTTTAACACCCCTGCTCTGTGCATTTGATTTCTCAAATAAACACCCTCACCTCATTTATTTACCATCCACCATAGACTACTTGGGGAACCACCTAAGCTACACTTTCATTTCTGATCTTCCAGCTTATATGGTTAATAAATCTACCAATATGGAATTACTATAATATAACCTTCTCTACTCCTGCTTAAGGCTTCTTAAGAAAGTAAACCGTGCAAAATTGTCCTATTTTTATTTTGGACTGAATTCTCTTATGATTTAATTTTTTAAATTTCTGTAACCAATCCTAAAATAAATGATAAGAATTTGAATATATGAGACCTTTATATTGAATAAAATTATCAGCCACTACAACAGACTTTTGCCGGTTGCTTCCAACTATCCATCTCATATTTCTTGTATAGTTTAGCAGACATGGTGACTAGATGAGATCAACTCCCATAAGCTAGCTTCATAAGTGGACCTAATTGGCCTAAAATAAGTAGCAAAATCTCCCAACCTTATTACTGTGATTGGCAATAACTCAAGTTCAAAACAATTAGAGGCTAGCATGACTCTGGTCATAGGAATTGCTATGGAGATTGACATAAATCTGGTGCAGACAATCAGGAGTCTGTTTAACAATCAGTGAGGAGAGAAACTTTCCAAGAAAGATTGGTTTGCAGATGTGACATTTGGAATCCTGTATCTCTGTGCTGTCATGCATCAGAAAAGTCTAGATTCAAACCCAACTTTGCACTTCCTTCTTTTTCTTTTAAATCTAGAAAAAGGTGATAAAAATAGCTTCCATGGAAGTTATAAATATTACATAATATACATGCAAATAATCTGTTATCAGGTTATCAAGGCCCACTTTCTCCCTCCAGTTAGCTGGGGAATTAAAAAGGTATCACTTAGGCTGATTTAGTTTTATCTTTTGGTGGCAGGTTGAGCAAAAGTTTGTCTAGGGATATGAGTAAGCTTAAAATTGAACCAGTTATTAAAGACAGTTAGATAGTACAGAAAAATAAGTACATGAAAAACCAGATAACTAGAAAAATTAAAAGTGCTCAAGAAATAGAGAGAGCAGAAAATGTTTAGTAGGGAAGGGAGGAAGATAAGAATCTGTGGCGTGAATGGCTTTTCTGAATGTACCATTTCAGAGGTCTGCTAATTTCAGTTAATACAGCAGACAGGTTTTGGTGGTGTGTTTTTTTGGCTTTTTGGTGTTTTGTTTTGTTTTTAAATAAACAATATGAACAGTAAGATAAAAGATTGGATGAGTCAAGTACCCCATATTAATGGAGATCATGGTTAGAGAAGACTGAGGAAAAAACTGATGGGGGATGGGTAGCTGTAAAGATAGTAGAGAGTGGCCAGATGGTATCAGTCTCCAAGGTAGTGAAAGTTCCTGGTTGTTTATGTCCTCTCTTGCAAGAATATAGAATACCACAAAGCAAAAATGGGAGAGAGGAGAAAACTAATATTAATAGCACCTCAGTACTCAGAAGAATAGATATCTTCCAAAGGAAATGTAGTGTTTTTGAAGAACAAGAACAAGGAGGAGCAGAGAGAGGTAAGAAGTGAAAGTTATATTTGTCATGGAGGTTCAGAAGATATAGCCCCATGCATAGCTAATCCATTAATTCTCAAAAGTCTATATTGTTATCATTGTGTTATTTCTATTCATATTTCTATTTTCTATTTTATTATGAGTACCTAAATATCTACCTGAAAACCTGTAATCAGCAAGCCTCTTTCTTATTTCAAAATCTAGATTGTAATTGCAGTTATTCTCTCTGCAAGTACCCCTTTTATAGAACATTTTCAAAAGTAAGTAATTATTGAATGCAACTGGGCAATTTATCTGCTAAGATTACTACTTACTGCCCTGCCCTTAAATTGATGGATTTTTATACCTTTTGAGCTGATTATATAACTGAATACTTCCAAAACAGCAAGCTGGGTGTTTTTTAGGTTACCTGTTGCTTTTTTCCTTATATGTAAATGCATTTAGAGGAAACAGATTAAGGAGGTAAAAATATAAATATCAAGATAAAATTATAAAATACAAATACTCTGTAATTAAACACAAAGAGACATCTTATTTATTTTCCCCCTTAACTTATAAACTGGAATCATATTTTCTCACTAAATATAAAAGGTTTTAAGAAGATAAGTAAAGAAAATGAAAAAAATACACAAGAAACTGTAGAAGAGCAAACATCTTCTGTATATATAAAAGCCTAAGCAACCGAATGACCCATCTACCAGTCACTCTGACCACTGACCACCAGAAGACAGACACTCAACACATAGGATTGGGCTCCCTCCTGTCTGGATTGGGCCTGCAGGGATTGGGTCAAAATTGGCTATTTGACATCCCTGGAGGGGCCCCAGATTGCGAGAGGGCGCAGACCAGGCTAAGAGACCTCACCAGTGCATGAATACCAGGCCTCTAGGAGTTTACATAATATACCATCAATTGATCAACATAAAAAAGTGCTTTGGCAGAACTCTCCTTCTCTCTAGAAACCAATTAAACTTTTCACAAGTTTAGGTACCAGATCAAAAAAAAAAATGTCAAAAGACAAACTTTAACTTAAAAATTACTTCCTTCCAACAATTCCACATAACTTGAACTATTGCATTATATTATCCAAAAGGAAGCCCATCAAAAATCCCAGGAAAACCCATATCTTAATTATTCTCACTTCATAAAAAAGGGTATATAAGGATATATGTATAAATTCATATTGTATGCACATACTTGATGCCCTGCAGAATACTTGCTCTCCCAAAGATATAATAGATTTAGGGCACTCTCTAGAGTTGTATCTGCTAAGAATTTTTTCCTGCTGTTTTGACAGTAAGAGCTAGAGTTTAGCTCTAATATCCTGGGCCCACTTGTTATAAATTCAATATTTCAAAAATTAAAAGAAAAAATGTAATTGCATCTATTGCTAAAATATTTATTTTGAAGGTATTTATTTACAGAGAAACCCACTAATGGCATAGTTGTGTTTTGTTTTGTTTTTAAATTGTCTCACCTATATATCTACCCACTCAAAACACTGAAAAGAAAAAAAAAAATCTTCCATAGGACACATGACCAGAAAGGCCAAAGGTGCCATTTTAATGAGAGCTGGATGAGGAAAATCAGGAAATGTGGCCATGGAAACAAAGTCAAGTCTCAGCCATTGTTATAATTTTTTAATGGTACAGTAGATCTATAGTGGACTGGGGCTCAGTCTCCATACCCACTTCCTTCTTGTGTGCCTTCCTGTATGACAGAAGCCAAACCTAAATACTTCTTACTGCAGATCCCCTTTAAACTAATCAAATAAGCAGGTATTAAGATTAGAAGGAAAGTCTGGCTGGTGTGGGTTAGTGTTTGAGTGTCAGCCCATGAACCAGGAGGTTACCAGTTCAATCCCCAGCCAAGGCATATGCACAGGTTTCAGTCTTGATCCCTAGTATGGGGCCTGTAGGAGGCAACCAATCAATAATTCTCATCATTGATGTTTCTCTCTCTTTCTCTCTCTCTTCCTTCCCTTCCTCTTTGAAATCAAGATAAATATATTTAAAAAAAATTAGGAAGGAAAAATGAGCTAAACAGTGTCATGAAGACATTGGGTATTATTGCAGCAGCACTCCATTGTCCAGGCACTGGATTTTAACAAAGCATGGGACAATCATTTTTCTACTGGATGAACCCAAGGTTCACAAGGTGGCATAGGAGCCACCACTTGAGGTGATGGCTTCTGATTCCTGGATCGCAGCTGTGCTCTGAGGGCAGCTTCCTCACCTTCCTGATGACAGCAGAGGCAGCTGGGCTCCAGGTAGGTCAGAGAAAAGGCACTCCTTCCCCCAAAGGCCTAGCCTGGGCCTGAGACTCCAAACTGCCTACAGCCTCATAAACATGATTCCCTGTATTAAATTCTTCCCTGGTCCAAACAGCTTTATTATTTTTTTAATGTTATGCAACTAAAAACTGGTAATACACATTTTTATTAAAATATCAGAAAGGATCAGATCAGTGATCAATTATTTTATAATTTTAATCCAAATAGTCCTTTGGTAAATACATTACAGATGCTATTTTAAGTAAAGAGTAAATACATTTCCGAAACCAATTCCTATATTGGCTCCTGAGAAAGCAGAGTTAGAATCTTGATTATCTCAGAGTTGAGAATGGTTAACTTTGCACAACAGGATCATGATTAAAAAACATATAACCAAAATTCAAAAGACCTAGAGTGAAATTCAAACTTCACTACTCACTATATGACCTTAGGCAAATTATTTAACCTCTGCAAGCCTCTATTTTGTCAACTTTCAAATTGAGCAGTACCAATCACAGTGTTTTTTTATTAAAATTACTAGTGCACGAAATTCATGCATGGGGGTAAGGGGAAGGTGGGGACAGGCTGACCCTCAGCCTAGCCTGTACCCTCTCCAATCTGGGACCCCTCGGGTGATATCCAACTGCCAATTTAGGCCCGACTCCAGCAGTTGAACCATGCCTCTCACAATCTGGGACTGCTGGCTCCTAGTCTGCCTGCCTATTGGATTGCCCCTAACTGCTTCTGCCTGCCAGCTGGATTACCCCCTATCCACTCCCCTGCTAGCCTGACTGATACCTAACTGCCTTCCTCTGCTGGTCCGATTGCCCACAACTGCCCTGCCCTACTGTGATCTGCCTCCTATACCAGGATGTGTCTCCTCCACATGAGGCATCGAAGATGCCAGGACTGGCCTCCTCTGTGCTATGCAGAGCCATGGGATTCCCAGGCCTCACCACAGAGTGGCCGTCAGGCCCCACCTCTGCTATGCACATAGCCATATTGTGATGGCCATTTTGTGACGGCCATCTTGTGATGATGTGAGGGCATGATGCTACCTGGCTATTATTACATACTAGAGGCCTAGTGCATGAAGTTTGTGTATGAGGATGTGTGCCCCTCAACCCAGCTAGCACCCTCTCCAATTTGGGACCCTTACTGGGATCGGGCCTAAACAGGCAGTTGGACATCTCTCTCAAAATCCAGTACTACTGGCTCCCAATGCTCATCTCCCTGCTTTTCTGATTGTCCCTAACCACTTCTGCCTGCCAGCCTGATCACCCCCTAACTGCTCCCCTGCCAGCCTGTTTACCCCTAATTGCCCCCCCTGCAGGCCTGGTCCCCCCCAACTGCTCTTCCCTGAAGGCCTGGGTCCCCCCCCCCCACCACCAACAACAACAACAACAACTGCCTTTCCCTACAGGCCTGGTCATCCCCAACTTCTCTCCTCTGCCAGCCTGGTCACCCCTAACTGCCCTCCCCTGATGGCCTGATCACCCACAATTGCCCTTCCTTGCAGGTTGGTCCTTCCCAATAGCCCTCCCCTGCTGGCCATCTTGTGTCCACATGGAGGCAGGGACATCTTGTGTGTTGGAGTGATGGTCAATCTGCATATTACTATTTTATTAGATACAATAGAGGCCTGGTGCATGGGTGGGGGCCGGCTGGTATGCCCTGAAGGGTGTCCCGGATCAGGGTGGGGGTTCCCTTGAGGCATGGGGTGGCCTAGTCCAGGGGCCTATGGTTATTTGCAGGCTGGCCATGCTCTCCAGCGACCTAAGTGAAGGCCTAAGGATCATTTATTTGTATTCTATAATTGTAATCTTGAGTGGAGGCCAGAGCAGGCCAGGAAGTTTGGCTTCCTCCATTGCTGGGAAAATCCAATCCTCCTGCTCGCTCCGTGGTCACAGCCATTTTTGTTGGGATGTATTTATCTTCTATAATTGAAACTTTGTAGCCTTGAGTGAAGGCCAGGGCCGGCCAAGACAGGTGGAAAGACTGGCTTCCTTCATCTCTGGGGAAACCCAAGGCTCCTGCTCACTTCATAGCCGGCTGCTACCTTGGTTGGGTTAATTTGCAGACTCACTCCTGATTGACTGGTGGGTGTGGCTGGTGAGTGTAGCAGAGTGCTGTTAATTTGCATGTTTCTCTTTTATTAGTGTAGATAAATAAAGTGCCTTAATAAGTATCGGATATCATGAGGGAAATATCCTTTTTAAGTCACTTGAAAAATTTTGGTTCAACAAGACTTCTGGAAATATTTAAATTGTGAAACATCAATTTTTTTTTTTTATCAATGCTTTGTATATAGAGAGAACACTTCCGAGCATATACACTTTCTCTGTGGAGAGTTTGCCCCTCAAAAACTACTGCACTAAATTCAAAATTCAGACAGATTAAGTGACCTGTGTGGTTCCACCCCAGTGTTAACTCCCTTCTAGCCCTACTATATCTTGGAGTCTCAAGTTGGAGTAGACATTCCATTGGAGGACACACCCTACAGTTTACACCCATAAACATTCTCACCATAATACTACTAAATTTCCAATCTGGGGTCACTACTCAGCCTGGGGAAAAAAAGAAACAGAAGCTCAAAGTCTGCTTCTTAGTTCCAAAATTCAATCCTGAGATACTAAGCCCCATCAAAAGGCAGAAACTCTTAAATTTACTCTTTTGGGCCAGACCCACCGCTGCCAACCACAGAAGAATATGATTGAGACCTCTGAAACACTCAATTTATTTCTTCTGGGGTGACTTCCACATTATTTAAAATGTAAAAATATATGAAACTTTTTTTTTCAGCAGGACCAATCTCTATTATATAACAGCAATTTATAAAACTTTTTAAAGAATGGTCTCAGCCTTTTCTTTAAAAAATAAATTTAAAAAGGGGGATATCATAGCATTTTAGATTTCTAGCAATACCACAACTGACCCTTTTACCAATGTGATATATTTTAGTTAACAAAATATAATTTAAGTATTTTCACATACTTTTTTTTTGATAGGTAGCACTAGAGGAAAATCAAATGAGATATTTTGATAATGTTTTGCCTGAAGTTATCTGTGTTTTTACATAGATCCTTATGACTAAAATCACTAGTGACTTGGAAACATACTTTAAGAGACTTTTGTTTTAATAGTTTTCATATGAAATTTCCTTTCCAATATTTATGTGTCAAGAAATAAGATGAAAACAAAAAAGTTAGCCTAGCCAGTATGACTCATGGTTGAGCACAGACCTATGAACCAAAAGGTCACTGATTCAATTCCCAGTCAGAGCACATGCCTGGGTTGTAAGCTTGATCCCCCATCACAGGGGTTGTGCAGGAGGCAGCCAATCGATGTTTCTCATTTATGTTTCTGTCTCTCTATCCCTCTCCCTGCCTCTCTAAAATCAATAGCAACGTATTTTTTAAAAATGACCCTAGTGTGCCCAAGTAAAGAATAAGAAAGACATTAGTATAAGGAACCATTCAACAATTCAAAACCAAGCATGAAGTATGAAAACCATTAAGATCATTCATTAGAAAAGCAATTTTTAATTATAGATTTGAGATGTGTGTGTCTTAAAATTCACATAATGGAAAGTTTTGCCAGATGAAAAAAGTTTTTAGTTTAGTTACTTAATTATTTATTCATAATTAGGACCCTCCCCTACAAATGATATAATTTAAGCACAAGATCATACATATTTACAAGAGGAAGAATGAAGGAAGTAATAGCAGAGCTCTCTGTGTTAAGCAAAAAAATAAAAACAAAAAAACAAAACTGTCTGCCTTTTAAGGTGGCAATCTGTTTGAAAGAAAAAAAATCCAGACTTCAAAAGTGAAAGGCTGGGAGCTGGGCCACAGCCTTCTCCTCTGTATCCTGGTGATAGCAGTACCTGTTCCTACAGAGTTATCTTAAGGCTTAAATTATGCATGCTGTAAATCATCCACAGAGGTAAGATCAAAGAAAACTGAACTTGTCTAAATGCTACCTATGAAGAGCAAATAGACTGATTTTGAAGCAGAGAGATATCTTACACCTGGGGGGGCATCCTGAAAAACATTTCAGAAGTATACAAATAAAAGATCATTGAAGGTGATTTGGGGGAGGGGGTGAAGTGAGGAGGGTAGAAAGACAAAAATCAGGTGAGGAAAAAGGCTAACATCACAGTAAATAATTACACAGTGCCATACCTAAAATTCTGAAATTTCAATGACTCATTACTAAGCACAGCAATGGCCCACCAAATTTCATATCATCTGGCAAATTCCACTGTTCAGTGAGGTGCACATGTCTATAAACAATGAAGTGAGAGCAGAAAGGCTAATAGGGGTTCAACACATGTATGGCATAAGGATTTGAACTCCCCAGGAACCACAGGGCAATATCATCCTCTACTAAGGCTAATGGTGCAAAGACACACACACACACAACACACTTACACGTTTTCTTATTAAGTCAACACCATTTATATATAAGAGCAAAAGACACTGTTAAACTCACAATCCTTTCCTCCCCCCCAACAAGTACTAGTTTTTAAGACCTAGTATTGTTAAGAAAAGCAAAGAATATGAATTTTTAAGCCTTCTATATCAATGCCAACAGCAAGAGCCAACACAAACAAAAGTGAATTGTGAGAAATACTTATCACAGTTACCAGTCTTCACTCACCCCAGTTCCTTCTAGGACTCTTCTCATCTTCATCTCTATGGGAAAGTTGCTTCCACATATCGAGTAATCAAATATGTTTATTTTGAAGGGGAAACTACCCTAGATGTTTCTTTCAAAGTTACTCCTTTATAACACTCTAAAAGGAAAGCCTTTAAACAAATTTTTTAAGCAATACAGAATTTTTGAAGCACTCAAGAAGCTCTAAGGATATAAATTGAAAACTCTCCAACAGAAGAGGAATGCTATGATATCCACATGTGTGTATATATGTAGAAAGAGAATCAGAGAGAGATATAGAAAGGAAATTGCAATGGGAAAATGCTACCCGTTACTTTTAATAAAAATATGCAATTTCCTTTTAGTAATAAAATCATCCAATGGGAAAAAAATGACATTATATCACTTGAAGCTTCTAAAAGTCAGTGCTATTCACAGGCTATAAGTAAAATGAGGCATTGCTTTTAGGACTCTTGTTGATATCATCAGTTACAGGTAAAATGTGAATACTAAGGAAAGCTCTTTCATGGGCAGGCATTGCTAAGCTAGGTTACGCAGATCCCTACTGGCTGAAATTTTGCCAGGCAAAGAGGGAGATGAGGATGTGGATGGAAAGGGATAAAAAAGGTGGAAAGAGGGGCCTGCAGTTTCTCTCCTTAAACTACAACCCCACACACCCTCTGCTCCCATGATAATCATTAACACCTGAGGCCATCCTCTGCAAACCTAAACAGCTTCCAGCAGATTTAAAGGATGCTATGATCAATGTTCAGCAAGCCTTTCATGTACCATTTGTATGATTTAAGTTCTCATTAGTTTTATAAATAAATCATTCTATCAGAAGATAGGAAGTTATAATGCAAGGCAAAATGAATATCAAGTTCCCATTTTGAAGTTTATAGATTTGACAAATTAGCATAATAGCTCCCCTTTTCAAAATGAAAGATGCTATGTGAGTTACCAATTTACTGCCTCTCAGTTCCAAATGCCTTTGATGCAGGCTCTGTAGTAAAAAATGAAATTCCTTTAAGCAGCATTCTTGAAAGTGGACATGATGTTAAGCTTTTCTACAGAGGGCACTGGAGGGACACTGCAGAGGAAGAAGCTCCCTGGAATGTCAGGTCTGGTTTGGAGTATTGGGGGTATGGCAGTGAAGACATCTGGTAGAGCCAGCCCCTGTGACCTTGCAGCCTCCTTCTGGAAATCACCTTTTTGTAAGCCTCCTGACATAGAAAGAAGCCAGAGCTCCCACAGATTGAATGCTCTGAAGCCCCTTGCTCTTTAGCAGGACCCCTCTTCCTACACACAGTCATGTGGGACCCAGAATGTCACATTCCAAGCAGCAGCTGCTTCTATGAGGGCCCCCCCCCAAAAAAAAAAAAATCTTGACCATCCCACTTTTCCCATCCCTGCCGTTTCATTCATCTGGAGAACGTCTGTCCCCTTCTAGCATTCAGACTCCCCCAATATGTCCACACCTGCTCCCCACCTGCACTGCAAAGGGTGGGATATTTGCCAAACTCCTGATGAGCTCCAGGCTATCAAAACCAGCAAGCCTCTCTGCTCTCCAGGGGCTGATGCATACCTCCCCCAAGGAGGTCTGAACACTTGCCAGTCTGCCCTTCTTTGGTAACTCAGTCCTAGTGTACCGTATATTGTCTCCTTATTTATTACAGCTACTCTATCATAGCTAATAATTTAACTTAAGAGTATGGTTTCTGTCCCCTTATTGGGCCCTGTATACAGCTAGAGATACCAAATAAAATGATCAGTATCCTCAGGTATATGCTAGTGAGAACTTCATATAATCACCTCAAGGCCTAATACAGTACTTTCTTATCAATATAATACCTTCACAAGCTCACCTTAACAACCAAAATGTCTAAATTAATCTCTGGGGTCTCTAATCACACCATCATGTGACACAGATGAAACAGGAACATTTGTGTTTGTGAGATGGCATTCATGTATCCACGAAAGAGAAAAGTTAAAGGAAGAAATGTTTGAACACTTTGTGAAGTATATGATTGTTTAACCATCACATTGTACACCTGAAACTAATGCAAAATAATACTGAATGTAAACTATACTTGAAAAGTTAAAAAATAATAAATACAGAGCCTGCTAACCCACAAATTCGAGGCTCCTACCCTGCCCAAACGTTACTTCAAACCCATTCCTGTGTCTCAGCCTTAAGGAATGTAAGCAAATAGGAGTATTCTGGCCAAAAACTAAGTACCCTTTTATATAAGCTGGTCAATTTCCTTGCTATTCATCAAAGTTAAACATTAGCAACTCATCTCTCAGAGAGTTCAGAACTTCTAAATGACTGACTTACTCCTTTGCTGTAGCAATTGCACAATAAAGGCATCATTTCCTATTGAGTATACCACTACCTGGCCAGCACAGCTTTGGGTTCCTTTACACATAATTTTCTGTTTGTTTCTGTCTCCATTTTACTTTAAAGTAAAAATATCCATGACAGGAGAAGGCAACTGCACTAAGAGAGAACATATTTATTCCTATTACTGTGAACATGCTGTATATTTCTAGCAGAAAGTGGGCTCAAGAGGCTGAAGGGAGACTGGTTTATAGCACAAACTCCTGCAGACACAGCCAGTCATTTGAATAATGTGTTTTCTTTCTTGAACATTCAAAAGGAAAAGAAAACAATAATGTGTTTTCCTGCTTCTTTATAGTTAAACTTGAAGTGAATGTGAAAGTTTATTTTAGCTTAGTACCTAGAAAAAGACTTTAGTAACTAAAAAATATTTGCTAAAAAAATGATGTAACATATTTATCAACTTTTTTGTTGTTGTTGTTATTTACAGCCAACTCTCAATTATCTGGACAGCAGAATGGCATTCACAAATAAGTGCTAGTGACAAAACAAAAAGTATATTTGTGGGGAAATTTAAGTTAAAAAATCTGCGGAACAACGTGAAAGACTCATATTCTTGTAGATAGACGTTCCAGCATTTGGCATGGCACCTGGCCCATTGGAAACACTCATCATAATTCTGTAAGTTACCATATAACAGCATTAAACAGGAATATCCAACATAAGACCCATTGATCAATCATATACCCCTATATTAAAAGGCAAGTTTCACAATTCAGACATGCAAACATGTGCATACACCTGCCAGCAATGAATTTTGTGGCAGCGGATGATCTAAATGTGGAAAAACTGAGTTCACTTGGCCCAGTACAGCAGGAAAAAGCACGGGATGGGGGTTACTGAAGTCAAGAGTGTTGTGTGCCCAGCTTTCATTACATCATTCACCAGACAGTGTTGACTTACTTTCCAAGTAAGGTCCATTGGATGGTGAGATGGAGGAAGTCAGAATATACCTTATGTTCAGGGATGTAGGCTAAAGGAAATTTGTGATGAATTAAATTTGAATTCTGAGATAAGTTTATTTTAATTCCAACAGACTTTATTTTTTGAAATACCAGCAATTTGATGCATAACTTTTTAAAGGTCGAATAATTCTCCACTAAACATCCAGTTAGATTTACTACCAATGAACGGGGAATATTTTAAAATCAAACTCAAACTTAAAATATAGGGGAGAGAAAAAAGAAGGATGGGAGGAAAGGAAAGAGGGAGGCAAACAGAAATGGATAATGAAGGGAAGACATGACTGAAAGTTGTCCAAAATCAAATAATCAATCAATATATACTTAATTTTCCTCCTTATCTGTTCATGGCAAGTAACTCATTTTTAATTAAATAATATTTTATTGCCTGGGTAATCCAAGGTTTGTTAATCCATTCACCTACTGAGGGACATTTTGGTTGCTTCCAAGTTTTGGCAATTATGAATAAAGCTGACATAAATAACCTTGTGCGGGTTTTTGTGTTAATATAAGGTTTCAATTCATCTGGCTATATTCCAAGGAGTGTGATGGCTGGATTATATGGTTAAAGATGTGTGTGTTTAAACTGATGGTTGCCAGATGGGAGGGGAGTTGGGAGGCTGGGTGAAAATGATGAAAGAATTAAGAAGTACAAATTGGCCATTATAAAACAGTCATGGAAATGTAAAGTATAGCTTAGGGAATATAGGCAATAATATTGTAATAACTATGTATGGTGTAACACTTATCTGGGGATTGTTTTGTAAGTTACATAAATGTTTAATCATTATGCTGTGCACCTGAATATAATACAATATTGAATGTTAACTGTAATTTAAAAATGAAAAAGGAAGTTTGTTTAGTTTTATCCGAAACTGTCCAACTGGATTACAAAGTGGCTGTGCTATTTTGCATTCCTACCAGTAAAGAATAAGAGTTCCTGTTGTTCTAGATCCTTGCCAGCCTTTGGTGGTGTTAGTGCTTTGAATTTTAGCCATTCCAATAGGTGTGTACACATTAACTTTTTTATCCAGACAACATTCTAAACTTTTTCATTTGTTTTAAATGTTTTCTCTTGATGGAGGGAGGCAGGGAGGGAGAGAGGGAAAAATAGAGAGTATAAGAGGGAAAAAATGATACATCTTTAAAATATGTATCTCATATTGGCAAGCATTATCTAATGTCACTAAATTTTTCAAAAAAATGTTATATAATAATGATGAATGGGAGGCATCTTAGACTCAATTCTGATTTCAATGATAAAACCACTCAGTAAATAGTCATAGCATGAATAAACAACCATAAAGTCAGGGACCTAAATTGACTCAGAGTCTGTGATCCCCTTGCATTGGGATCATTTCAGCATGCCTGAGATGGGCATCTGCTAAAGCCAGGGCAGGGTAGATGACCTCAGAGAAGTCTAGGATAAGAATTTTAATTTGTAAAGAGAAATAAGAGTGACTTCCCAGGCATGGATAGTGACTAGCTAACTTGTGCATCACAAAACTGAATTTGACACTTAGAAACTATATGGTCTTGAGCACAATTTTTCCTTTAATATATTAAAGTGATATATGAATAGTTTCCTATAATAAGCCATTTTAAATTCCTGCAATAATCCTATTCAGTGGTAGAGTAATACCTATACTGCTGAGCTTAATTTTGTTTTGTATTTTTTTCATTTTGTATTTTTACAGCTCTACTCATAAAAGAGAATGGCTTTTTTTTCATTTTGTGCAATTTCTTTGTAAAATGTTAACAAAGATGTGCTCATTATGTAAAATAAACCCAGAAACTTCCTGGCTTTTTCTGTGCTCTGTAAAGCCATACAGAATGTGTTCTCTGTTTCTTGGGAGATGGCCTCCATGACTAATTCCAGAGGAGAGCTCTCAGAGAGCTTTATTCATGTATTAGAGGCCCTGTGCATGAAATTTGTGCACTGGAGGGTGTCCCTCAGCCCAGCCTGCACCCTCTCCAATCTGGGACCCCTCAGACCTAAACTGGCAGTCAGACATTCCTCTCACAATCCGGGACTGCTGGCCCCTAACTGCTTGCCTGTCTGCCTGCCTGCCTGATTGTCCCCTAACTACTGCCCTGCCAGCCTGATTGATGCCTAACTGCTACCCTGCCAGCCAGATTGCTCCCAACTTTCATCCTCTGCTGGCTTGGTTGCCCCCAACTGCTCTCCCCTGCCAGCCTGATCTCACCCCCCACTGCCCTCTCCTGCCAGCCTGGTCATTCTGGTGGAAACCACAAGAACAGCAGCCAGGTCCCACCCCCTGGTGAGGCTGAGGGAACTCTGAGGAAGCTACACAGAGCAGCAGCTGGGATCCACCCCCGCTGTGCAGGCTGCATCTTGTGGCTAATTTGCATATTATCTCTTTATTATATAGGATTTTCCTATGATTGATTGATTTAACAGTTCTAATTCCTAATTCAAAATATTTTTAAAATACATTTTACTGTATTTTACAGAGAAGAAGGGAGAGGGAAAGAGAGTTAGAAGGATCAATGAGAGAGAAACATCGATCAGCTGCCTCCTGCACACCCCTTACTGGGGATGTGCCCACAACCAAAGAACATGCCCTTGACCTGAACCGAATCTGGGACCCTTCAATCTGCAGGCCAACGTTCTATCCACTGAGCCAAACCAGTTAGGGCCTGATTCAAAGTTTTAATTTATATATTATCTAGGTAGTCATCCATTTTATCTGTAACTCCTAACCTATTACCATGTCATTATTTATTATTTTTGTAACAAATGCTTTGGAATTCATTTTAACATTTTTCTTCTCTTTCATTTTCATTAAATTTGAAAGAGATCTGTGTTGTCCTTCCCCTCAAAACAAAACAAACAAACAAAAAAAACCTACATCATTTCTCAATTCTATATTTGCTAAATAATTAATTCCTTGGACATGCATTATTTACTTCCTCTTTCTTTCATTTGTTTTGTTTTAGCATAATTAGTTGAATTTTTTAGTTCATATTCTCTCATTTCCACTTTAATAATGAAAATATAGTGTATATATATATAAACACATATATACATTTACATATATATATTTACACACACACACACACACACACACACACATATATATATATATATGCTTCTGAAGATAGGTTATCATGTGATAAGCATTGTTTTCTTAATTGTCTATAATTATTATTTTCATTCCTTGTTACCCTAACATTTGGGAGAATTTGATTATTTCCATGAGTGATTTTTGTTTGAACTTTATTTTAAATAAGATCTTTGGGTCAAAATGTCTCTGTACAATTCACACTTTTGGAAATAAACTAGGTTTTCCTCCGGCCCATCTATAATTAGTTTTACATCCTTCTGAAAAATACTAATCACATTTTACCTTTGTTTGATGCCTATGGGCTCTTGGTAAATATTATTTTTAAGGTTGCTTCCTTGCTAGATTATATAACACCTTGGGAATTTACTGATATGTATAGGCCTCATATGGTGTTCTTGATTCTAGTTCTAATCGTTTTTCTGACTCCTTTTTTCAGCTATCACTTGCTGTTAGTGTGTCATATTTGTAGTAGTTCATCTTTATTTTTCTTAACCACTACTTCTAGTATCTGACTTCAGCTTTGAAATCAAATAGTCATAATTGATATGATTAAATGTTAAATGAAATCTGATAAGGTTTCAGTAAGGAATATGTTCCTGCCTTTGAAGAAAAATGCTTGAATTTTATGCTGTCTACCTTAGCTACTCTGACCTTATATTATTGACTTACTTCCTTGTTCTCAGTGTAGATTTAGTAAAGATTAGTAAAATACTTTTACTTAAGTACTTTATTTTAAAATATTTTAAAGTATTTAAGTACATTAAAAAATGAAAATACTGTTATTGTTTTTTAAAAAAATGTTTGAAAGTTTGTGCTAAGTATAAAGCACAAATGTCCCCAGTATTTTGTGTGTGTTTTTTTTATATCACTGCATTTCAGAGACCAGTGCTAAGTAAAGTGAAATTGTCCCAACCAGAAATAACTGGTTTGGTGCCTGACTCACAATTTTTAAAAGAAAGAACAATGTTTCTTTTTTATAGCTAAACAATGTGGTACTTTCTACAATATTTACTAAGTAGTCTCAATGTAAGTTAGAGAACAGCATTAAACTACGTTTGTAATAATTTAATCATCAGGCTATGCCATCCTCAAAAAATACCAGTACACTAAAGAGCTTAATTATTTCCATTCTTGTCTAAAACAGTATTTTCTTCACTTAGAGAATAAATTTTATCACTTCAATTGAATACAAATAAAATTTATACTTGATAAATTTAAAGAAAATAATTAACCTTTAACAATCTATTCCCACATTTCTGTAGAAACCACAAAGTGGAAAGACATATGCAGTATATATATTTTAATATTCTGGTTGGTATATTTAATAACATTCATATAAACAATTTTAGAATAAAACCCAAGTACAAAGAAAATGAATATTTACTATTAAATAACAAATCTGATGATGAATTATTTCTACACTAGAGGCCTGGTGCATGAAATTTGTGCACTGAGGGTGGAGGGTCCCTCAGCCCAGCCTGCAGTCCAGGAGCTCTCAGAGGATGTCCAACTGGCTTGGCATGGGGAGTGGGCCTAAGCCAGCAGTAAGATATCCTTAGCACTGTCGTGGAGGCAGAAGAGGCTCCTGCCACCGCTGTTAGGTTTGCCAGCTGTGAGCCCAGCTTCTGGCTGAGTGGTGCTCCCCCTGTGGGAGCGCACTGACCACAAGGGGACAGCTCCTGCATTGAGCATCTGGCCCCTGGTAGTCAGTGCGTTTCATAATGACTGGTTGTTCCACCATTCGGTCAATTTGCTTATTAGCTTTTCATTATATAAGATTATATAATAAACTTTTCTTCAATAGCAAAATACTTGTTTGTGAGGAAGTCATGTTGGGGTCTCTATATTGGTAAAATCAGAAGGTTAATAAAAAAAGTAATTTGTGGTCTAAAATTCTACAGGATTAGTTCCCTAAGCTAAATGTATAATAGCTCAAAATTAATGAGTTGGTATTTTAAAAACTAATAGTCAAGTTTTAGAGGATTAAAAAACCCAAAGATGACAATGACAAGATAACATTTACCTCTAAATAACTGACTTTATCATTTAGTAAATTTCAGATATTGGGCTCTAAAGAACATAATTAGTGGCAAAACAAATTTTCAATTCTTTCATTTAGAGGTTTGTCATTTACTTTCAATTTAAGATGAAAATGTATTGATGAACTTATAATAGAAGAGGACACAGCATGTTCTTTTGAGGATATGCTCATTGATTTCAGGGAAAGAGAGAAAAAGAGAAAAAGAGAAAGAGAGAGAGAGAGAGAGAGAGAAAGAGAGAGAAAGACAGAGAGAGAGAGAGAGAGAGAGAGAGAGAGAGAGAGAGAGAGAAAAGAGAAACTGCAACCAAGGTATGTGCCCTGACTGGGATTGAACCCTCAGTCTTTTGGTGTACAGGACAATACTCCAACCAAACCACCCAGCCAGAGCAACACAGCATATTCTCGCACGGCTGTATAACTGAACTTCAGTATTATATGCAAATATCATTTTTAAAATATCTAAATAAATCATCCAATTACAGACTACAATAGTCAGTCATTTTCATTAAATATGCCACAAATCATTACTTTTGAAACACCTGCAATAAGCATATTTCTAGTTTGAGTTGTGCTGATTATGATATGTAATCTTTTAAACAGAAGTGTTTTTATACAGACTTCAGTTCAAAATGTCATGCAATAAATATACTTACATGACACTGACATCATATAACTGGAATTTTGTATTGAAAGCTTCACACAATTCTAGTAATATTCACTTAAACTCTCTAGTAAACAATTTAAAAAAAAAGTCAAATTTTTAAAATAAATGCCACCTTGGCTAGTGTTCCTAAGTGGTTAGCGCATCACCCATGTATGGGTCTTGGGTTCAAGTCCCAGTCAAGGGCATGTACCTGGGTTGCAGGTTCATTCATGGACCTGACCAGGTATGTGTGGGAGGCAACCAATTGATCTCTCTCTTTCCCTCCCCTTTCTCTTTCTAAAAATAAATGAAAAAAAAAAAATCCTCAGGTGAGGATTAACAAAACAAAACAAAAATAAATAATAAGAAAATAAATAAATTCCAAGTAGTTTATTAAAAATGATCTATCTCACTTTTTGATGAGATGTTTAAGAAATTTACTTATCTCGGAAAAACTAAAATATTAACCACATATCACTTGATACATGTTCATATGTATGAAAGAGAAAAATATAGTTGGATAATGAATCATCCACTTGTATAGATTTCAACCTGAATCTGCCATTTTATAATCTTAAGATTTTCATTACCTATACAGTGGTACCTCAAGATATGAGTGCCCTAACATACGAGATTTTTGAGATACAAGCCGTCACAACATTTGAGATAGGAGTAATCACGCGGATCGGCTGGCTGCACACGATCCACCAGTTTACCGAGACTTGAGCATCTCATAGTTTCCCACACCTCAAGGTTACGGAATGAATTAAACTCGTATCTCGAGGTACCACTGTACTTCTAATGATAACAAATATATCTGGGTGCCTGCTTGTGGAATTCTTTCATTCTAGAATTTGAGAAACATTCAAGGTTCATTATTCTTAGGAAGAGATTTGAAAGTTAGATAGGGGGTTATATAAAAAAAATATAAGCATGTCTTATATGTCATAGTTCTAGAGCAAATATTTATCAGCAAACTTTATTTTTAAAAGAGCTTAATTTTTAAAAATCCAAATTAGAAAATAATCTAATAGTAATTATATAATGAAGCATATGCCATATAAAAGTAAATGAGAGAGTAACAAGGTGCAATGATTCTTATATCTAAAGGGTGATCACTTTATCACCCTTTTAGATATAAGAAACTTTGTGGAAAGTTTTCCTAGAGCAATTTGGTAAATTATATCCTCACTAGAGGCCTGGTGCATGAAGATTCCTGCAAAAATGGGCTTTCCTTCCCTTGGCTGCCGGCACCACCTTTGCTCTGGCCCAGAGCCAGCTTTCAGCTTTCTTAGTGGGCTGAAGCTGCCTTTGTGCCTTTCCACACTGCCCAAAGGCTTGGAGCTTCTGGGGCAGTGAGGAATGCCTGTGTATGCAAATTAACCTGCCATCTTTGTTGGGTTAATTTGCATACTCCTGATTGGCTGATGTGCATCATGAGATATGGTGAATTTGCATGTATCTCTTTTATTAGTGTAGATAAGAAATATTGAAGCATTTATATTTTTCTTCCTCCATAAAACCTCCAGAATTTGGCAACTCTTAATGAGTTTCACTTTAAAAGCCCATCTGCATCACCACCTCCCGAAGTGAAACTCAACAATTTAACTGAACTGACTTATGTTTAGGACTAAGTAATTGAGTCAATGAAATATGGAGTAAACTATCAACTTCACTTCTGGAATGATACAACAATTCTCTATCAAGATGATGATACTTTGGGAATCCAGCCTATCCCTATTTTGGAAGAATCTGCTAACAGCCACTCTGTTCCAATCTCAGATCCCATTCCCTTGTCCCCTAGATTCAGCAAGAAGCAGTTACTGAAGACAGACTGTCCTTCCTCATCATCTCTAAAAGATCTCAGGAATGGAAGTTCTGAGAGGGGAATGAAGCAAGACAATAAGAAGCTAGGAAAAAAATAAAAAGCAGCAGCTAGGAAAACTCCTTGGCAAGAGGACTAGGGATACCGAGATAGCTAGTTAAACAAGCATTTTGTAGGCATTTAGTAAATCTAGTTTGCAGCCAGTTCCTAAATCCTATCTTCCTTAAACCCAGGACACTTATGAATAAGTGGCTTGTTCTTCTCCCCACTCAGAGAGTAAATAGCTTAAATCACCCTACTCAGGAAGACACATAGCAGAAATCCAATTAGTGACATTTGTGCCTACCACACCCAAGGACAGATGAAGTTAAGAGAATAAATCTCATTTTGTCACATCAACATAAAACTGATGAGTAATCTAGAGATCCTCCCCTAAACTCCCAGCCTTTATAAACTCTCAAAATGAGTGTCCCAGCACAAGCTCTCCTTCCGGGGATTGCACCCACACCTTTCTCTTCCCCTTCTACTTCTTTTCCCACAGGTATGCGTCTCCTAAACTCTAAGGGACCCCACAAGATTTGCAACCAGAGAAGCAATTGGCAATGGCAGCTTGTCCAGGACCTGCCCCCTGAGCCTGTCTCCAAGGTCTTCTTCCCCTGACTTTCTGGAGAGCCAAAGTAGTCCCAGCTAGGCACTCCCATTCCTGTTTTATCTTAAGCCCTTCCTATATCAGTGTCTCCAACTTTAATAACCATACTCTCAAAATTAAAATAAATAAATAAACATTAAATAAAATTACTGTAATGATCCTGTGAAGTAGAGTAGCATTATCATTCCATTTCTTAAATGAAAAAAAAAAATGAGATGCACGGAATATAACTAACTCACAGAGTCACAAGTTTGTAAGTGCAGAACCAGAATGCATATCTGTCTGAGTACCAGGGCAATATTTTTGCTACCACACCAACCTCCTGTGAAATCAAATACATCTCTGCCAAAGAATTACAAGAAAAATTTCAAACAAGGACACTAAAATCCAATGTCTTTATAACAACCTTGGCTCTTCTGACAGCTTTACTTCCAAAGATGTCTATGACCTTAAACCAATCCCTGTGTATCTCAATCTACTCAGGCATGAACATGTGTAGTCATGGACAAAATGCCATATTTTACCAATTATAATCCACACTTTTCACTTTTTTACAAGTGTGAAACCTAGCATGTCTTACACTCAATGGCATTTTAGTTGCTATCCGCCAGCTGGTAGTCATGATGTAGGCATGCCCATGTGCGGCCCCAGGTGGCCATGCTGTTCTCAACCCAAGGGAATTATGTACTTTGTTGCTGCTACACATATTGGTATTGTCAAGCAAGCAAAACAACAGGAGAGAAAGAAACTGCCAAATCTCTTAGAGAAGATGAAGATATTTCAAAGCAGCAAACAACTGATAAGATCAATGTCTTCATGGATCCAACAAGATTAACATTAACAATTCAAGCACCAATTTACCAGAGAGTGTTTATTTCAATTAGAGCTGCTTAATATTCAGTGACATGTCACCATCGAGGAATAAACAAAGCCCAGAGAGTCAAAGAAAATGGTAGCTGGAAGTTGTGTAACAAACATAAAGAAAGTCCGTGGAGCGATACTAGACCTATTTCCAGAAGTGCTGCATCATCTTCCATATTCTTGACTACAGAGGTCAAGACTGAGTGGAAGAACAGTCACCGGCAACTCTGATTTTGAAAAAAAGAGTAAAACCCTGAATACAGAGTGTAAGAAAAAATTTAAAAAATTTTGTATGTTCCTTTTTTGTGATTGCACAAGAATAATCCAATGAAAATATGTCAAATTGAAATCCCTTTCAATTTCATTATATGTAATATGTGTTGATACATATATGTGCATGGAATTGTTTTATATATCAATTTAGATGATGGTAATGGATGTTTGTCAAAACTTGCAGAACTAGCCCTAGTTGGTTTGGCTCAGTGGATAGAGCATCAGCCTGTGGACTGAAGAGTCCTGGGTTTGATTCCAGTCAAGGGCACCTGTCTCAGTTGCAGGCTTGATCCCCCATCCACTTAATATAGTGCCTGGCATATAGTAAACACCCCCCAAATTAATCTATTATTACTATTAATATTGTAGGTTGAGAGTTCCAACCTCTTAACTATTTACAAATTCAAGTATTTCAATAACACTATTATCTGAATATAATCATGAATCTCTAAGATTCAGTGGGGCCTACATACAATATTTATTGTGAAAAAAAATACACAATGCTGGACAATGAAAAGGAAGCCTTTAAAAATGTCCAGAGGACACAATCAGTTGCATCTATTGACTTGTCCTTTTCATATTATCGTTTGAATATCTTGGTTCATGAAACAAATAGTTGAAGTGGCCTTTGCTTTGGGGACTTCAAATCTTTACCAAGTACAAGGACTTCTTTGCTCTCAGCCCTGCAATTAATTTTGGTCACATATACTATTGATTTATTTAATAAGCATCTGCTTTTGAAGATTAGGTATTTAAATGGCATGTTCAAATGTGTTTTAAAAAATGGCACATCCCAAAAGTACATACAGGTTTCTCTTATCAAGTTAAAAGTAAATACAGAACCTGAACAACAGTCTACAAAAGTTCAGAGGGAAAAAAGTGTTCACATATTCTCCAAGGTGAACTCCAGTCTCATCAAATCACAACTAATACTCTAAATTCATAATCATCTGTGGTAGCATTTTTGTTATGCGTCACAACTACCTAATGGTATTTTGAGGCTTTTTTCATCAACATCCACTATCACAAATAAAAAAGAACAAAATCATTTTAATTTGACACTCGTTATCTATTTATCTATATATAAAAGCTTAAGTAATCGTTACAACCAGACAACCAGACAGTAGCTATGATGTGCACTGACCACCAGGAGAAAGGTACTCAATGCAGGAGCTGTATCCTGGTGGTCAGTGAGCTCCCACAGCCAACCACCCATGGCTGGCCAATCTCCCACAGTCCCTTCCCCTGACTGGCAGGCCTCAATCAACCCCAATTGGGACAGGGCCAGACAGCCCTGATTGGCCCCGATCGTAAGCCAGACCAAGGGAGCCCACCCATGCATAACTTTGTGCAATGGGCCTCTAATATACTATCTAATCAGTCCCTAACACTCCAAGAGTAATATGCAAATTGACCATACCTCTGCTTCACTCACAAGCCATGCCCACCAGCCATGCTCATCAGCCAATCAGAGCGAGTATGCAAATTAACTCAACCAAGATGGCTAGGGTCACAGAGATCTCAGGAGAGAGGCCTGGGTTGCCTCTGGCAATAAAAGAAGCCAAGCTTTCTGCACACCCTGGCCTCTGCTTAAGGCAACTAAGTTTCAATTGTAGAGAATAAATAAATCCCAGATACCAGGGGCTCCACTTGGGTTACTGGGGGCGTGGCCAGCCTGCAAACCACCACAGGCCCCTCGCCCAGGCCATCCCATGCCCCAAGGGAACGCCCACCCTGATCTAGGACATCCTTTAGGGCAAACTTGCTGGCCCCTACCCATGCAGCAGGCCTCAATCCAACCTAATAAAAGAGTAATATGCAAACTGACCATCACTCCAACATACAAGATGGCTGCTCCCATGTGGTCAAAGATGGCTGCCCCCATGTGGACACAAGATGGCCACCACAAGATGGCCAGCAGGGGAGGGCAGTTGGCAGTGACCAGGCCTGCAAAGGAGGGCCATTGGGGGTGATCAAGCCTGCAGGGGAGGGCAGTTAGGAGTGACCAGGCCAGCAGAGGAGGGAAGTTGGGGATGACTGTGCCTGCAGACCCACAAGATAGGGCAGTTAGGGGCAAACAGGCTGGGAGGGGAGCAATTAGGCACCAATCAGGCTGGCAGGGGAGTGGTTAGGAGGTGATCAGACTGGCAGGCAGAAGTGGGTAGGGGCAATCAGGAAGATGGGCAGGTGAGTTGGAAGCCAGCAGTCCTGGATTGTGAGAGGGATGTCTGACTGCCCATTTGGGCCTAAATGGGCAGTCAGATATCACTCAAGGGTTCCAGATTGGAGAGGGAGCAGGCTGGGCTGAAGGAACCCCCCCACCATGCACAAATTTTGTGTACCAGGCCTTTAGTATAAAAGCCTAAGTGATCATACTATTCAACCGGACAACTGGTAGCTATACTGCACACTGATCACCCGGGGGGCAGATGCTCAATGCCCAGGCATAGAAACATGGAACAGACTGATGAATCTCAGAGAGAAGGGGGGCAGTAGGAAGAAATTAATAGAAGATCTTATATGCGTACTAGGTGCCTGGTGCACAGATTTGTGCACCGGTGGGGTCCCTCAGCCTGGCCTGAGAAAATAGGGCCGAAGCTGGCAGTCTGACATCCCCTGAGGGGTCTCAGTTTGTAAGATAGCACAAGCCAGGCCAAGGGCCCCTAGTATTATATAATACATTAGATTAGTCAAGTACAGAACCCTTGAATGCCTTTCAATCATGAATGCGTACTTTACAAACAAAATTTAAGTCATTACATATATGACTTTTTTCACATCACTGTTCTACCAAAGCACATTTTAAATGATTCCATTTTTAAAAAAAAATATGTTTGAGAAGAAGGAAGAGGGATAGAGAGTTAGAAACATCGATGAGAGAGAAACATTGATCAGCTGCCTCCTGCACACATCCTACTGGGGATGTACCCACTACCCAGGTACATGCCAGAATTGAACCTATGACCTTTCAGTCCCCACGCCTATGCTCTATCCACTGAGCCAAACTGGTTAGGGCTCCATTTTTTTTAATTTATTTTTTTATTAATGAGTTAACTGGCCTACTGTGTGCTCACATTTGTCATCTATGTAGAGAAGCAGGTAAGGCATACATCACCTCTATGTTTCTAAAATTTTACAATCTACTTAGTTTATATCTATTATCTATTTATATCCTAGAAAAAAATTTAAAGATAAATTTCATTTAAACAGAAAATATATTCATAAAAAGGTGAACAAACATTTGGTAATACTACAGAGGCACCAATAGACTAGTGGTTAAGTAAATGTGAACAGCTCCATACTGCTGCTCCAACCACCTTCCAAATCCCTCTTTCTGCTTTAATTTCTCCAGTTTTAAAACAAGTATCTTAGCACCCATCTCAGAGTTGCTACAAAAATAAAATACATGTTGCCCAGTTGAGCATAGTTCGGTGGTTGAGCGTCGACCTATGGACCAGGAGGTCATGGTTCGATTCCTGGTCAAGGCATATGCCTGGGTTGTAGATTGATCTCCAACGGGGGCATGCGGGAGGCAGCTGATCAATGATTTTCTCATCGTTGATGTATCTCTCTCTCTCTTACTCTTCCTTCCTCTCTGAAGTCAAGAAAATATATTTAAAAAAAACAAAAATAAAAATAAAATACATGTCAAACTCTCAGTGCAGTGCCTGGTTTATAGTAAATACTTGATAATTGTTAGCTGATTTTTACATTAAAAAGCAAGGCCCTAATTTATTCTAATATACAATGGACCTTATATATTTTTTAAAGTCATAGTTTAAGTGTTATTACACAGTTGCAACCCACTGTATACCAAGATAGAACCAGTTTTTTAATTTTTCCCATAAATATGGCATACCCAAATAAAGTTCATTTATACAAATTCAAATAAATTAGAGCTTGATTATTCACCTCACCAAATAATGCACCATTAATTCCTTTAAATAGCAACTTCTTTCAGTACAGAAAGACCAAAAATTAAATTACATTTTTAAAACTGACTTTTAACAACTTTTCCAGAATTATATGTTAGAAAATGACTCAATAGATATGTCCTCAAATGGATTGATGTATATGGGAATGTTAAACAATACAGTATTATACATATTCACTGTAGATTTTCAGCACAGCTAAGCAGAGCACTATCCTAAAGAAAGCCCACGCTGTCCTATGACATTGTTTAATCAACAATAAAGATCTTGTAATCATGCACTTACTTTAAAAACTGGATAAACAATCATTCACCTTCAAAAGACCTCATGGGGGTAACCAAATGTTACGAAACTATAAAGTCAAACTGGGCATTCAAGAAGTTTATCAGAGAGGAAAGATTTTATCTGGAGTCATGGCTATTTAGGTTAGCTAAAGAGGGAGAACAGCACTAACCATCTTATATAACTGACTCTCATCAACCAAATGGAACATCCAGCGTGTTATTTCTCTTTGCCTGACTACAGAGTTGGTAGCCCTTTTAAGCATCTACACGTTGTAATCATGAGTTAATTATTAAATAAAAGCATTTCCACCCCTCTAAAAATAAGAAATAGACAACAAAGTGACAAATTAAACAGAACTTCCAATTTCAAGTCCAATGTTTACTCGCCAACATCACAACTGAATTTATTGGGCTGCTGGCACTCCTCAAGTTGTTTACAAAAAAACTGCTAGTGGTCAACCTGCAAAATTCAGTACAATACTCCCTTTTTCATATGACCACATGATTATGTTGAGTCACTTTGTGGAAAAGTAAAAGAGGAAAAGGAATGTGTACTAAGATTTTAGGGTCCTACTACAGTGCGCTTTATATACTCATGCAAAATGTGTGTTAATCCCCATTTTATGAGCAAGGAAACAGGTTCTGAAAGGTTAAGTAATTTGCCTAAAGTTACCCAATAAAAAATTGGCACATCTTTGATTCAGACCCAAGTCTATGTTACAAAGTTAGAAGAAGCAGATGAAAAGCTATTTTTTAAAGAAGCTTTAGAAAACTAATATATAAAGAAATATATCTTAAAATCATATATACTTTGAATATACCAAGTATGATCTTGAAGAGTTGCTTCATTATCTCAGATTTTTGTGGGTCTTTTTTTCCATTTGATAAATAAAAACAAAGTAATTCTTACACAAGATTGTTATAAACATAAAATGCTCTGATATGTTTAACACGTTTAGCATAAGACCTAACATCTAATAATCTAAATATATAAAAGCCAAGTGACCTGAACGACTGGTCGTTATGATGCATACTTTAGCCATCCCACTAGCCTAATTGGGGGCGGGGCTGGCCAGCCAACCTACCTCGGCCCCACCCCATGGTTGGCCCTGCCCCTGATCAGCCCCCAACACTCCAATCAGGTTTGGAGCTGGCCAGCCAACTTCTTGCATCCCCTCTCTGATTGTGCCCAAATTCATGCACTGGGCCTCTAGTGTCTTAATAAATATTGGGTTAATTTTTATGTTATTACCCTGTTGTCATATGTAAAATTAAAAGGTCTTTACTCTCAGGTCATTAACTGAGATGTCTCTGAGAAAATCATTGGGTCTGTCTTATCCTCTGTCCTTATAGAGAATCTTGAATATATTAAGTGCTTAACAAATGCTCATAGGATATGTAACATTTAATAATTTTCTATGCACTTTTATTTCAATTTATAAATATTGGTGGACAGTAAAATAATGTATCCCTTTTGCTGATCTTTGTTTTTCCCACAGTAATACCTTGATTCAAAAGGTATCTGAACACAAAAGATCCTTCATTGGAAGTCCTACCTGGTTAAAGAGAAAGAAGAAAAGAAGAAAAAGGAAACCCAACACTTCCATATGTCATGTAAAGAATTATTTTTAGACAGACAGGCATTACAAATTATCTCAGGCCGAAACTGGTTTGGCTCAGTGGATATAGCATCGGTCTTTGGACTGAAAGGTCCCAGGTTCGATTCTGGTCAAGGGCATGTACCTTGGTTGTGGGTGCATCCCCAGTGGGGGGTGTGCAAGAGGCAGCTGATCAATGTTTCTCTCTCATCGATGTTTCTAATTCTGTGCCTTCTCCCTTTCTCTCTGTAAAAAAATCAATAAAATATATTAAAAAATATATTTAAAAAATGATCTCAGTTCACAACTTTTCTTTCATTCAAAAATAAATAACCCACACTTCTAGAAAACTCTAAGCTCTCACTGTTCTCTGACACCTTCTATCCCCCTCCAGCAGGCTCTCTTCATTACCAGTCCTATAATCACATAACAAAGAGGAAGAACCAAAACCAATGAAATCTACATGTTTGTTCATTGACTAACTATATATGATATACAGTGTTACCTAGAGATACAAGTGCCCTAACATACGAGATTTTTGAGATATGAGCCATCGAGTGAGCGATTTTTGGTTTGAAATACGAGCAACATTTGAAATAGGAGTAATCGCGCGGATCGGCCGGCTGCACACGGCCCACCAGTTTACCACAACTCGAGTGTCTCATAGTTTCCCATGCCTCAAGGTTACAGAACGAATTAAACTCATATCTCGAGGTACCACTGTACATTTCTTTAAACCAATATTCACATTTTTACTTCTTCTCTTATTTGTAATTCAATTTGATAGATTACCAGTAATTTCCCTTAACATCTTAAGGTTGACATCTTATGCATCTATAAGCTGATAAACATTAGTCTGGAGAAGGGCACATACTAATTTCACTTTCTCTACTGTGAACTGATTTTGAAGATGAACTTCATCCCTGTAGCAGAAAGATGGGGTCAGAAATGCATGCTTTCCAAATGCTCAGGGAAAACAGAAAACACCATAAAAAATAATGCGAATAATGCGGGCTTTGGAATCGGGCAGATTTGACCTGAAAAACCTGGTTCTATCTCTTAATCTCAAACAACCAAAAGTCCTGTATGAGCCTCCTATATAAAAAGAAGTAAACCATGGGGTTGTTGGGAGGATTAGGTGAGAAAGTGTATATATAAAAGGACTGTCAGTACTTAGTATTAATAATATCAAGAAATGATAAAAATTATGATCTTGTAAAGCAATTTTCAAACAAAACCACCCCAATGAGTTTAAGGTCCTTGGGGAGTATTCTTACTCCTAAACCATTTCTTTTCACACAGCCTCAAGTACTCACAACATTCACCCAGATGCTTTTGACATGTACAAGAGGGAGAAAAAAGAAAGGGCTAGAAGAAATAGGCAACTATTTGAAAAAATACGAATTCCTCCACTGTGCCTCTTTTTGAAAAAAGTCAGGTTTCTTACATGATCAAAATCCTAACATGGACAAAACAATTATTGAAAACTTATATAGACAAAATATGTGAGCAAATGCCTCTGTGAATAAAGAGATGAATAAATTCCTCTCTTAAAAAAACTAACAACTTGGCGGGAGGGGGGGTGTGGAGGGAGGAACAAGAAGGTGAAGGTGAAGGTGAAGGTAGAGGAGGGAGGAGGAGAAGGAGGAAGAGGAGGAGGAGGAGGGACAGTAAATGCATGCTCTAAAAGGGCTAAAGGCAAAGTACCATGAAAGCAAAAAGGAAGTATATCTGGCTCAAGGATCTACCTACCAAAGGTTCAAGGAGAAAGTGGAATTTGGAACTAGGCCTTGAAAAATGTGTGGATTCCTCTGGGCAGTGAGTTGGGCCAGTAGAATTCCACACTGAAGAAATATTAGTCAAAAGCAAGGAGGTTAAAATTCTTCAGTGTTCAGGAGATGCCACAGTCTGTCTCCCATGCCCAAGGGGAAAAAAATATATGGGTTATATGGGTGGAAACAGACAGTGTGAAATACGTGAGAAAGGAAAGTTAGGACCAGGCGTCATGCATTCCCAATGCTATGTAGAGTCTAGTCTTTACTGTACATGCAGCAAAGACATTTTGGGGGTGAGCAGGTAAGTTGCATATAAATTGACTCATGGTTTGGAAATATCCCTGTAGTATATTAGATCTAAAAAAAAAAAAAAATGAAACGTAGGTTCATGAAGGGGCTATCAAAATAGATAGGATCTAAATTGAAAATGTAATTGCCTCACGTTATTGAATAATTAATCTTTTCCTGAAGTTTTGAAATGCCACCTTTATGACATAATTATTTTATAATTATCAGGAAGGGAGTGGGGGACAGAAATAAACAGATGTAAAAAAATTAAATAATCTGTCCAAAATATGTTCAATGGCTGAGCCAAAATTCAACACCAAATCTCCCTGAAATGCTAAGGTGCTAGGACATGTTCCTAAATGAACAAATTCAATATAGTAGCAATACCAACTCCCTGAAAATGCATTCAGAAAATGCACCAAGAGAGTCCACCTCAGGCAACTGGGAAGGCGGAGCTACTGGGCCATATAGGACACCTAGCACACAAAGCTACCCTACCGACTCAGGGAAGCAGTGAAAATGCAGAGACAAAGGAACAGATCACAAACAAAAGAAATGGAAGAAAACAAATGACTGAATATAGAGTTCAAAACCACAGTTATAAGGATTTTCAAGAATTTCCTAGAAAAGATGGATAAATTTAATGGTGATTCTAGGCCTAAACTAGAACATCAAGAAATGGAAAATTAAAAAAAAAGACATTACATTGTAAGATCCCACAGGATTTACCAATGTATAATCCTTATAATATACAAATATTCCTCTCAGGGTAAAAGTCAATAGGGAACAGAATGGGTCTGGGACATGAAGGGCTGAGCAGCATGTGACTAAAAGTTAAAATAACCCCCCAAAAGTTGCTAAGTATAGCTATGATATTGATTATAAGAAGTATTTAAACTATAATAAAGTGATATCATCTGGTGGACGAAACACAGTAGCCAAGGTCTCAAGGCACTTATGGTATGTGTGGAAATGAGGTTGGGGATGTGATCAAGGTTCCCAGTCGGTTTCTCTAACTCATAGCAGGCTCACAGCTGATTACTGACACCGCAGAAACTCAGGCCCCAGGAGGAAAATATTAGCTAGCCAGGGAGTCAGGGCCCAGCCAAGTTACCAGAAGTTCAGGGCAGGACTCCAGTGAGAAATAAGAAAAATCGATGGGCTCAGTAGGGAAGACCTGGTAATATGAATGAGAAGAGCACACTTAACAATAGAGCTTCAAGTAGCAAGATTATTCCAGGCCACACCCACTGGTGGAAGAAGCTTTGTTAGGATTAACTAACCAAAAATTGAGTCTTTAATATTGAAAAAGGTTGAATAAGGCTAAAGCTGTGTTATCTGAAGGTAAACTTGTAAGATGAATGTTTTTCTGAACTCCTAACCTAAATTCCTTATCTGATGTGAGTATAATGACATGGGTTACAAAAACAAGGAGAAATAGATAAAGACCAACTGACATAAAATACGTTTATATGAAATCAAGACAAAATGCTTAAGGAAAAAAAAAAAAAAAAAGGCCCCCAGTCTCAGTCCACCATAATCTTAGGAGAACTTGCACAATTGGGCACAGCTTCACCTATAGCCTCACTGCCCCTGCCCAGCCCACATGCTATACTCACACTCAACTAATCCACGTTTTCCAATATTCTGGGCACTCTGGTATATTTATGCCTCCATTTATAATATCTGTCTTCCTTTTTTGGCATGGCACTCCCATGATCATTCAAGTCACCTTCACCGTGAGGTATCTGGTGCCTTCAAGCAGAACTAATCACTGGGTGAGTTCTTACACATTTTCTGCATTCCTTTCCTGGGGTAGGATACTTATCCTTGAAGGTGATCAAGAGTTGTCTCTCCCATGTAGCCTTGGGACTCTCACAGCCATCCATTTCTGCCTTTATCCCTTGTTTTGCCATCGACAGGATCATCACTTGACTATTTCTACCACCCAACTTTAAACTGCTACTAAGCCGTATCTACGGCTTATTCATCACTTTACCCACTACTTAGCCCTGTTTCTGGTGCAAAGTAATTTATCAATATGTTGATTAAATTAACATTTTTCCAGTTTCCCAATAACTAATAATGTTTTAGGTATTTTATTTACTTTTACATCATATTAACCTTTACCACTTGAATAAAGACATTCATACTTATTTCACTTACATATTCTAGTTTATCTTCCCTCAATTTTTTAGAAATTTGCTATGCCAGATATTTTTAACTAGCAAAATATGACAAATTTTATTTCATTCAATATAATAATGGAATTTTAATAATTTAATCATACACATATTGTTGAGGTGGAATTCAGGTTGGAAACAACCAAAGTGTACATCAATATATGAGTAGATAGAAAAGCTGTCGTACATATACACAATGGAATACTACTTGACCATAAAAAAGAATGAAATCTTCCCTTTGTGACAGCATGGATGGACCTAGAGTGCATTGTGCTAAGAAAAATAAGTTAGATAGAGAAAGAGAAATACCATATAACTTTACTTATATGTGGAATCTAAAGAACCAAATAAACAAACAAAATAGAAACAGATTCAGAGATAGATAACAGACTGACAGCTGTCAGAGGAAGAGGGGTTGAGGGTCTGGGTGAAAAAGGTGAAGAGATTAAGAAGTACAAACTAATAGTTATGGAATAGTCACAGAGATGTAAATTACAACATAGGGAATATAGTCAATAATCTACATATTTAAAAGGCTAAGCTAGAGCTCACAGACCAACACTCTATCCAGTCAGTCAAACCAGCTAGGGCAATAAAAATATGTTTTTTAAAAATAAATAAGTTTAGGAGAAACCAAGATGGTGGCATAGGTGAACACCTAAACTGCTCCCTCACACAACAATTTCAAAACTACAGCTAAAAGACAGAAAAGACATCATCCAGAACCACAGGAAAGCTGCCTGAGTGGAAATTCTGCAGCTGGAAGGAAAGAGAGGGGCCCACGGAGACTCAGAGGAGCTGCAAAAAGCTGAGATACTGAGACACGTGCATAGAGAGGACAAGCAGCGGAGTGCCTGGCTGGCTTCCTGGAGGAAGACAGAAACTCCCAACTGCACTGAACCCCAGTTCCAACTGCACTGAATCCAAGTTCCAGGCAAGACTCATCCAGGGGGAGTCTGGACTGTCATGAAAAGGAAGGAGTGCACGGAAACTTAGGGGAGCTGTGAAAAGGCAGAGGTCTGGAGGCGCGCAAGAGTGCACACAGAGAGCTGACTGCTGATTGTACCACTGGATTTCTCTAGCAGGAGGGAGGGAGAACCTCCTAATGCACTGAAATCCACTTCTGACTGCACTAAACCCCAGTTTCAGGCAAGACCCTGGAGACCCAGACTCATATGAGTCCCTGGAGCACACAGAAGCTCAGGGGAGCCAGAAAGGCAGAGGTCAAGTCAAAGATTTGATATACAAAGAAGCAGAAAACACTCCACTGGAAAAGAAAAGAAAAAAAAAAAAGGAATCCAAAAATTGGAAGATAGTTTAAGGAGTTTCCGGGACAACTTCAAGTGTACCAATGTCAGAATTATGGGATTGCCAGAAGAAGAGACAGAGCAAGATACTGAAAACCTATTTGAAGAAATAATGACTGAAAACTTTCCCCACCTGGTGAAAGAAATAGACCTACAAGTCCAGGAAGCGCACAGAACCCCAAACAAAAGGAATCCAAAGAGGACCACACCAAGACACATCATAATTAAAATATCAAGAGCAAAAGACAAATAGAGAATATTAAAGCAGCAAGAGAAAAACAGTTAAATACCTACAAGGGAGCACCCATATGATTGTCAGCTGATTTCTCAAGAGAAACTATGCAGGCCAGACGGCAGTGGCAAGAAATATTCAAAGTGATAAATAGCAAGAACCTACAACCCAGAATACTCTACCCAGCAAAGCTATCATTCAGAATTGAAGGTCAGATAAGAAAAAACTAAAGGAGTTCATCAACACCAAACCAGTATTATATGAAATGCTGAAAGGTATTCTTTAAGAAGAGAAGGAAGAAGAAAAGGTAAAGATAAAAATTAGGAACAACAAATACATAACTATAAACAAGTGAATCTAAAAACCAAGTGAATTAAAAATCTGATGAACAGAATAAACTGGTTAATATAATAGAATCAGGGGCATAGAAAGTGAGTGGACTGACAATTCTCAGAGGGAGTAGGGTGAGGGGGGTGCAGGGAGAGACTGGACAAAAATCATACACCTATGGATAAAGAGAATGGGGGGAGGTAAGGACAGAGTGAGGGGTGGGAGTTGGGTGGAGGGGAGCTATGGGGGAGAAAAAGAGAAACAATTGTAATAATCTGAACAATAAAGATTTATTAAATAAAAAAATAAAATAAAAATAAAGGGCTAAGCTACTGGCCAATGGGCCAGTAGGTATGATGCGCACTAACCAACAGGGGCAGATGCTCAATGCAGGAGCTGCTGAACCACAGCAACTTTGCAAAGTGCCCTCTCGAACTCTGGGACCCCTCGAGGGATGTCCAACTGCTGGTCCAATCTCCCCAGGCCAGGCCAAGGGACCCCACCTGCTGGAAGGACAACACTCACTCTGCAGATGCCCTTGAAGCCCCAGTGTTGCCTCAGGTGTGCCTGGGGAGGGACCACAGGGGTTGGCTCCAGGTTATGTCCAGCCTATCTAACCCAGTCCTGCCCCGCCAGCCATCTTATAATTAATTTTCTTTCAATGTGCATGAATACATGCACCAGGTCTCTAGTATCTTAATAATTATATATGGGGCCAGGTGGGTTATTGCAACCATTCTATAAAGTACATGATTTTCTAAGCACTATGCTATACCTCTGAAACTAATGCAGAATAATGTTGAATATAAATTGTAATTGAAAAAATAATAACAATACAAGGCTAGCATTAAAAAAAGTTGAAACTCAGAGATTTCAATAATAATAGGCTATTATTGTAAAGGTGCCAATCTGAACAAAACAGCAAGTGTTTATTCTTAGCATCCCAAATGTAGAATTGTACCCCTCAGTATCACCAATATCTAGGATCTATCAACACCAGGAATACCCCTACTTTCTAGACATTACCCTCAATTCCCCAAAACACTACCACTAGTGTCTAATACACATATTGTGTACTACTTCAACCCTTGCTTATTAGAAAGCAATCTTAAATATAATAGCTATTCAGCATCTTCACCCTTTGCATTATGATACAAATAATTCTCATAACAGTCCATGTTACAGATGAGACTATCTAGACTTAAATATATAAATAACTTAAATATATTTATATTAAATATTTAAATAATAAAAATTACATTGGAGTAAAGGGCTAAAGTGGGATTTATACTGTATCTACCACACCAATGGTTCTGAGCCTTTCCCATGTACCCGAATCACCTGCAGGCCTTATTTAAAGAGAATACCGGGCTCCATCTACCCTCATACTTGCTGACTAAGTAGGTCTGGATGAAACTGAGAATATGCATTTCTATCAAGAGCCCAGTCAGTACTGATACTGCTAATCAGGAAGCACACTTTGAAAATTACTACATTATACAAGAATAAAGTAAGTTACTTAATTGAAGACATCTGATTAATTCAGTAGCCCTCAAGATATTTTGCTCTTGATACCTATGAAGGCATACTTTCCTAATGGTAAAATCTGGTGTTCAGTGACAGAGAGGTGAGACATCAGGGGAAGAAAATGGTGTCAGGACATGTTCCTGAATGAACAAATTCAATAGAGTAGCAATACCAACTCCCTGAAAATGCACACAGAAAATAAGCTTAAGCAAGCAATCCTCATTCCCAATTCTAAATTCAACATGGAAAAACAAATGCTTGAGAGCAGCCAGGAGACCAAAAAAAAATGTACTGACCATTATGACCCCTCATTATTAAAACACACTACAGAGACACTGCAAGTAAAAAATTTGGATTGATAGAAAAGCATAAAAATAAATGGAGCTGAATGGGAAGCCCACTAACAAAATAATTATGTAATAAAGATGGCACTTCAAAACTTCAGGAAAAGATTAATTGTTCAATAACGCGAGGCAATTATATTTTTAAAAAATTTAGATCCTATCTCATACTACAAAAGAACCAAGGTCATTTTGTTTCTGTCAAATATTGAATCTATCATAAATTTAAGACAGGAAATATTTCAAAGCAAGACAAAGAAAAACACATGAAATTGTCCCTAAAATAATATGAAACTAAAATTCTAAAAATGACAAATCTGGGAAAATATTTAGAACATGAGGCATAAAAAAACCTAGGTTTTACATATTAAGAGCAAAGTACACATTAAGAGTCTTTTACAAAATCAATAAGATAAGGATAAATATAGAAACATAAAGAGCATGAAGTGAATTTTTAAGTGGAGAGTAAAAACTAAACATTTTAAGAATTTCTCAAACATCATGAATGATTTAAGAAATATAAACTTAAAGTAATCATAATTATTTTCCCTTATCAACTAAAAAACCATAAGGGTTTGACAATATAGAAAGTGTTTTTTAAAATCAAACAGAAAACTGAAAAATGCAATGAAGGTTCAGCAAGGTCAGGAAATGTGCCAAAGTGTCAAACACAAAGTGAATGTTAAGTAGAGAAAGAAACAATTGTTTAGAAACTCGATATGTTTCTCCTGTTTATTATCCAGGGGCCAGGTTTTCTCTAAGTCTCATTAAAAGTGCATCCTTGAAGACAGAAAAATGAAAAGATAAAATAAAATAAAAAATAGAGTATATCCTTGACTTTAAAAAAAATGCAAGATTTTTAAATGTTTTATTTAGTTATTTCAGAGGGGGACTGGGTAGGGACAAAGAATAGCTTGCTTTGCCTTGATTTATTTTTTTAACTTCATAAACTCTTTCTCTATTCAGAGCAGTTTAATGCAAAGAACAAGATGTGTTATTTTACTGTCAGAAAACTCAATGATGCTTGCCCAATCTTTAAAATTGCCACTTCTCTGAAATCACAAAATAGCAATTTGTGATGTGTTCATATCACTCAAATAACAGCTAGTCAATGTCAACACTTGCATTTATTAGAAAAACACACCAGTTTAAAATGTGAACACACTATAGTGGGCTACCTTTTTCATGATTGGACTTACTTTATCCATGACCTTGATAAATTGGTTCTCACCCATTTTCAATAATTATATAACTTAGGTGTGATACCTTAATGAGAAAAAAATAATGCCTTACAACCAAAGTAGTAATTTGCCTTCCTTTCAGAAATGACACTGACAATTTTTACTGGATGAGTGAGTATCCATGTGGAAATGAATCCGGCATGATGTGAAGGTGGTACCAACAAGCTCAATGAGAAAGATCACCTTCAGGCAGATGTCCCCTCATGCTCTATCCCCAAGAGAATTTATGTAATAAAGAAGGCACTGAGAACCAACCTCATCAAGTATTCAGAAAGGAAACGCATACCTGCTTAACCGAAATATTTTCAAGACATGCATTACCAAGGATTTGTAAGTGGTTCTCAACTTACATAGCATTTTTAATGTAAATGAACTATTTAAAGTTTACACAGGTGGAAAGTAGGAGAGGTCCTCAGTATATATTCTGCTAATGCAGTTTCCTGAAAGTGGGATGTACCTGAGCTGTGGATAGGGAAAGTACAAAATAGAAATCCAGTCTTCATATGCATGAGGAGACGGCCTTTTATTATCAAAGATAAGGTCTTTTCATTAGGAACCATTGTCAGCAATAAAGTCAGCGAAAGAACATGTTTGGTTAGTTGGTTATTTTCTTTCCTAGAGGAAAGGGTATAAAGGTTGACAATATACACATTGTGTGCTCATTATCTCCACATCTTACCAGGTAGAGCCTTTCTAATGATGGTAAAAGGCTGGGCAACCTGCTTACAGTAAACCACATTCTATGAACTAATGAGTTCTAAAACAGTACTTAGATTTGGGAAACAATGATCCTTAACCAAATGTCAATTACTAATTTACAAATAGAAACAGAGAGTGGGTGTTTTAAACCCATTTTGTGAATTTTTTATGTGACTCGTGTTAAAAAAAAAATTGAATTAGTTACAGACATTTAATGGTGAAATTAAAATCATAGTCAATGAGTTTTATTACTTCATCAATACGTCATGGTTTTACATTTAAATACTTCCAATTAATCCTAGGTATAAGCCTATGAAATGGGCATCTTTATTTTCAGGGAGGAGAGGTGGGGAACAGAAATAAACAGATTAAAAAAATTAAATAATCTGTCCAAAATATGTTCAATGGCTGAGCCAAAATTTAACACTAGGTTTCCCTGAAATACCAAGCCTATGTCCCTAAAACTATTCCCAATGTGCCTTAATTGTCACTTCTCATAGATAGGTCACAAGTTTAAGACAATAGAGGTGACTACTAGAGCCTGGTCAGATGAAGAATAAGCACCACTGACTGTTGCCCGATGTCATACTGGCAGCTCTGTGCTATGCCTGTTGAGCTGGGGTCCTGGGAGCCCTGGGCACTAAAAGAATAAGTTAGGGCCAACCACCTATTGCTGCCATAGCAATGACTCGCAAACCTCCTGGGTGGCTGGTTATTCCCTTTAGGAATTTTCCCTTTGGCAACTCACCAGACCTTGCAATCCACTGCCCCAGTGAGGGCAGCATTCTCGTCTTGCCATAAATACTCTCAGGCTGAGAAAGACCATTTTGATACTTTGTTTTGGCTAAGAAAAGCCAGCGCTAACAACTTCCCATAGTCCAATGAGAAGAACTAACCCCAGGGAAAAATTTGACCGGGATAAGGAGAAAGCACATATACATTTACACATTCTATATTCTATAAAGATTCTGAAAAGGTACATTAAGGCATCCAAGGAACCAGACATAATGTTAACCAAGACAATAAAAAAAAAGTATTTGAAACTGCATAATAATGACATTTCAGAGATTGGAACTGTCCTTATTTCAAAACAGAAGGAGTATTGTTTACACTGCCTTGGATGTAGTTCAAAGATATGTATTTTTAATAAGACTGAATCATGGTTTCATTCCAGCCAGAGTGATTTTATTCCATGAATATAATTTCCATGTACTGTATAGTAATATTTTCAATACCATTAGTTGCCAGTGTCCAGCCCAGTGCCTGACCCATAGTTATCTTTCAATAAGCATCTGTGAATGAAAAAAAAAAATCAATGAACCGTTGATTCTTTCAGGAAGATTTCTTGTTATTACAATGGGTTTTCTATTGAGTAACTTTAAACCCAACTTCTCCAACTAATCCATGTTTAAAACTCATCCTTCTCAAATCCATACCTGTCCACAAGCCCAGTTTCTCCACCCCTCCACAGAGTCAGAGATTCCCAGTGCTCCTACTCTCCTTGATCACAGCAAAGATTAATAATCAGAAAGCTCCTGGATCCAGGCCTTCCCATTGCTTCTGGGAGGAGACCAAGCCTGACCTGGGGACCACACAGGCTGCAGCTGAAGAAACGTATACTTCCAAACCAGTAGGTAATTATATACAAGAACACCTCACTTCTCAGCTCCTTCTAACAGCTGACTACTATTTCCCTCTAAGAAAGTCCTTTTCTTTGGCATGTTTCTCACTGATGGCAAGTCATGGGGCCATCCCACACAGATTTCTGGCTTTCACAGTTTCTGGCTGTAACAAACGCTGGCACTGGTTTCCTCACCCCTGCAGACTTTGCAGTCTTTAACCATGATAGAGTGTGAGTTTTAGGTTTAAACCTAAAACTCACACTCTATCATGGTTAATGTTTTTATTGGAAACAGTCCAAATGTTTAGCAACCAAGTGACAAATAAAAAATAATAATAATACAAATACACATATGGTTTGTTATACTATTCCAAAAAGCATTTTTAAATGAGTTTTAAACAGCTGAAATAGCCTATAATATAATGCTGGAGAAAGGGATCATAAAAATAGTATATGTAGTTCAAAATCTAAATGCTTATTTAAACATCTAAACATCTACAGCAGCGGTTCTCAACTTGTGGGTCGCGACCCACAGGTTGAAAACTGCTAGCAAGGTCGCCTAAGACCATCGGAAAACAGATATTTACATTATGATTCATTAACAGTAGCAAAATTACAGTTATGAAGTAGCAACAAAAATAATTTATGATTGGGGGTCACCACAACATGAGGAACTGTTATTAAAAGGTCACAGAATTAAAAAAAGGTTGAGAACCACTGATCTAAAGGAATATATTCAATCCATGAATTACCTACACTACATCTGAAAGAATATTCATTTTAGAAACAAATTACTGTTCTGACAAATAAATTTGGGACAATATTACTTTCCATATGTCCATTTTGGAGGTCCATTATGCATATTAGCATATTAAAATCCCTGAGAAGGCCTTAAAAGAAGAAAAGAGCTTAATTTTTGTTTAATCCAGACTTTCTCCAAAATTATTTGCCCATGGAAGTTGTTTTTACAGAAAATATGTTAATTTGTATTTTATTCAGAACACACTTTAGTAAATGGTAAAATGCAAATCATGTCAGCAATTGTTATCGTCAAGTAGCCTAGAAAATGATTATTTCTCTTTATAATTCCTATTACTTTCAAATATTTTGTGATAAGCATATTAATTTTATAATCAGGAAAATTTAAATAGAAACAGCAAAAATAATGTTTAGTCCTATTTAATGTCTCTCATACTATTTACTCTTAAACTGGCTTTGCCACACCTGCCATGTCTGGGAGAGTGGGGAGAAAAGTAAGCAGGATGCAAAGTGGTCAAAGCAAATAGATTTCAAATGACATCTGGGTCCTATTCTCAGATCTGTCACTGCTTGGCTACATGACCCTGGACAAGTGACGCTCTAAGCTTTAGTTTCCTATTCTGAACAATCTGGATAACAACTACACCTAGTTAACAGAGTAGTTGTTCACTATTGAATGCAAGGTAGCTTACGTCACACATTTAACACAGTACCTGGTGAAGTCAGTATGCAATAAATGCTACCCAGATCCTCTTAATTAGGGGAAATTTGATGAATTTTCAAATATTCATTCAACCTCTGAAGCAATTAAGGTTCATATAATTTTGCAGACTATCTGGTAAGACACATTACTTAAAAGAAAATTTACTGAAAACACTCCAAAGCTAAAAATATATATATATATTACAAGGGCAGTGTCTGTATACAGATGTTTCATTCTATTAGACATTTTTCAATAAACTACTAAGAAAACATAGATTTTGACTATGTTAAGATATTTTGAATTAGTCTTTCTATTTTCACATCGAAACATATAGCGCAAGAATATGGACAATATTCTTATATTATAAAAAATTGAATCCAAGAAAACATAAATAAATAAAACTATTTAACTGTACCTGCTTTAATAAAGATTTTTAGTTATAGGCGGGCACGGTTAATTTTCAGACAAGGCCATCATGCTGCCACCAGACAAAGAGTCACAGTTTTACACAACCTAAGACAAATGTTGCACACTCACCTCCCCTTAGTGATGGAGGCAGGAGTTACAGATTCCTCTTCCCTTATCAATAACAAAAAATTAGGGCTCCAGCCATTTTGGCTCAATGGACAGATAGAGTATGGGCTGTGCATGCAGGAGGCAACTAATTGATATGTCTCTCTCACATCAATGTTCCTCTCTGTGTCTCTCCTCATCCTTTCCACTCTCTCTAAAATATTCTTGAGTAAGGATTAACAACAACAAAAATACAAAAATTAGTTTCTAGATTGCCACTCAATTCTACAGCATCTATAGTAAAACACAATACCTCAATTTTTTATTTATGAGAGGTGGAAGATCTGATTTATTTTTAATCCTCACACAAGGATATGTTTATATTGATGTTAGAGAGAGCGGAAAGGAGAAACTTGCCCCCAACTGGGAATCAAACCCACAACCTTTTGGTGTAGGAGCCACCCAGGCGGGGCAGAAGCTCTGATTTTAATCTACTTTTTTTTTTTTTAAGAAAGTTCTCTTTAATATATAATAGCCTAAGAATAGTGTCTCAAATTCCCACTCCTTCTTTTGAATAATGATGTTCTTGCGTATGACATTACAATTGAAAAATTTCAATCAATGAGTATCAGTGCTAATAAAATCAAAGAAATACAGTTAGAGTTACTCTCACTGTACACAGAAGAAAGGTGAAATGTTAAAAGATAAGGCAATTCCCACAAAGGTGAAATGAGGAAACAGTCGGTTTTACAATCACCTTGGTAGCATATTCCTAATCTCAGAGGGGGGCATTTTTCTCCTCTAAAAAGAAATGTGATTTTCATGAAGGTTAGCACCCATTTTGTATTTAGCATTCCAAGAACATCTCTGCACCTGGCAAGGGGACTTTCACAAGGGACTAAGGAGGAAAACCAACCCCACCTTCCAACTTCCTAGGAAAGAAATGAGAACAGGGCCTGTTCTCTCACTCCTTGGTTTCCAATTAATATAATAATGATGCCAGCATTACAAAAGGCTGTTCTCTAACAAAGTAGATAACATTTAAAATTTAACAAACATAAACTGAATGCCTGGTATGTGCTGGTGTTGCTTCCACACCCTCATTCTGTATAATCATCTTCCACCGTAGATGAAACGCAGAGGAAAAGAAAGTGCCTAAGACAGTGAAGGGCAGAGCAGGTTTTCTGTCTCCAAATCTATTCTGCACCAGCTGCCTGTTGAATGCCGTTCTGACTTCTGGATGGACCAGTTTTATTTGAAACCAAAGCCAATGCTGCTAAATGTCTGAGAGCCAAGGGCACTGGTTCACCTAAGGTTGACAGCAGAGTTAAATGGAGAGTGTTGGGCTGGCTTAGAATGCTTTATGGAATGCTCTGTCACCTACCCCTACATTAAATGACCCTTTTTGTTTGTTTTTCTGATGAATTCTAGCTTAGAATTTTGGGACATTGTAAAAAACCTAACTTGTTGCCAAAAACATTCTTAGGGGGGAAAAAATGACAAATGTTTACTAGTATCATATTTACAATTTTGAACCCATTTTGAAGTGTAGCTTCCCAAAAAAATTGAAGAGAAGAAACACACATACTGACTATTTTTTAAAATGCTTATTGGACAGTTAAATCTCTTCCATTAACTTTACCTCTAAATTCTCAATATTTTCTTTCATGACCTTGGAAAAAATATTCTTTATTAGTTGGCCTTATATTTCAGCCATTATGTTCACATCAAAATGCTAATTTCTTACACCAATGGAAGGATCAAAATGAAAGACTCTTTATAATTTAGATTTTAGGGTGTTGACACAAATGAGAATTCTATGCACAAGTTAATGAACAATTGCTTCATTCTCAAAGCTTGTGACTTATTCTATATATGTTACTCGGCTGTCATTATTAAAATAGGAATATTTAGGCTGTAATATAGCACTTAAGTCTTGTTAAACAAATCTGCCCATGATGGGAAATACTTTGTTTTCTATAAGTTTTAGATGGAAATGACATTAATCAGAATTTTCAGTTGCACCGCTAATGAAATTCAAATTTATTTTACAAAAAGCACTGCAGGGAATAATGCTAAAAGAGAATCTCAACCCAAGAATGAAGTTTTATAATAGAGTGCTGAGATATTTACTACAACCTTATCAATGGTGCATTTGATGGTGGCTTAAAAATTAATTATGTAATGACTGCAAAAATAAATGTTAAATACTCTGTTCAATACTATGCATAACTGAACTTCAACCACTCCAGTGGACAAGTATTTTGTAGGTCTCCATCCCAACACTGACCTCTTGCTCAGATTCACACAAATTCAAATACCTACCCAATAACTGATCATTATGTATGTAGATAAGTGCAACAAATTAAATTAAACACACCAGTATACACAAAAGTAGTCAAGAATATAGCCTCTGCTTTTTAGGGGTTCACCATCTAGTTCATTTAATTAAACATACCAAGAAAGACTATAAGAAAAGTAGATTGTAAACTGCATAAAAGATGCTAAAATGACCACTTAACAAGAGCAAAGGCGAGGAAAGGGAAAATATGAATCCATCAATTGTTGCTGGTTTTATAAATCATGGTTCATCCCTCTAAAGAAAATACACAGCTAGGAAAAAACAGAGCCCTTTATGTAATGAAATGGAATAATTATCGAGTTATATTGTTAAGTAAAACTGCAAAATACAAAGCAGAACTGTGTATAAAAGAGAAAAAAGCAATACAGATATAATAGTCATTTGCTCCTGAGTTTAAGGAGATGCACTGTTCAATATGCCACATAAGAGCCATCTAAAGACTCTTCATCACAGAGATATGGCTGGTGTGACTAAGAATTTAAATTTTATGTAATGAATTTGAATTTCAACTGACTCAGTATAAACTATTTTGTCAAAGACAACTTCCTTGTTCTGTAGAACTTGAATCACATTAACCACTGCATCATTTAGATTGAAATTTTTAATGTAGGGCCTAGAAAATTATAAATTGCTTTGCAGTTCATATTATATCACCATTGGAGAGCATGGTTATAAAGAAACCTCCTAGAATTTGTAAGAACTGGTAACACCAATTATCTCTGAGGAGAAAACCTGGGTAAGAGGAATAAAGGGGCTGGGGGAAATCTCTCACTATTTTGTCATTTTCCTCTTTTAAATTTGGTGCCATTTCTATTTAAAAATGAGGAATCAATGATGTGACCTATAAACATCACTGTAAAAAACACACATGGTGTCGAAATAAGCCAAAGGAAAAGCGGGTAGGCAAAAATAAAAAGGACTTCAAGTCAATTTTATAGAAAAGATTCCTTTATTAATTTTTGGTCAAGAATATGTTTATATACTTTCAGAAAACAACTCCAAGACCAAGTGGACTCCTGCAACAGAGAGGAACTGACAGGTCTGCGCCAACCACGAAGAGGAAAAACAGTCCAAAGATGTAAGAAGTTGACGACACCTTGTCATGCGAGCAGTCAGCAGCTGTGCATTGCTACATGATGCCTAGGACCAAACCAGAGAGGGTTGGACCAGGATTGCCACCATTTGTCCACTATCCAGATACCATTGATGATGTGTACACATAAGGAACTATTTGACATTGAAACTGGAACTCAAAACTATTGGAGATTGAAATTGGGACTCAAACATTTTTTTTTGCTCTTATAAGTTTATTTCTAGCCTACAAAAGCAAGATGTTTTTAAAGACAAGAATCCAAGAATCAGGGGGTAGGGGGCAGATATAGACACAGAGGCAAAAAAGCAATGAACAGACTGTCATGCTACAATGGGAAGGCAGGGGAGGTTGGGGGGTGGGGGCTGTAAGAGATCAACCGAAGGACTTGTATGCATGTATGTAAGCATAGCCAATGGATACAGGGCATTGTGGGGGTGGGAGGAGACAGGTGAGAGCATGTACTTGGTGGGGGGGGAGGCCAGGGGAGGGCAATAGGGAAAAGAAAATAAATATTTTTTTTTAAAAAAAAGTATTGTTTTTAGTATAATTATCAATTTAATTTTGGGTAGAATCCCTCCCCCCAAAAAAGCAATTTGGTACTTTTGAAAAGGTTATACATGGTTTTTGATAGAAAATGATTTCTAATAACCTAAGATCACAGAAGTATTTCACAAACTAAAGGTACCAGTTACCAAGTGAACATAAGAAATTAAAGCATTCAAACCTCAAACTGCCAGTTTAGTGCCAACACAGCCTAGCATTTAGCACCACCGCCTTTTCCGCCATCAGAGACGGTTCTGTTTTTCATTTTCCATTCATTGAATATATTTTGCCCATTTTCTTGTTCCTTTTTTCATCTACATCCTCAAGTAAAAATTTGATTATCTCTACATTTCCATTTAGCACAGCATTCTACTTGGCTAACCAAAAAAGGGAAAATGCCAGGAAAATTCTACCCTTCACAACTTATGAAAAGAAATTTTCCCCCATGAAGCAACAGTCTAAAAATATAAATGGATTACAAAAGGTTCAATGAAAGGGAGTAAATAAGTTGTATAACCGAGATACATCTATATATTTATATACAAAACAAAAAATTAAATTGTTTATGTACAGTTGAGTATAATATACCCAACTTTTTAAGTCAAAGCATCTATCTGTCCTCTGTGAATAGGTATTCTAGGTAGGAACAAACGATGGGAAGAAACCATTCCCATAATCTGGGAAGACACTTATGCAAAATTTAAATGACTCTTTGATACTTTGTGTAGGAGTTTGCTGCCAACTAACAACTGAATCATGAAAACCTGAGAGTAATGGGAACTGCTTCAGACCACAAAATACAGATGCATCCTTAGACGGTGACCTGTCTCTTTCTTCATTCCATTAAAACAGTGCTACTTGGTCATCAGACATACAAGAAAAGAGAAATAAAGGATTGTTCCTCTCTATGACACTTTCAACTTTGTGCATAACATGCATCCACTTTAACACAAAGAAGATATATTCAATGACTCATATAATTATCTTGACTACTGTTGACTTAATTAAGTCAACAAGGCATATCCATCAGACCTGAGCGTGGCAGGGTGGTAGTAGCCATTTTCAGATTTAGGAAATCAATTTCCTGATTTTCCAGCACGTCTTAACGGATACACGATGGTAGCAGCTGGTTCCTGTCACACAACTCCCCTTGGGTCCAACTAATACTTCCTTACTTTCATTTCTCCAGAAATAATAGCATGTGTTGCAGGTTAGAGAGATGAAAATTCTCAAGGACTGGTGATAAATGTCCCACTTAGGTTTGACCATCTTAATTCTACTTTTGTACATATATAACTTGGTGTAAGGATAGAAGCTGCAGTGTTAGGGTATAAAGTGAAAAATAAATACTTTTATTGATTTATTAGCATGCATTGGTTAATAAAATTACATTTCAGGAGAACAATTCTATAATACATCATCTGTGTATTGTATTGTGTGTTCACACCCCCAAGTCAAGTCTTCTTCCATCACCATTTAACTGTCTTTACCCTCTTCTCCCTCCCTCCACCATCCCTTTCCCTCTGGTAATGACCATTCTGTTGTCTGTGTCTGCCAAGTTTTGTTTCTTTTTGTTTGTTTGTTTAATCCCTTTTCTTCACCTTTCACAGCCAGTCCCCCTACCCTCTGATAGCTGCCAGTCTGTTCTCTGTATCTATGAATCTATTCTGTTTGCCAGTTGATTTTGTTTATTAGACTCCACATATAAGTGAAATGATATGGTACTTGTCTTTGACTGGTTTATTTCACTTAGCATATTACTCGCTAGGTTCATCCATACTATCACAAAAGGTAAGATTTCCTTTTTTTTTTTTATGGTCCAATAGTATCCATTGTGTAAATGTACCACAGCTTTTTTTTTATCTACTCATCTATTGATAGACACTGGGACTGCTTCCAAATCTTGGTTATCTATCTATCTATCTATCTATCTATCTATCTATCTATCTATCTACCTATCTATCTATAAAGGCTAAGCAACCATCCAACTGTCTGACCATCCGGTAGGTATGACGCACACTTACCACCAGCGGGCAGATGTTCAACACAGGAGCTGCAATCTGTGGTGACTTGGAGGAAGCCGGATTCCCTGTGGGGTCATGCGATCCCATCTTCAGCCGTGGGTTATGTTGTTCCTGGGGCACTGTTGGTTTGCTGCACACTTGTGTTTATGTTCCACACCCTGTATGACAGCAACTTTGCAGAGTGCCCTCTTGCACTCTGGGACCCTCGGGGGGTATCAGAGAGCCAGTTCAGCCTGATCCACACAGGCCAGGTCAAGTGACCCCACCTGCTAGAGGGACCCTGCTCACTCTGCAAATGCTCTTCGAGCTGCAGTGCCACCCCAGGTGTGGCCAGTCGCAGAGGGACTACGGGAGGTTGGCTCCAGTGCATGTCCAGCCCCATCTTGCCCAGTCCAACCCTACCAGCCACCTTCTAATTAATTTCCTTTCAATATGCACGAATCTGTGCACAGGCCACTAGTTATAAATAACACTGCAATGAACAGAGGGGTGTATATAGTCTTCTGAATCAGTGTTTTGGGTTTCCTTGAATATATTCCCCAGAAGTGGAATCTGGGTCATATGGCAGTTCCATTTTTTATTTTTGGGGTAACTCATCCTGCTTTCCACAGTGGCTGCACCAATCTGCAGTACCACCAACACTGCACAAGGGCTCCCTTTTTTCCACATCCTTACCAACACTTGTTGATTGGTGATAGCCATTCTGAAAAGTGTGAGAGATATCTTATTGTGAGTTTAATTTGCATTTCTCTGATAAGTTATTTGAGCATCTTTTCATATGTATATTAGCATTTCTATGTCCTCTTTGGAGAAGTGTCTATTAAGGTTCTTTACCAATTTTTTAATTGAATTGCTTGTTTTTTCATGTTGAGTTTTAGAAGTTCTTTATAAATTTTGGATATTAACCACTCTTCAGATGTATCATTGGAGAATGTTCTCTCATTCATTGGGTTGCCTTTTCATTTTGTTGATGGCTTTTGTTGTGCAAAAACTTTTTAGTTTGATATAGACCCACTTGTTTATTTTTTCTTTTATTTCCCTTGCCTAAGGAAATATATCAGAAAAAAATAATGTTATGAGAAATATCTGAGATTTTACTCTGTTTTCTTCTAGGATTCTTATGGATTCGAGTTTTACATTTAAGTCTTTAATCCATTTTGAGTTTATTCTTGTGTGTGGTGTAAAAAGGTAGTCATTTTTATTTTTTTGCACGTATCTGTCCATTTTTCCCAACACTATTTGTTGAATAGACTATCTTTACCCCAGTGTAAGTTCTTGCCTCCTTGTCAAATATTAATTGGCCATAAAGCCATGGGTTTATTTCTCTGCTATCTGTTCCATTGATTTATATGTCTATTTTTTATGCCAGTGCCATACTGTTTTGATTACTACTATGGCTTGTCATATACTTTGATATCAGGTAACTTAATTCCTCCAACTTTGTTTTTCTTTCTCAAGATTTCTGTGATTATTTGGGTTCTCTTTTGGTTTTATATGAATTTTGGAATATTCGTTCTAGTTTTATGAAATACACCATTGATATCTTGATAAGAATTGCATTAAATCTATAGATTACTTGCAAATATGGATTTTTAATGATGTTAACCTTTCTGATCCACAAACACGGTATGTGCTCTCACTTATTTGTATCTTCTTCAATTTCTTTTCCGACTACAGATGTTTTACATTCTTAAACTTATGCCTAGGTAATTTTTTATGCAATTGTAAATGGGAGTGTTTTGTTAATTTCTCTGATAGTTCATTACTGGTGCATATAAATGCTACTTGCTCCTGAATATTCATTTGAATCCTGCTACTTTATTGAATGTATTTATCAGTTCTAGTAGTTTTTTGGTGGAATCTTTAGTATTCTCTATATACAATATCATGTCATCTACAAATAATGACAGTTCTACTTCTTCCTTTTCAATTTGGATGTCTTTTTCTTTTTCTATTCTGGTCTTATTCAACACCACTACTATGTTGAATAAGAGTGGTGAAAGTGGACATTCCTGGCTTGTTCCTGATCTTAAGGGAAAAACTTTTAATTTTTGCCCATTGAGCATGATGTTGGCTGTGGATTTGTCATATACAGCCTTTATTACATTCAGGCATATCCCCTCTATTTCCACTTTGCTGAGAGTTTTTATCAAAAATATGCTGGATTTTATCAAATGCTTTTTCTACATCTTTTGATATGATCATGTGTTTTTTATCTTTCATTTTGTTTATGTGGTATATAATTTTTATTGATTTGCAGATATTATACCAACCTTACATCTCCAGAATAAATCCTATTTGATTATGGTATATGATCTTTTTAATATTGCTGGATTCAGTTTGCTAATATTTTGCTGAAGATTTTAGCATCTATATTCATCAAGGATATTGGCCTATAATTTTCTTTCTTTTTAGTGTCTTTATCTGGTTTTAAAATTAGGATAATGCTAGCCTTATAAAATGAGCTTGGGAGTTTCTCCCCCCCGCTCTACGATTTTTTTTTTTTTTGGAATAGTTCAAGACGGATAGATGTTAGTTAGTCTGAAACAGTATATTTAATTTTAACAAATACAGAAAATCAGAATCATTGACTTATAGACACAACCATATTTTCAACCCAAACTACTATAACTCAGGATCTTTTTCAACCCCATTTCAGAGGCTTACCTCCAAATTCCTTTGATTACTTTCAAAAATCAAGTCCTACAATTTTTGGCATTTTCACTCTTAATTCTGCTCAAGGTAATTTTCTACAAGTCTGAGGCAATTACAAAGAAAAACCTCTGTCCTATTAATATATATTTCCCATACTTTTTTTTTTTTACTAATTGTTTATATTATTTCTAAAGCTCTGATTTCAATGGAGAGGTGGTCCCAATAGAACAGGAACAAGAATAAAGAAAATTCAAATGAGGAATTCAGAGATAATTCTTCTCTTTGTTCACCTAGCATGTCCATTTCCATCTCACAATCACAAATCTGAAAGCCTTAATGGGGCTACATTATTATTTTATTACTAGTGGCCCAGTACACAAAATTTATGCACATTAAAAGGGGATTAGAGGAAATATTTTAATATTGCTATTTGCCCTTTCTCTATAATAGAAGTGTCAGAGTTTAATGAAAATTAGTAAAATGTATATGAACATCTCCCTCCTGTCAGAGTCTGGGGCGTGCTGCAGGACCCAGAGTCAAGTCCCTGCCCACTCATGTGCACCTCGAAATTGCCCAAGACCCAGTTCCAGCCAGCCCCACCCCCATCAAGCCCTACAGAGTGAGGGGCGCAGCTTCAGGTCCCCCCTCAAGCCCCGCCAGGTGGGGATTGCGGCCTCAGGTCTCCCAGCCCCGCCCCGGCACAAGGGCACGAGGGAGTAATGACCATTTGCATATTAGATTTTCTAGAGAGCAAGCAGGCAGTTAAGAAACTGACCCGATTCTGTGGTGTGCTATGCTTTCTTCACAATAAAATTCCCGAAGCCTGCCTCTAAGTTATATCCTTGAGCTATAAAGAATGAAAAGACACAGATGTAGTAAGGATATTGCCCATTACATAGGTTAGAAACTCAAATACCTTCATGTATTGACTATGAAATCTGAAAATTCTGATCTTTGTAAATATTTATAAATATTTAAAATATGTTAAAATTTCACACAGTAATAAGTTATCAGATTTCTGAGTTGAACTTGAACTGTTTTTCTTTCCTTTGCCTTCTTTGGTCCCTTAATATTGATCTATGACTATCCCAATGAAAGCACTTTCTTTGTCAAACTACTCTACAATTCAATTCTATACCTAAAGTCAATAAGTAACGTTTAACTTATTTAAACTTATAAGCAATATTGTGAACTTAAGCCATATGATAATAAACAACCAAGTTCTAAAAACTGGTCCTTGAGAGCCTTTTCCAAGGAATTCATCCCTCAGCTATGAAGTTTGTATGCGAAGCTGAAGACATTTGGCCCTTTATAAATAGTCATGGGAAACTTCCTTCTCCCATACTTTGAGTTTGTTTTTACTATAACAGATGGGAGAAAATTAGCAAAGCAAGGTCATAAAAAAAAGGTCTTGCAACAACTATCATACTAATGTTAGGACACTAAAAGCTTAAAAATAAAGATATATCTTTAACAATAACAAAAATGCTTGCTGAAAATTATAAAGACCATTTGCCTTAATACATAAAATAAGTATGGACTCAAAATTTAGATAGAACTCCTTCTATCTTTGCTCTATCTCCTAAGCACATCTGTTTCTAAACATCTTAACCACATGTCAGTCATTTTTCATGAAAGCGTCTCTAGCACAGAAGTTCAGATCTTCTCCTTACAATATATTCCAATATCATATAAATGTTAAAATTCCACAATGCTTGCCAAGGGGCCAAACCTAAATTTTCAACTGAAAAAAAAAAACACTACACAACATGTATCAATCACTAATCTGAATTCTGCAAAATCTCTTACTATAAGATATATATATCACTTTACACAAACAGACTATAAATCATTTTTTTCCAACTTATTTTTAAGTTCAATATTTAGAGGTCTCCCCAGTAAATACATTTTAAATTAAATGATCACTATTTCATTTGCCAATTTCATTAGTTAGACCTTGGAGTCAATAAACTTTTACTGTATATGGGCAGAAGACAAATGTCTTTAGCTTTGCAGGCCATATGTTATTTGTATGGACTACTCAATTTAATGTAAAATTTGGTATACATAATATGCAAATGAGCAGGTATGGCTGAATATCAATAAAACTATTTACAAAACAGGTAGAGGATTAGAGATTAATATCCAGAATATATAAGTATTTCTGAAACTCAAAAACCAAAAAAGCAAACAACAGATTAACAGGCAATGGACTTAAATAAATATTACTCAAAATAAATAAATAAATAAATAAATAAATAAATAAATAAATAAATAAATATTACTCAAAAGAAGATATATGAATAGACAAAAGCATGAAATGATGCTCAACATCACTAATCATTTGGGGAATGCAAATCAAAACTATATTCACACTCATTAGTATGATCACTATTAAAAAAAACAAAACACACATATAATGATGAGTGTTGGCGAGGATGTAAAAAAACTAAAACCCTTGTGACTGTTGTTGGCACTATAAAAATGGTACAGCTGCCAAAACCGGTTTGGCTCAGTGGATAGAGCATCAGCCTGCGACTGAAAGGTCCCAGGTTCAATTCCAGTCAAGGGCATGTACCTTGGTTGCGGGCACATCTCCAGTGGGGGGCGTGCAGAAGGCAGCTGATCGATGTCTCTCTCTCATCAATGTTTTTGACTATCTCTCTCCCTTCCTCTCTGTAAAAAAATCAATAAAATATATTTAAAAAATAATAATAATAAAAATAAAAATGGTACAGCTACATGGAAAACAGTATGTTGGGCCTCAAAAAATTAAAAATGGAATGAGCAGATGATCCAGGAATTCTACTTCTAGATATATACCCAAAATAATTAAAAGCAAGTTTCAAAGAGATATTTGTACATTTATGTTCCTAGTAGCATCATTCACAATAGCCAAGATATGGAAGCAACACAAGTGCCCAATGACAGATGAATGGATAAGCAAAAATGTGATATATACACACAATGTAATACTACTATTCAGCCTTAACAAGGAAGGAAATTTTGATATATGATACAACATGGATGCACCTTGAGGACTATGCTAAGTGAAATAAGCCAATCACAAAAAAAGACAAAATCTGTTTGATTCCATTTATATGAGGTACCTAGCATGGTCAAAAATCATAGAAACAGAAAGTTAGAATGATGATTTCCAGGGTTGGGGAAAGAGGAAAATGGAAGTTTTATTTAATAGATATAGAGTTTTAGTTTTACAAGATGAAAAGAGTTCTGGAGATAAATGATGGTGATTATTTCACAATAATATGTCTGTCTGTACTTAGTACCAGTATACTGTAGACTTAAAAATGGTTAAGATAGTAAATTTTATATAATATGTACTTTACCACATTTTTTAAAAATTTGAAGAAAAGAAAAAAATGCATATAGAGGACCCATTTTAGCACAATTTGCTGGGCTATCGTTTGCTGACCAGCAAACTTAGGCTATTACATTCTAAATATAATGTTTTAAAGTTACCATCTAAGTACCATTTCTATACATAATGTTCCTTTTTTCCCCCTGCATAGTTACAGATAATTTTAGAACAGCCCTTAATATCAGAAATCAATCTACCAGTACCTAGAAAAACATGTTTTACATAAAATAAGGGCTCACAAGTTATAACTAATTAATTAAATAAAAGCAGTAGTTTCAATAACATGAAGCTTGTCATTTATTATTATATAAATAAACCTGGCATTTCAATAATAAAGTAAGATACTCTCTAACACATTCAGAGGAAATAAGACTTCACAGAAAAAGTCTTGCACTGTCATAATAAACATTTTCACTTTTCTTATTTGGCAATCAAAAATCCTACTTTTGAAATTACACTGCAAATGACTTTAATAGTTGCCTTGTGGCAAAAATATGTACAGATTGTCATACGACAAAAGAAGACTGTCAGTTTACTGAGTTAAATTAAATCATCCCAAGCACATGAAAATGTTAAACATGATTCTGAAGACATAAACCAAATATTTAAGTTCTTTTTAAATACTGAGCACTGGGTTTCTTTTGCATTAGAATTTTTAGGAGTTTTTAAGTAATAAAATATAAACATGATTTTTAAAAAATTAAGACAAGACATTCATAAAATCACTTTAAGTTAAAATATTCTTAAAACTATATTTTTATTTATTTTATTTATTTTTGTTAATCGTCACCTGACGATATTTTACCATTGATTTTTTTTTTTTTTTTTTTTTAGGGAAAATGAAAGAAAGAGGGAAAGACAAGGAGAAACACTGATGTGAGAGAAACACATTGATTGGTTGCCTCTTGCAGGCCTGGGATAAGCTTGCAACCAAGGTACGTGCCCTTGACCAGAATGGAACCTGGGACCCTTTGGTCCACAGGCCTACTCTCTATGCACTGAGCCAAATGGGCTAGGGTTATTTTTATTTAAAGTTTTTAAATAAAAACTTCTATTTTTTTAAGTTTTTTTAAAAATTCTATTTTTATTTTAGAGAGGAAGAGAGAGGGAGAGATAGAAACAATAATGCTAAGAGAGGATCATTGATGGGCTGCCTCCTGCATGCCTCCTAGTGAGGATCAAGTCAGAAACCTGGGTATATGCCCTGACCAGGAATTGAATCGTCACCTGCTGGTTCATAAGTTGCCGCTCAACCACTAAGCGGCACTGGCCAGGCAATACAAATATTCTTTAGCAATTCAGTATAATCCATGGTAGGAAAAATATTGGGTGACAACAGGCCTAGTGACGAAGAGCATAAGTTTGGGGATCCAAATTTGTTTCTATTACTCTTTCCTCCCTTAGAGTTGTGTGGCCTTGAGTATCTTAAACAATTAGAGCCTCAGTTTCCACAATTGAAACAAGGAGTTAATATACTTCCTCAAAAAGAAGTAGCAATTTTTTAAAAAACAATAATACTGTAAGGCACCTAAATGCATCTTTAATTTTAAAAGGCAAAAAAGCTGAAATCTGTGATCTTGAGTTCCCCAAAAATGATTGACCAGCAAGCAGTCTCCATTCCCTTTCATAGCTTCATCTCATCACGCTTGTTGATATCTACTTCACTAAAGATCCTCAGAGGTATTTGTATATTAGAATCACCTGAGCAGCATTTAAAACCTCTCCATGCCCTTATCCCAGGCCAGCTAAAATCAGGATAGGATTGTGAGGGTATGTGTATTAATATTAAAGGTCCCCAGGTAATTTCTCATGTTGAAACCTCAGTTAAGGCATTCAACTTCTAAGTAGTCGATAAATGTTAGCTACCAAGAACTCAGTTTACTTAGTGAATTTTAGAACTAGTAATATCCTATAATAAAGATGGAATATGAAAATTGACCATCATACCATCACAAAGATGGTGGCACTCACCTAAGGCCATGCCCCCATCCCGGTGAGGCTTGACAGGGGATCTCAGGCTGCACTCCCCACCTGGCAGGGCTTGACAAGGGTGGGGCTGGCTAGGTTTAGATATTGCCCAAAGCGAGTGGGTTTGGTTAGGTCTGGGTCTCACACAATTTTGAGGCACCATGAGTGGTCCTGCAGTGCATCCCAGACTCTGACAGGTGAAAGATTTTCATATACATTTTATTAATTTTCATTCATTTCTGACATTTCTATTATAGAGAAAGGGCAACCAGCAATATTAAAATATTTCCACTAATTAATACCCTTTTAATGTGCAGGAATTTCATGTACCAGGCCACTAGTATTTACATAAAAGCTAAAGAAACAGCTGCTGCTGCTAAATCACTCAATGTTTATATCCGCCACCTTCAATTAACTCCCTAGGTCAGTGGTCGGCAAACTCATTAGTCCAACAGAGCCGCAGTTTGCCAACCACTGCCCTAGGTCCAAAGCTGAAAAATTATCAAATAGTACACTTTTTTTTTTTCCCACTGACCATTCTTGAAAATTTGTTTCAGAATCAAAACAATAAGGTTCCTTTCCCTGGCTGGTGGCGCTCAATGGTTAGAGCATTGGTTTGTGCAACTGTGCACTGGAGGATCTCAGGTTCAATTTCTGGTCAAGGGCACTTACCTGGGTTGCAGGTCCAATCCCTGCCCTTGGTCCAGGATCCTGGGAGGCAACCCAGGATTGTCACATAGGTAATTTTTTTTTCCCTCTCCTCTCTCTTTGTCTCCCCACTCCATCCCACTCTAAAATCAATGGAAAAAAAATATCCTCACTTCTCCGGTATTAAAAAACAAACAAAAATAAACAGTAAGTTTACTCAAAGTAAGGTCAACTACATGTTGACATTTAAATTTCAAAAAGGTTTATTTTTTTATTTTTAAGCATATCTAGTACATGGGCAAGTAAAAAACACAAGGACTCGTAGCTCTAAAGCTAAGGTATCCAAGATGACTCTTTGAAATTTAAATGTATAAAAATAGTGTTTAGAAAAAGATTAACAGCTATTAATGCAATGAACTAGGCCAGTGGTCGGCAAACTGTGGCTCGAGAGCTGGTCGCAGTTTGCCGCTCTATTGACTAATGAGTTTGCTGACCACTGAACTAGGCAACTAGACATGTTTTTCTTGGTATTGCCACTAATTTGCTAGGAGACGTTTTTGCAAAGTCACTCAGTGTTTCTGGGCTTGAAACTGTCATTTATAAAACATAGTTGTATTAAATTTCTTTAAAATGACCTGTTACAACAATGTAAGGCATGGAAAATTACAGAGAAATCCTATTGAGCAATAATATACAAGATTAAGGATTAAACTAGCACTAGTCCTTGTAGGCTATTACAGTAATGAGTCATGATTTAAGTAGTTTTATAGCAAGAATTTACTTCTCAAACCTAATGACTTATTATAATGTATTGACTGAGTTTGCTCCCTGCCACTTCCCAAATACCTATACCTAGGATATTATTTTTCACAGTTAAAACCTTTTAAAAGTCTTGGGTTTTTAAGAAAACAACAAAAGCAATACTGAATATTGAATGTTCAATGAATACCATGTAATTGGCACTTGGGATACGCCAAGGGACAAAATAAGTAAGTAAAAGAAAGACAAAGTAGAGAATTATTTTTTTGTTAATACTTTTCAGATATGATAACTTTTCTGAATAGAAAAATGTAAGGTAAAATGATACAATAGGGTATTTTTAGATATATTGAAGCATTATTCCAGATTTCCCTATTTAAATTTGGAGAGGAGGGCAAAATTCATTAAAAGTATTTTCTTCATATTTGATAAACTAGAAAAAAGTTTTGTGTATTCTTCTAAACAAAGAACTTATTAATTAAACCTTTAAATTCTCAAAAGTAAAATCTGAAGTATCTTAACAATAGCCATGCTTATCAATAGAAAATTCTTACCATTCCTTCATCTCAGAGCCATCCAATCTCACCTATTTTACTCAAAAGTATTAACTGATTTCTGACCACCCATAAGTATATTTTGTGTAAGTGCATATGCTGAGTTCTTTTTTAAGTACTTTAACCTACCTATTTTCAAATCCACCAATTTAATTATATCTTATTTCATGGTTGCTTACTACATCTCAGTATTCCTGAAATATGTTTCATCTTCAATTTATATAACTGCAGCTCCATTGAGAGGTTCATGCTATGATTATTAATATCTTTCTATCAATGTATTTCTTTACCCATAGATGCTAATGTGAGAATATATGGAAGAATATATGATAATATCTAAACAACGGAAATAAATGGTGAAAGGACAGGAATGGAAGTCAACAGTAGTGCCGCGACTTGAAAAGGGAAGAAGACAATTCTTTGGAACAAAATGAAAGAATTAATTCATGCACTACGTAAGCATTATGCTAAATATCTTTTCTGTTAGTCATGTTGCTTTGAGACTTTCCCATGTTTCCCCTAGACAACTGCCAATGCTCGAATGGTCTCTGATGAATAAACATGCTGTGACTTGCTTCTACGGAAACGTCTGTCGTGCTCCAGGGAAAAAATGACTTCTCGACTCTTAAATCAAGAAAACTGCACATTCTCATTCACAGGTTACAAAGTCGGTTTTTTCCTTAATGTTTCTTTCCTGGGATGTTTCTAATCTTTTTAGGGCATTTCTGCGTTCAGAGTATCAGAAAAGAATCTGAGTTGGGGGAACCCTTGTAGGAAAAAGTTATACTGTATCAGAGGGGTGCACCCGAGGTAAGCCTTCACTGTTTACCAAGACGAAGGTTATGTTCAGGTTCCCGCCCCCCCCCGCACCCACCCATCTCTTGCGGAACTACCTGTTCTCTTTACTGTTTACCCAAACGCTTAGCAAGGTGATATTAGCATATCTGGCAGGAAGACGTGCTTCATTTAACATTAACTCACCATGTGACAGCCCCTTCACCTCCAATCTCTCCCTCAAACACGTGAGGATACAAAGGAAAGTATGGCTGTTTGCAGTCTGACTCCGCGCTAGGCTTTGGCACCAGTAATTGGTCACAGGCACACACACCCCCAATCAGAGGCGCGCACCCCGCCCGGCCCCGGAACTGTCAAGCGGGCTGACAGCTGGCACACCCTCCGGTGGCCCTCCAGCCGCACGCAGAGAGCCCCTTCCTTAGTCACCTTGACAATTGCTCACCTGCCTGGGCCTCAGCTCTCGTCCAAGGAAACTTTTTCCTCCTTCCCAGGAGCTCAGTTACAGGTATCGCCCGCCGCTCTCCCAGAGCCCCAACAAGGGGCCCTTTGTTGCCAGTTTTGCTCCCGGACTCCTCGCCCCGTCCCTGGCATTCAGCTGCTCTTCAGCAGCTCCGAGCAGCCCCAGTAGGAAAGCCATGGAAAACTCTCAGGGCCCCCACCCCGGGCGGCCTCCGAGGAGGCCGGAGGAAGCAGCCTCCTCGGCCGCGTGCGTGTTGGCCAGAGTCAGGCCGCCGGCACAGCAGCGAGTCGCGGGCCAGGTGAACGCGCGGAGCCCCTCTGCCCTCGCCCTCCCCGCCCAGGGCGGCACGGCACCCGGCTTACCCGGCTGGGGCGGGCGGTGTCGGCACCGCCGGGGCGTCCTGCGCGCTCGGGGCTCGGCCGTCCATCACCCTGCGGACCGCTGCGCGGGCTCCCGCTCCCAGGCGGCGCGTCACTGCTGGAGGGGGAGAGGCCAGCGGTCAGGGCGGGACGCGCGCCTTCCCAGGCCTGAGCTGAGGCTGGCCGCGCGTCAGGAGCCCGCCCGAGCCGCCCCTGCCCCGGCCGGCCCGCCTCCGGAGTGCGCTTCCACCTGCGGGCCCGGCTCCCAGCCCGCGGGCGCCCGGAGCCGCGGCGGCGGGAGGAGGTGCTGCAGCCCCCGCCCCTGGCTTGACTAGGGAGCCATTTGGCGCCTCTCGGGGAGGGAGAGCGGCGCAGGCTGGAAGGAGGAGGAGCGGGGCAAGGGGCAAGGCGCGCGGGCTCGCCGCCACGCCCGCAGCGCACCCCCGGGCGGACAAGCTAAACGCCCCGGCGACGGAGAAAAGTTGGGAGGGCTTTTCTCATTCCCACCCAGGGCTCCTACTTTCGGTTCAGAAGGAGACGGCGGCTCGCCTCTTCCCTCCCGCGGCTCCCTGCCCCTCTCTCCCCTCCCCTGGGCCGTGCGCTTGCAGTTCGGCGCTCAAGCCAGGACTTGAAGGAGGAGAAGCCGCAGCTTCCCCGAGGCTCAGCCAGCGCGGGCCGGGCCGGGCCGGGCCGGGCCGGGGCAGCGCTCCCCCAGCCCCGCGGGCGGGTGGCCCGGCGCTCACGGGGCGCAGCGGAGCCTCTCGCCAAACCGGCTCACTCACCCTGCCCCATGTCCCTGCCCAGAGCCCGGGAGCTCGCCGCCACCTCCGCCGGACGGCCACCCAGAAGTGGCGGCGAGGCTCCGTGGCATCAGAGCGAGAGAGGCAGCGAGCCGGAGCGAGAAACGGGGCGGGGATGGACGGGGACAGAGTTGGTCGGAACTTCCTTCTCCCAGGGTTTTTGGGACTTTGGGGTCCGGCCGGGAAAGGCGAATGGAAAGGAAGCTGCCCAGCGGGTGTTCCCATTCCCACCGCTAGGGCGTCGCCTGGGAAAACTCGACGCGCCCTGGGCGGACAGGTAGGGAGGCAGGGACTGTACCTGCCCCGTGAGGACCCCAGGGGAGGATCCCTGGGAAGGCAGAAATTCGTAAACACAGAACAGGGCCTGCAGCTAGCCCCCCCTGAAGTCTGATCTTCCACGTCCAGGGTGTTATTTTTGTTGATTAAGCTTGCTCTATCTTCAGAGGCATTTTCCTTATTTTATTACTTTCTTTTCGCCTGTAACAGCTGTGGCATAAGGACTGGACAATAGGATATCTGAGGACAATCTATAAATTAAGAATACAATGACAAATCTTATTCTCCGCTTGGAAGTGAGGAATAAAGGAACCTCAGACGCAGCTGTGCGCTTGTTTGTAAGGTTTAGTTCCCAGGTGGATGGTCTTTAGGTGACTCTTTACACCTGACAAACAGGTACATTCGCATATCTTTAGATATTATCATAAATGTCTATTGTTGTATTGTGCAAGCCATTTTTTGATGAGTCCAAAAACTTGCTTTCAAAAAAAATAACGTGAAATTAACTAAGGAATTCACTTTAAACTACAGTTTAAAAATAAACATTTAAACAAATTGCTATAGAGAAGTTAGGTGAAAGAGTATCCTACCAGAGGCCTCTAATGTGGTACTAGCATCAAGTAACAAATCTGTGGTAACCATTTAACCCTGGGATAATATTTGGTAGGTGGGAAAAATTAAATTAATATTTAGAATCAATGCTGGAGTAAATGCTTCAGGACTAAATGCTCCTTTAGTTATTCATTATTGTAGCAACCAAAAAAAAAAAATGGCTGAAACTAAGTAACATATTAAATACCAAATAATATGACATTTGTCTATTATGGTCAGTCAGTAATTAATCCTTCCTATGCAGAATAAATTCCTTTCAGTATATCTTTACATAAAATGTGGTTTGTTTAGATTACAATATTAGAACCATGGAGAAAAAAAGGTGGTGTTTTAATATTTTATCTAATATTAATCAAATCAGTTCATTTCAATGTACATGGTGTTTAATCTTTTAAAGAACCCAGGTTAAACAATTTCATGAATCATTTATGACTCTGACTAGTTGCTTGCACAGACAATAATGCAAATATTGAGTAACAGTGAAACTACTTAAAGTCTGTAACTTTCAATCACAAGATCAAGATTAAACTTTAATTGGTTTCAACCTTGATTTGTGACATGCTAGTAATATGGTTGACTGTATTAGTTTAATCTGAAACATAATACACTTTCCTAACATTTCACATTACTGAAGGCATTTTCAGTGCTCACCAATTTTTCTTGTCCTCTTTCTGGTTTTATGCATAGGGAAGGTTTACACTCCTCTCCCTACTGAAATTAGGTTTAGTGATGTAACTTGTTTTCGTAGATACTGTGGAATCACTTAAGGGTCAGTGCTTGACTCTATGCTCTTTTTCCTGACTGTAGCAATCATGGAAGTGCATCTTAAGAAGAAGACAGCTTAGGACTAAACGATCCTGGAATGCTAAATGATTACCCTGCACAACTGCCCAGGAGAGTCCCAGGACCTACAACAGAACCTGCATGAGCAAGAAATAAACTTCTGTTGAATTTAGCCACTAAAATACTGGAGTGGCTGTTGCCCATTATTGCTTAGCCTACCTTATGTACACAGTACTCCCCCCTTATCCGAGGTTGTGCTGTGTGGTTCCAATTACCCATGGCCAATGGCAACCAGAAAATGTTAAATGGAAAAATTCTAGAAATAAACAGCAAGTTTTAAATTAACTACCATTATGAATAATAGTGTGATGTAATCTCCAAAATACAGCTCCCTCTCACTTGGACATGAATCATCCTTGACCAGTGTCTCCATGCTGGATAAGCTCCCCATCCTATAGTCCAGTGGTTCTCAACCTGTGGGTCCTGACCCCTTTGGGGGTCAAACGACCCTTTCACAAGGGTCGCCTAAGACCAGTGGAAAATACCTATTTCCCATGGTCTTGGGAACCAACAGACCGCTCCTCGGTGTAGCAAAGTGTAGCAATGTAGTTTACTGTTGTCATGAAGACTGTTACCCATGCTATACCATGATTCAAGACAAAATTTCATTTATTTGTAATTAGAAATAAATATTTCACAATATATAATTACATATTGTTTTTTGTGATTAATCCCTATGTAACAATGAAAATACATCCTGCATATCAGATATTTACATTACAGTTCATAACAGTAGCAAAATTACAGTTATGAAGTAGCAACGGAAATAATTTTATGGTTGGGGGTCACCACCACATGAGGAGCTGCATTAAAGGGTCGCGGCATTAGGAAGGTTGAGAACCACTGCTATAGTCATATTGTAGCCATCTGGGTCAGAATATGGTAGTGGTTGTGTTCAAGTAACCCTATTTTACTTAATAATGGCCCCAAAGCATAAGAGAAAAATATCTTCAAGTTCTATAAAAGAGAAGTGCTGGCAATTCATATATACCAAAGAAAACCAGTAAAGTGCTTCCTTTAAGTGAAAAGGTAAATCTTTATAGGGAAAAATAGTCTATGTAGAGTTTGGTTCTATCTTCAGTTTCAGACATTCACTTGGAATTATGGAATGTATTCCCTGGGGATAAGGGGGAACTACAGCACAACCATATCAGTTTTAACCTCTGAATTCCTTGACTCCATAGGAACTATTTCTGACAATCAGTGACCTTTTATTTGTAATGTTATAAAACAGTGGTTGGCAAACTCATTATTCAACAGAGCAACAAACGTGGTTTGCAAGCTGCAGTTTGCCGACCACTGTTGTAAAACCTGGTTTTACATCTGGCATGCATAAGGCTACTTTTAATATATTTTGATTTGGATTAAGTATTGCCTCATAGCTCCAGGCATGATTCTTAAGCAGGTTATAAATTTTGCAATCTCAATGCTATAGAACAAGCTGAGCTATTGCTAACACTATTTCAACACCCAAGAGTTTCCTCCCAATTTTTCTGAAATATCTCACCTTTTTAAACAATGTTACAGGAAGTTGAAGAATTTAAGAAGTTGGTTGAATATGTTAATAGTAGTTTCTGAATACACTTCTTCCACTAGTGAATTATGTGTTTCAATTGAAGTTGGCTATAGGAGTCTAGCAAAAAACAATAAATTGTCTAGTTATTTCAGCATTAATGTGTCTTTCAAAGACAAATTAATTCAGTGAAGGTAGTCATTTTACAATGATCATAGTTATATTTGTGGGAAATTATAATCCCATATTTCAAGTAAAATTTGGAAAATAATTTTGTAATTTTTAGTTTCTTCATTAAGAAGGTGATAAATTAGTATGATATTCTGTGTTGCAAGGTTTGAATTATGAATACATATAATATTTGTACTCTATTAAAAAGTAACTGTAACAGATATGTATCATACAGTGTTATCTCTGAGAAACACTTTGGAGGTTGTCTGCTTAAACTATCCATTCCATGGTTAGAAAACTGAGAAGTGTAATATGGGATTGTCAGATTTAGTAAATAAAACTACATCATACCCAGTTAAATTTGAACTTCAGATAAACAATGAATACTTTTTTAGCATAGGTATGTACCATGTAATGTTTAATTATACTAAAAATTATTTATCTATCTGAAATTCAAATTTAACTGGGCGTGCTGTATTTTATCTGGCAACCATACTTACAGAGGATAATTTTTTTTTAAAGGGCATGTAGCTAACTATGTGCTGATGCAGGAATAGAATCGGAACAATTTAGTGTTTACAGATCACTCCAAGAGATAAAGTCTGATGGTAGCATGTTTTAGAAAAAATAGCCATATTCATACACATCATTTCATCAGAAACTAAAAACAGTCTCATCACTTAAATGAAAACCTTTGAATCTATTGACTCTAGTTACCAATCTCTGAATTACTTTTTCTCAGAATCTGAAAAGTGCTCACATTTAAAAATCAGCTTCTTTTTTTGATTTTTGTAAAACATGAGGAGCTCAGTCAGTCATCACCGTTAGCCAGAACTGAATAGCAGCTATTTCTCAAGGCATATTTTCACAAAATTAGAGTAATTTTAAAAATCTTAGCTAAGAAAAAGTAAGAATTAGAATCCTTTAGAATCATCCTATAGCTTTATTCTGATCTAAACTGGATGTTGTAGATTATTGTAACTTATTTTATATTTTTATCACCATAACTACCTATATGCATTTTTGTGTGTAACTCAAACTTTACCCCTGAAGTGCTAGTATAGTAACCATTCTCAGTTCCAGAGAGGGAGACAGCCAGGTGTCACTCTGGGCTTTCCTGGAAACAGAGGCAGGGGCCCTTGAGTTGGTTACCAAAGACTTACTCATTTTTCTTTGAGTAAATTTTTCCCCCATATAAATATCTAATTTAATTATTTTATATAAGTTTTCAAAGTTATCAACAAATGACATTCTATTTGTTTAGTCTCTGTAAGAAAGTTATACATGGCATTATTCATTACAAATGCATTTATTAATGTTTTCCCTCCTTTTGAAAGTAGGCCCTGGGAAAAGGTCAAGTTGAGGTTAGAAGTCAATGTATCAAGAAAGTTATAGAGATGAAACCTGCCCTGAGGGGGAAGTTGGACCAATGTTTTAGATACCCTCCAAATCTAACAATCTTTGTTTTTGAAAGTTGTGTTACTTAGCAAGAATAATAGTTGTAGCTAACTCCAAATTGTGACTTTCTTTTATAAAGTATTCCTTTGAAATATGAAAAAAAAACATGATCAAAAATAAAATATCTTGAAGTTCAATAAAGTAGATTTTATTAAGAATGCAAACTACAAACCTGGTGCCTTCTGGCAAGCCATAAAGAAAGAGAAAATCTCTTACTAATGTTATAGTAATAATATGTTTGATATTTGTGATATTTACTAGTTAGAACTCCACATATTTCAAAGATGTAATTAAAATACTTGTGACATGCTTATAAGTCAAAGTGAAGGCATAATTATTCTTATTTTAAAGAATGCAGCTCAAATTTATTATGGTATTACCCCAAGGACACACAATAGTGGGAGAGTAGTACTGAAGTCTGCACATTCTTTTTGTTTTGTTTTGTTTTTAATTCTCACCTGAGAATATTATTCCATTGATTTTTAGAGAGCGTGGAAGAGAGAAATATCCCTGGGCCAGGGAGGAGCCTGCAACCAAGGTATATGTCCTTGACTAGAATCAACCCAGGACCCTTCAGTCCTGATACCTACACTGTATCCACTGAGCCAAACCAGCTAGGGTGAAATCTGCATATTCTTAGTAGATAATTATCTTACCTTAATACCAAGAATTATTTTATAAAGTATATGTATATGCTGTTGTTGTTGATTTCAGCATGGAAGGGAGAGGGGGAGGGAGATAGAAACATCAATGATGAGAGAGGATCATTGATCAGCTGCTTAATGCACACCCCCTACTGGGGATGAACCCACAACTCAGACATGTGCGCTCACAGGAATGGAACCAATAACCTCCTTGTTCATAAGTTGACACTCAACCACTGAGCAACACCAGACAGGTATCATGAACTATTTTTAAATTACTTAAGGAATATATTATTATCTTCAGCTATTTTAATATTGGATTAAGATTATTATAACTAACTAGAGGCCCAGTGCATGAAAATTCATGCTGGCTGGCTCCCTCTCATAGTCTGGGAGCCCTCAGGGGCAGGAGGTAACCTGGTGGCCAGGGAAAGTGATGCACCATTACACCTCTGTAGCTGCCACTGCCGACAGCAAAAGCCTTGGCCAGCCCTGGTTACCTGAACCTCAGGAGGCCCTGGGCAGCTGGGCAGCCACCATCTGAGGCTTGCCTCTGCCTTGGGTGGGCCCTGGGCAGTTGGGGAGCTGGGGACCTGGGGGACTACAGAGGCAAGTGCTGGCCCTGGGTGGCTGGTGGGGCTGAGGGGACTGAGCGCCATCATCTTGTGGCTGTGGGTGCCACCATCTTTGAGCATGAGGCAGTCAATTAGCATATTCCCTCCTTATTGGCTGTGGGCTCTGCCATCTTTGTGAAGGTGTGAGGGTCAGTTAGCATATTCCCTCTTTATTAGATAGGATAATTAATGACTATAAAATAATAGAGTAAAAATAGATTGAAATATTCTTCAAATTGTTCTCATAAAAATAATCAATTGTGCCAGAACTAGAGATGGCCAGGGGAAGAGAGGGGAGTCTGCCTCAGTCCAGTCTTCACCCTCTCCAATCTGAGATCCCTCTCACAATCTGGGACTGCTGGCTCCCAACCACTTGCCTCCTGCCTGATTGCCCCTAACCGCTTCTGCCTGTCAACCAGATCACTCTCTAACCACTCCCCTGCCAGCTTGATTGATGCCTAACTGCTCCTCTGCTGGCCCAATTGCCCTTAATTGCCCTCCCCTGCCAACCTGGTCACCCCTAACTGTCCTCCCCTGCAGACCCACTACCCCCTAACTGCCCTCCCCTGCCAGCCTTGTTGCCCCTAACTGTCCTCCTGCAGGCCTGGTTGCCGCTAACTGCTCTCCCTTGCAGGCCTGATCGCCCCCAACTTCCTCCCAACTGCCCTCCCTTGCTGGCTTAATCACTCACAACCACCCTCTCCTGCCAGCCATCTTGTAGCTGCCATCTTATGTCCACAGGGGGGCAGCCATCTTGTGTGTTGGAGTGATAGCCAATTTGCATATTATCTCTTTATTGTATAGGATAGCATTATCCAAAACTACTGTTTTATAAGAAAAGTATAATATACGAATAACTTAAACACACTTAATTCTTAAAATAGATTTGAAATCAACTATATATTTTGAAATCCTTTCAGAAAGGATAACTGGATAAATCATTTCTTAAAATATATCAAAATGCTGTTCATTTTTGTCATATTATTTGTCATAAATAAATGTATAAGATTGGGAAACTTTTAAAACAACAGCTAGCCCTAGCTACTGTGCTCTGTTGGGCTTATCCCATATTCACTGACTTGATTCCAGATCAGGAACCATGGATGTTTCTTTCTCACATCTCTCTCTCTTATCTCTCTCTCTCTCTATCTCTCTATCTCTCTCCCTCTCCCTCTAAAAATCAATAAAAACATTTAAAAAAAAAAAGAGCTGAAGAGTGAACGGGAACACTTACAGAGTCTGGTAACTTTTATGTTATTAGTATTATACATTTTGTTTTATTTAACATTTCATTCTATTTAAACATTTAATTTTATTTATAGATTTATTACTAATATAATCATATTATATATTTACCATTTAATATTATACATTTACTATTTATTTATAGTTATTCATTCATATCCACTGTTTGCATTTAATAAAAATATAATAATAAAAATTACTATCCAGACCTAAACAAACAAAATACACTATTTGATACTTGGTAAATGCCTATTATAATGATTTAGTCCAATAAATATATCAAGATTCAAATATAATTTTGACAAAAATTCTGAAGAATCACTATTCTAATCTTAATTTTGACTCTCAGAGAGGTAAGATACCATGACTGTTAAACAGAGAGACAGTGAGGATATTTAAATATAAGTAAAAATGTTTACTTTGTGATTGGCCACTAATTATGTTAATAAAACTTGCTTAAATCGAAGGTTAAAGAAGTATCTACATACTGAATTTAATAATTCAGTGACATTTCTAGAATTTGTTTTTTGTCAATGGCAGAAGATTTCATATTTGGCTGGCAGCATAATCACTTGGTGTTCATGTCAAAAATATTGATTCCTAGTTTTCTTATCCTCTCCCATGTTACCCCTTCAGCCTAAGATAAAGTACAACTCAAATATGAGAACCTCAAGGATAAGCTTTAATAAAAATATTAAAAATATATTATTGCCCCTCATTTATCTCTGCTGATATAGAAATTGGGGGATTTCCTAGCTGTAGATAGAACTTATTAAGGATGTCAATGTTCCTAGTGCTTAGCTCAGATTTTAGGGTACAGGAAGTTCATTCTATGTTTATTGAATTGATTAAGTAAGAGAAAAAATAAAATGAAACAAGATTCCTGCCTTCTAGTAGCTTTCTTTCCTTCCTGGGCGTAGTGAGAAATACACATAAAACTACAGCAGTACACAAATGTATCCTTGAGTGCAACAGGTGCCTCAGAAAGCAAATATCCCAGAAGTTCTGAGTTGGAAGAAATCGGTGGAAGCTTGATAGAGAGAGAAGCCTCAATAGATATAAATTTGGATACATAAATTCAGAAGCAAAAGCATGCCTGACTGTGGAAGCAGCTTAGCCTATGTGTAGTGATAGAATGAGCTCTCTGAGAGACAACATGGATCCACTCTAAAGGAATTCAGCATTTGTTGTCAGAAACTGAAATGTCAAAACTGAGATAGAATTTTAAGTTCAGGGATGGGATGTGTATAAAAGGTCAGGTTCATTTTATAAGTGACTAGAGGCCCAGTGCAGTGCACGATATTTGTGCACTGGCCAGGAGGCAGAGGGGGGTTCTCAGTCCAGCCTGCGCCCTTTTGCAGTCTGGGAGCCCTTGGGGGATGTCCAACTCTAGCGGACATGGACCATTGTGCTCACCAGATGTCAGCCCGGCTTGTGGTTGAGTGGCACTCCCTCTCTGGGAGTGCACTAATCACCAGGGGGCAGCACCTATGTTGAGTGTCTGCCCCCTAGTGGTCAGTGCACAATATAGCAATCAGTCTTTCTGCCATTCAGTTGATTTGCATATTACCCTTTTATTATATAGGATTATTTTAAAAATGTATAACTGAGCAATATTCAAGAAACAGCCTTGAGAATTTCATGTACCCAAGAGAGGACAAAAGGATATTGCTAGCTTTCCAAAGCAGGCTTTTGGAAAGGAAGTGAAATAATGTTGTCCTTTTTACTTGTATATATTAATGTTTATTTAAATTAAAAAAAATAATTGCAATACAGAATCTGGTTGTATTTATTTGTATCTTTTTTAAATTGTTGACACTATTACAAATGTTCCCTATTTTGGTCTCCTTTATCCCCTCCACTCAGCCTCTGCCTTCCTACACTAATGTTTAGAAATGGTTTGACAAAGTTCAGAATTATGTCATTTCTAGTGAATTTTCCTTGCTATGTATGTCTTTGTTAAATGAAGATACTCTTTCAAGTACCTTAAAATGAACATTGATGTGCTCTGTAATGTTTTTTATCTCAAACTCTCTGGGTTTTTCTTCACTCAATATCTCGTCCAGTTTTAACATCCATCATTTTTCCTCTCATTTCTGCATCACCATTGACTGCTACCAAACTCCTGCTATCAAACTACTCAGTAAGAAGATCCTCAACTTACACAAACTCCCATTTGCTCTACCACAGGATGTTAAATCTAGCAATGCAGACTCTACAAAGACTTTATCTTTTTAAATTGAAATGAACTTGAGGCTAAGACAGGCAGTAGCCTGCATATATTTGTTTCTCACCCAAGTTATAAATTTATGATTCCAAATGGAGAAAAGTATTAAAGAAAAAGAGCAAACCCATTTTCTCAAAATCTTATCATATTTGAAAACCTGTAAAAAAGGGAGAATTTTTATTTATAACATTTCCATTTAAGTTCAGCTAATTTTGCAAGCTGCGACTCTATTACAGAATTCAGATTTAACATCTTTGGCCAGCTCTGTGCTGGAAGATTATGGCTACACTCAGATACTGCTGGAGGAGAAACACTGGGCACTTCAAAGAGCTGCATGTAGAAACAGACAGCTCTGATGCAACCATGAACAGTACAAATGCATAATGAATTCTAATAGATAGTGTCCAGAGCCGGGGAGGACAAGACTCTAAAAAGCTTATTTAAATTTTCCAACTTGGCTTCTTGGCAGTCACTTTTTTAAGAGTCCTTTGGATTTCTTCAAACAATTTCAAGTCATCTATCTTCTGCAAAGAAGCCAAGAAAATAATCATCCTTAAAAAATGAAATAGCCAGTTGTTTACCAGCAAAATGAGTTTATTCAGGAACAGTGAAGAACCGTCATTCAGAACAAGCAAGCTATAGCAAAACCATAGGCAAGTCTAGAGAACAGAGGAAAGGAGCTTTCTTTTATTCATAAAAGGGGAAAGTTGAGAGAGGCTGTCAGAAGCAAAATGTCCTTTAGAGGAAACCTGGAATTGGAAGTACCATGGCTTTCCTTTGGTTGAGTTTTGGCTTCTCATTGGCTGGGTCTGTTGCTAGGCAAGAAGAAAATCTTTTACCTCTTGGAGTTCTCAAGGTTCCCTTAGCCCTCGTGCCTGGGAGCTCCTCCTTCAGGGCTTCCTGAGCCCATTTTAAATGAGGTTTCCCTTACTCGTCTTCACAATAGCAACTAACTACCATGTGATTAAGATTTACTATGTATGGTTAATATTATAAAATAATACTGTTATTTGAATGATGAGAAAACTCATAATTCCTGTTCCAAAATTTACTTCAGAATATTATATAGAATAATAAAAATGAGCCAATGTAAGCACAGCACTATAATAGTGCTCTTATTAGAGGATGCTTTTTAAGTTGGGTAGTACAGCACTATATTAGGCTCTTATGAGAAGATGCTCTTTATTTTCTACGTAATATTGACTCATAGCATGTCATATCTAAGGCAAGAAGGCCATGGCCCATAACAGCCAAATAAAGAACAGATCCTTCATTATTAGTCTTTTTCATTTCTGTTTCACTCTCGTTCAAATGCATTTTTATCAAATATCCATGATTGCCTTTATGTAAGATATTTAAATAAAGGAAGCTTGGATCAGACAAAATGGAAACTAAGATTTATTCTTTTTCAACTTCCTATTAAGTTAAATATGTAATTGAACTTTTGTTGTATAATTCTGAACTTCAGCCCATGAAGTATTTATTCTATTTTGTAACAGCAAGAACAACAAACAGCATTAAGATTTAAATAACTGCTATCTCTTAGGACTGGTTGATTGTAATTGCGCTGTTGTATATAAAAATGAAATAGTCAACAAATCAATGAAACAAAAAACAGCCAGTGCCTCAAATGAGTTCTATAGCTGTCCATTTTTTATAGGATATACTCCACACTTTTACTGATGGGTAAGTTTAAAGATTATTCAGCCCGGCTAGCATGCTCAGTGGTTGAACATAAACCTATGAACCAGGAGGTCCCGGTTCGATTTCCAGTCAGTGTACATGCCCAGTTTGTGGGCTCGATCCCCAGTTGGGGATGTGCAGGAGGCAGCCAATCAATAATTCTTTCTCATCATTGATGTTTCTACCTCTCTCTCCCTCTCCCTTCCCCTCTTAAATCAATAAAAATATATTTTAAAAAGATACTCAAGAAATTTCAGAGAAGTCTCTATTTGCATTGATTCATTACCAAAATTATTGAACTTCATTGGAGAAAGGCCTAAGCCTTTTCAATTAGCTTGTAAAATAGGGATTTGCTGTATTTCTATAACTGAGAAGTCTAAATTCCATTCACCAGTCTCAATATTGGATCTGTCCAAATATAGGAAATTGTATTACTTTATTTTATAGCTATGCTCTAAGATTTCTTTCTAATTGTTATTTTTCACAATAAAGAAGTGTATAATATGAATCCTTCTTTCTATTAAAAAAGTAATATTCATTCATCAAAAAATATATAAATGACTGTACTTGTACAAATATTTTGTATACACATGAGACAGTTTTCCTTTTTGAAAGAGATTATGATAACTTTTCTTGGTATAGTACTGCAGCACATGAAGTATTTATCTACTTCAGGGAGCAAAGTTGTGCAAGTATTTTGTTATATTTACTTATTTATTTACTGAATAAATAAGCAAACCTGTCTAACTCCCAAGATTCATTATAAAATTAAAAATAAAGTCAAATAAAGTCAAGTTAGTGGTAAATTCAAGTAGATGGTTTTAACTCTAAAGTTTCTTTAAAGATTCTTACATATGCAGAGTGCATGTGAAAATGAGTCACAGTTACACAATTACTGATTTGTACCTGCCATGTATGATTACTGGTACTTAACATAATTATGAATAATTATAATTCTGAATGTAGAAAGCCACACAAGGAAAACAAGCCAATTCTGGTATGTATCATGTGTAACCAAGACAACCAGTTTTTTGTTTGTTCATTGGTTATGAAAATGCTTACTCTAATACAGACAAAGACTACCCAATAACAATTATTCATGTTATATAGTTATTAACTTTCTTCTTGAAGGAATAACACTGAAGATTCTTTTCAGCCGAAACCAGGTACATAGCTTATACCCATATGTATTTGCATGTAGTATATAATGGCATATAAGCATACCTGCAACTTTTTAGATCCTTTACCCTAATTTAAGCTCAATTTTTATTCTTATAAGAACAAGAATAGCAAATAGCATGAGAAGGTGAGTTACTTTTTTCAGCACTTCCACTTTTATTTGGAAGACAGTTAAAAGAATTATTGCTAAAGGTATGAAAATATCTTTGCAAACTTCATTTTTCTCATCTCTGGGCTTAATATTGATACAGCACCTATGTTTTCAGTTTTATATACACCTTTTGAATAAACTCATCCACTTTCATAGCTCCACTTAGCATCTACAGTAATAATTCTCCCAATTTTACAACTCCATTTACAACAATTTAAATTCTTTAATATATTAGATACTTAAATTATGAAAGTTCACAGTTAAAATCTGACTTCATCTCTGCTTACACACTTTTCTTATTACTAATAAATCATTATCTTTTGAATAGCATAGTCATCCAACATTTATAAGTGATGTCTTCATTTCTTCTTTCAACCTCTTATCAACTTTTGCTGACTCTTTCCAATTCTCAGAAAACTTCAGGCTTTTAATCCTTAAATCTATTAATACTTGGTTCACATCACTTTGCAATGAACAAATGTGATGAACAAATAATTAAAGCTAATCTTTAGCAAACATTTATTATTGTAATATAGGGTATGTCTCACAAAAATTAATTTAACAATTAGAAAAACATGTTGTCAACCTCTTTACCTGGTGGCAAAAAATAACATTATAATCATTACAATGGTCAGTAAACACATTTTAGCATAGTCAGTCCCAATAAGGTAGGAGATCAATATTATTTTTTGTTTAGCAATTTAATTCCACTAAAAGGATCCCTGTATCTCCTATAAGAAAACATAATAATGTTGCTTTGGAAATCATCTCTACATAATCTATACTAATTAAAGAGTAATATGCTAATTAGACTTGAAGACCTTTGGGAGACCTTCCGGACAAAGCTGGGGGCTTGGCTGGCCTGCAAACCACCCCCACCCTTGGTCCAGGCTGGCACCACCCCCAGTGGGGACCCTCATCCGTATCAGCACATGGCCGGCCTGCAAACCACCCCAGGCTCCACACTCAGTTGGCCCTACCTCCAAGGGGACCCCCACCCTAATCCACGATGCCCTTCAGGGCAGACCAGCTGGACCCTACTCGTGCACCAGGTCTATCTTCTATACTAATAAAAGGGTAATATACTAATTAGACCAAGAGACCTTCCAGACTTCCTTCCAGACAAAGCCAAGGTGGCACAGACAAGGCAGAATTGATTAGGGGCAATCAGGCCAAGAGGTGAGGGCCGTTGGGGGTGATCAGGCCAGTGGTGGGGGGCAGTTGGGAGCAAAGAGGCTGACTAAGGGGCAGTGAGTAGGCTAGGAGGTAGAGTGATTAGGGGATGATTAGGCTGGCAGGCAGAAGTGGTTAGGGCAATCAGGAAGACAGGCATATGAGCAGTTAGGAGCCAGCAGTCCTGGGTTGCGAGAGGGATATCTGACTTCCAGTTTAGGCCCGATCCCACATGGACATCTCCTGAGGGGTCCAAGATTGGAGAGGGTGAAGGGCCCCCATGCATAAATTTTGTGCACTGGGTCACTAGTAACATAATAAAGTTCTGAGGATATTCTATTTTACACTTCTATGCTTCTTCATTGTCCACCCTCCAGGCTCACATGAAAGCTCCATAGGGTGGCAGTTCTAATTGCTTTTTACACTCCTCTACATACAGCACTTCAAACAGTGCCTGGGAAGAACCTGTGGCTCTGTCATCCTGCCTTACACTGGGGAACTACTGTCCTCTATTTCAGAAGATCCTGAGCAGAAAGAAGTTACAGAAACACCATTGACCAAAGTAAAACAAGAACCGGTCCTTCCCTAATTTCTTGGGTGCTTAATTCCATGTGTTCTGCTCTAACTCATAGGATATGGCACAAAAGTAACCCAACAATTGACTGGTGATGGGACAGGTGGGCTGGGAAAGGTCGGCAGAAATTCAATTCACTTCATAAAAATTAAAGAAAGGTAAATATTCTTGCAATTCATAGGTGCAATTCAGGATTTGCTAAATGAGTGATTAACTAAGAATATGAGTTTCTAGTATATATAATTTAATTTTTGTGGCATATAAATATATATATTTACTAAATAGTTCCCATTCTCACATAATCTATAACCTCATTCATGTTTTAAGAGGAAAAGAAAGAATCAATTGTATCGCCTCCCCCACAAATATTTTCACTCCGTTTTAAAAAACAACTGTGTTCCAGAACGCTGGAAACTTTTAAACATCTGTCGTGGAAATACAGTCTTTGGCACAATACACCAATGTATCTTCATGCTTAGACATTCCAGAACCTGAAAAGGCAGCAGCTTGTGTGTTGAGCTTGATATTCCCAGATCACAGGGTTTCTTCCACTGAGCAGAGAAATGCAATACCTACCATGTAGGCTGTGCTAACATACTAAACTAAGTGTTCCTTGAAGAAAGCAGCTGTGACTAAATTGAATAGCTTTCCAGAGAGGAAGAAGAAGGAGGAAACAGCCCTTCCAGCGTAGGGAAGCATGGTGAGGGACAGAGGCGGGCAGATGATTAGATCTGTGTGTCCTCATCTCCCCTCTTCAAAGATGGACATTCCAAAAAGAGAAATGTATTCAAAATACTCAGATAAGCATAAGCCTGAGAACACTAAAGCATGTAGCCTGTGTTCCGCGACCTCTGAAGGAGCCAGCTTGGTGACATACCAATGAGGTGCAATGGCATATCCTTGTTGCAAGGGATTGGAGAGATAAGTGAGCTCAACACAATGTTCCTTCCTTCTTGCAGTCTTTGTTGGCCTGAAACTCTTAAAAGGTATTGAGAGAGCCCAGCAGCTAACATAGGCTGGCCTGGAGTCAGGACAAAGAGCACTAGTGTATGCGGATGTCTCAAATGCAATAAAATCCTGTTGCATCATAGTGGTAACAAGTACTGGCACCAGTCTGGCCCAGGAGAATCCAAATGCGAGCGCTCTGTGTGCATCTCTGCACCACTATCCCTTTCTTCTATGAGTTCACATAACCTCCAGGTGCTCAGAGGCCACATTTTGAGATAAAAATCTGAAAACTGGACATTTTTGGGATAAAGACAAAGTCATGTATAAGTGATATAAGGAGCAACCAGATTTCTTCATTGGTCCCACCCCACCCATCCCCCTACCCCTGCTTCCATGTCATTCACAGGGGAAACCTCATAGGGTTTAGAATGATTCAGTATTCCTTCCATTAAGCACACAGTGCCATGAGGAAGAATGTGCTCATTCATGACAGGGCAGAGAAAGGGGTGAGCAACCATGGTTTGCTTCAGTCTGGAGAAAGAGAGAGAGAGAGAGAGAGAGAGAGAGAGAGAGAGAGAGAGAGAGAAAGATCGAGGAATCGAGGAAGTTGGAAGTTGGAATGTTCTGATTCTGTGAAGCTTTTTCCATTCTTGCCCTCCTTTTCAAGCTGCTCCCTTTCAACCTGACAAGGTTTGGCTGGCCATAAACTGTGAGAGAAGTTTGGCTGAGAAGGCCAGGGTGACTCTCCTAGATCTCTTTGATTGCTGAAGTTTTGTTGTCATTGTTGTTGTTAAGAAACACTTCAACTGCTTCCTGCTTCTTATAAAAAAACAAACCGCAAAACCAAAATTACAGTTTTCAGCAAGTGTATGAATCATTCCATTTTCCTCTTTATTCTAAACTTTTTCTAAAGCTAGCTACTGATTTATTCTTTATTTCTTTCTTTTCCTTTCAACATGGTACCAATAAGAACTTCACAGGGAAAATAAAAGAGTTATGTATTATATTTAGTTCTAATTAAGTAGACAAAAAAAAAAGTAAAGAAATAAATGATCTGTACAACACTGAAACTATTAAGACCAAATTGACAATTATGGCCCAATATATCCCCAAATTTCAGTATTCACATTTTCTAGTGTACATAGTATGTTCACCAATATAAACCATATGCTGAGCTATAAAATAAACCTTAGTATATTTAAAAGATTTGCTATCATACAAAGTATATTCCCTAACTGCAAGGGAATCAAACTAGAAATTAGTAACAATAAGTTGTCTAGAGGAAATGTGGCATATTTGGAAATTGACACACTTCTAAATAATTCATGGTGAAAAGGGAAATTAGAAAATATTTCAAACTTGATGCTAATAAAATACATCATGTGGAAATTTATTGGATACAACTAAAACAGTACTTGCAGGAAATTAGCTTTACAATCACTTGCATATCTTAGGGTGATTGATTTGAATCAGATTTTTTAAAGGTTAGCTGCCTTTTCTAATAAAAGAAAAATGTCAGTGGAAATGTAGACAAATCGTCATAATGTATATAGTATGATTATACAGTATGGGTATATAGAGGGACTTTTAAAATAAATTAGGATTAAATGTGTTGAAACAATAATTGAGATGAACTTTCTGCAGTGTTTAAGTATCTCTGAAATGTTGCTAAGTCAGTTAAAAAAAATTTAGTAAGTATCAGCTGAAACTGGTTTGGCTCAGTGGATAGAGTGTCGGCCTGCAGACTGGATGGTCCCTGGTTCGATTCCGGTCGGGGGCATGTACTTGGTTGCGGGCACATCCCCAGTGGGGTAGTGCAGGAAGCGGCTGATCGATGTCTCTCCCTCATTGATGTTTCTGACTTTCTATCCCTTTCCCTTCCTCTCTGTAAAAAATCAATAAAATATATTTTTAAAAAAATTTAGTATCATACCCAGAATTTTTTTTTGTATGTGAGCATTTAATGTAATATACCTAACTAGAGGCCCAATGCATGAAAATTCATGCAAGAGTAGGCCTTCCTTCCCCCAGCTGCTGGCACCGGCTTCCTTCCCTCACCTGGGACCTGGGCTGCTTCCCTTGGGCCATCCACAGGCACCCGATCCCTGGCTGGTTTCCCCCTGGCCCTGGCTTTGCTTCGTCAGGAAGGATATCAGAAGAGACCTTGTCTAATTAGCATATTACCCTTTTATTAGTATAGATACTAAAAGTCAAACGAGCAACAAACCAATGAAAAACTTATCTATTTAGATAGCACCTAGTTTGTTGTCATTGTTTGGTATAAACATCCCAATATTAATAATGCTATTTATATACTAAATTCATAGCACAAATCAAAACACAGTGGAAATATTATGCAGATAGGCACAAAATGAAATTCATTTGTGTTAAGACTGAATTGAATTGAATAAAAAAGTGGATGGATTTTTCTGGGTTTAATAATTAGTAAAAACTGGTAGTTTTCTGTGAATATTCAGAGACTTTTCAGGGCTTTTAGGGTGCCTATATTATTTCTCTTTGTTCCTAGTATTTGAGTTCACTGATCATTAGTGGATAAGTATCATTTCTTAAGAGAATATTTATTTACAGGCTTTTTATGCAACTTCAGTAGCTAAATTATAACTAGAATATCCTTTTTCAATATTCAATATTGATACTCTACCCCTCCTGTAGGCCCAGGTTAAATTGTACCTCTTTCTGGTAACCTTTCTTAAAATTCACTCCACATCCCCAAACACACAAGCTCCTATTAGCTGTATAATCTTAGTTTATTATGTTTTGCACTGTCTTGATTTGTATTTCCCTTATTTCTTTTTGATATATAAATGCTTGACGTCAAGCCCTCAAAGTACCTATCATAGTCACTTGTGCATAGTAAGTGTGAACATTTGGAAATAATTAACAAACAAAAATAACGGTGGCAATTGCTAACATTACTGACTTTTTCCTAAAAAGAACTTAAGAAATGGAGGTGACAGACTTTCTAGTATTTATTCTTTTATTTTAAATATATATTTTATTGATTTTTTTTTACAGAGAGGTAGGGAGAGAGATAGTTAGAAACATGGATGAGAGAGAAACATCGATCAGCTGCCTCTTGAACACCTCCCCACTGGGGATGTGCCCGCAACCAAGGTACATGCCCTTGACCGGAATCGAACCTGGGACCCTTCAGTCCAGAGGCTGACGCTCTATCCACTGAGCCAAACCGGTTTCAGCTCTAGTATTTATTCTTATCAACCAATAAAGAGGTTGCTTTTTGTGGCTGCCATGTGCCATGAGACCTCCTTTGCCCTCACAATCCCAGGGTGTAAGCTTGAAAAGCGTTTTTTCAGTTTGCCTAATATATGGTATGGTAGGTGACTCAAACTACAAGCTAAGAAGAGATTTTACATTTTTTAATGGTTAAAAAAAATAGCAAAATGTGGAAATCATATGAAATTAAAATTTTAGTGTCAATAAAGAAGTTTTTGGAAAAGTGTACTAATTTATTTGTCTACTGTCTATGGTTGTGTTTCTGGGACAAGAGAATCAAACAGTTGCTACTATGAAAATGGTGTGATTCCAAAAGTCTAGAATATTGTTTGCCATTCCTGACATAGTGAATATTCATGGCAATGTGCCACATCAAATTTCCTCTTCTAACCTTTATATTACGAAAATATGATAAAAATCTCATAGGCACAGTGGTTTACTTTATTTATTTATTCATTTATTATTTTCACAATGATTTAGAGTCTACATTACTGGGAGAAGACAATGAGCAAGTCTAGTGCTATTCACTTTTTTACTAAGGCTGCAGTTTCTACTTCACATATCCATTTGGTTTCATAATCTCTAATATCACAGCGCATTCTAGACAGCAGTCATAAAAATATAAGGTGCAAAACTTATATTATATTAAGTGGATTTATGTACTTTCATCAGCACTGCTTGAGTAATAATTTACTGTTCACTGTCCTACTGACAGTAATTAATAGTCATCTTTGAAAAGAAATATGATACACATTTTGAAGCACATCTTACCTGTGGGCTCTCAATAAATATGAGTATTTCAAACATTTTAAAAAGCCTTAAGAATAATACAGTAGTACGTTTTCTATTCTAATGTAGGACATTTTGTGTCTATGAATGATATAGAGGTGTAGTACTATTGTAAATCAAAAATAAGAGACACAGACAAGAAGAGAATAGAGGACTAAAAAAATAGGAGTTTTTAGGGGCAACATTTCTTCCTTTTAACAAATAAGCTATTCCACAAGAGAAATTGTTATTACCCAGTTGGTTTTCTTTTTTAAATGTATTTTAATATTTTATTGTTTTTTTACAGAGAGGAAGGGAGAGGGATAGAGAGTTAGAAACATCAATGAGAGAGAAACATCTATTAGCTGCCTCCTGTACACCCCTTACTGAGGATGTGCCCATAACCCAGGTACAGGCCCTTGATTGGAATCGAATCTGGGGCCTTTCAGTTCGCAGACTGATGCTCTATCCACTGAGTCAAACAGGTCGGGGTTACCTGGTTGGTTTTAAAATATAATAATAACAACGATTTGATGGGACTAAATAGCAACAACTCAAAGAAAAAGAAAATGCTTTTCTTCCTTTAAAATCTTTTGTGGAGGTGGCAGAAAAGAGGCTGGTGCCAGAAAAGAAGCTGTGAATTGTGATAGAAGTTGATGCTCAAATCCAGCAACTTCTATATGATTGAGAGTGCTTTAAGAATAGCATGAAAGATGTGAAAATCTCCCACACTAATATTTTTTCATGCCTCTAACTGCTCTGAGAAGGTTATTTATTGATAAGGAGTATTAAGTGTGAAATTAGGACATAGCAATTTCTTTGTAACACTCAGAATATTTCTAGGTAGAATTGTCAATTCCCACATATCCATATATTTTTCTTAAAAGAAACGTTGAACAAATCCATATGAAATAGTTATGCATGATGCCCCAATAGAGGAGTTTACTCTTTTTCATTCGATTATTATTAGTTATTATAATAAAGTAACCTCAAACGTTGTCATATCATTAGCATACAACTTCTCTTTTCCTGTCTTCTTTCTCAGAAGGCTCTGCTTTAAATTATGGTCTAGAAAGAAAGAAAGAACATTGTGAAATGGATTATGAGGTATATAAAATCCTGAAATGCCACCCTCCTCAACCCCCAAGATTTCCCTTTTAATCTTAGGTCTACATGAATGTGATGAGCTGCCAGGTCTGTGTTTATGTTATGTTACAGGACAAATGGCATTTTGCAGAGGTCATAAAGGTTAAATCAGTTAAACTAAAGCAGGAAGAATAATATCTATGGATTGAAATGAATCGCAAATACTCTTTAAAAGCAAGAAGTTTTCTCTAACTGGCAGCAGAAGGCAAAGCTGGGAGATAGTTGAAGTGAGACAAGGATTCAGCCCATTATTGCTGCTTTGAAGAAGGAGGAAATAAGTGAGAAGGAATTGGATCAGCTAGCCTCTAGGCACAGATTGGGCCCTGACTGACAGCCAGCAAGGCCTCAGGCCTAACAACCTAAAAGAGCTTGCAAGAGGATTCTCCCCCAGAGCTTCCAGAGAGAGCTTTATCCAGCCAAAGCCTTGATCTATCTATCTCAGCACTGAATCTGAGAGCTTTGAATCCAATTGAGCTCAGCAGCATTTTTGACCTACAGAACTGTAGGTCTGACTTATAGAACTGGGAATAAGTGGATGTGGTTTTAAGCTGCTAAATTTGTGGTGATTTATTATGTAGCAATAGAAATCAAATACTGAACAACTACTCTTAACTATTGATATTTCAACAGGTAGATTTATGGGTATAGGATGTGAATCTGAAAGTGTTAATACTTAGACAACATCAGATGGTACTAAACTACTGAGTCAGGATTTTCAATACTGTCTGGGTTTTGATGGGGACAGCTGCCTGAAAGCAGACTGCTGACCTGATAACTAAGACTGAAATAGGAGGGAAATCTAATTGTGGATATTATTTTTAGTGTTCTTTTTCTGATTGGGAATGGAAAAGGAAACCTTTTCCTTTTCCCCTCATCTCTCCCTAGCCCTCAAGTTAGTATAGTACTATGCTTTTGCTAATTAAAAGAAATCACCCTTTAAATGGAAACATTCTCCCAGAGGCTTCAGAATTCAAGAACAAATACTTTCCTGAGTCCTTTAGCTTTCTTGTGTCTATATCGTTCATTATACCAGTTCAGTAAGAATCTGTCCTCCTTTTTTTCCAGGACATAATTGAAGAAATTGATTGTGCAGCCAACACTATACCTAGATGTGACTCATATAAGAATAAATCTCATTTCATTAGTTCTGACAAATCCGCCATTAAGGAGCAAAGGTTGTACATCATAGGTGAAACTAAAGGCCCATAAACAGCCCCAGAAAACTGGTCTGATAAGTGTTTTAGAGTTTACAGGCTATATATCATGTCCCTCTTTGGCAGGCCAGATAGCTCTTTGTATTTTAGGTATCTTCAAGAGAGAAGAATTTATCCAATTTATAGATCCCACAGGTGAACTTTGTTGAGATGAATTTTGGGGGTTGAGTTTCTTAGTCTCAGAATAAAAGAATCAGTAAAAGCAATTAAACTTTTTATCAGAAATAATAGTGGCGCTGAAACCGGTTCGGCTCAGTGGATAGAGTGTCGACCTGAAAGGTCCCAGGTTCGATTCTGGTCAAGGGCACATACCTTGGTTGTGGGCATATCCCTAGTAGGGAGTGCGCAGGAGGCAGCTGATCGATGTCTCTCTCGCATCAGGTTTCTAACTCTCTATCCTTCTCCTTTCCTCTCTGTAAAAAATCAATAAAATATATTTAAAAAAAAAAGAAATAAGAGTGGCTCTTAAAAATGCAACCTAAGATTTTTTTTTAAATAAAATTTTCACAGAAGTTAATTTTCTGGCCTGGGTAGTTGTTTAATACCATTTGGATCTAGAGTGATGATTTTAGCAAGGAGGTGTATATGGTTATTAATACATATGCTACCCCACATGTTAAGATGAAATGAAACCATTTTTGATTACAAGAATAATCTTTGGGGTTATTTGTTTGATATTTTTTGTTTGTATATTTCTGAGTTTAAGTGAATTGGTAAACATTTTATTCCTACCGAAAAGAACTAATTTTTGAGGTCGAAACTTGTTGTCTTTGCTATTTCTGCTTCTGGAATCAGATTCAATACAGTTTCCATCAGTAAAGAACAAAAGAAATTGTTGACACATGTCTATTTTATATTCATATTAGAGCTATGTTTTCAACTTTTTGAAAAAGATACATTATAAGAAATATAATTGAATCTACTGTAGGCTTTACTAACTTTTAATAATTTTGTTATAATTGATGATTTTTAATTTTGGGATTTTACTCCAACATAAAGATTGGTTTACTTTTTTTTTTTTAAACCACTCTTTAAAATTTTGAAACATTCTAATTTGATGATTACCTTGCTCTTGGCCTTGGAAACTTTTATAATGTTAAATGAGAGTAAAATCCTAGATAGCTTCCTTCTCTTCCTGCCTTTTCTCCAGCCTCATAAGCCTATACCTACTACTATTCAGGAACAACTGTAATTGGGTAAGTGGGGGCTGGTACTAGAGAAAAAGCAAGAGAATTATCTGATTGAGTGTAGAATGTGATCAGTAGGATCAATAGTGAAAACAATGTTTTTCGTTTTGTTTCTTTAATTTATCTTTATTGTTGGAAGTATTACAAATGTCCCTTTATTTTCCCTCATAGATCTTCTCCATTCCCCCAGTTCTCCCTCCTCCATTTCCTCCCAGGCCTTTACAGAAGGCCTGTGTTCATGGGTTATGCATATAAATTCTTTGGTTAATCTTTCCCCACCCGGCCTTCTCTCTTTTTGTCAGTCTGTTCCATGCTTCTGTGTCTCTGGATCTATTTTGGTCATCAATTTATATGAGTGTGATCATGTGATACTTCTCTTTCTCTGACTGGTTTATTTTGCTTAGCATAACACTCTTCAGGTCCCTCCATGCTGTCTCAGAGGTAAGAAGTCCTTTCTTGAAACAAAATTTTTTAAAACTTATTTTTTATGGGGTAAACGGGCTAACCATTTTTGATATATTGCACATAGGAGAAACTATATATATCTGTATTTTATTATATATATTTTATTATATATATATATATCTGTATTTTATATATATATTATATCTGTATATATATATATATATATATATATATATATATATATATTTGTATTTTAATGCACAACTGTTACTTTGGACTTTACCTTTGGATTTCTTATAGAAGGTGTTTTATTTTGATGTACACATTAAAACTGGTTACAGTATTTTAAATGACTTGAATACCTAGATGAAAACTTTATTTTCTCAAATATTTCAACTTTTCTTGACTGTCATAATCTGTAGAAAGATTAGAAAGATACAATAGTTTTTCTTGGTTAGTTAGTAATGACTCTGTGACCATCCATTTTCTCTAGTGTAGCTTAGATACCAATCTATAATTTAAATAATTACTATGGCATTAGCTTAATTACTTAGCCAGAAAACTCCTTTTAACCAGTTATAACAAACAAAAACAACAACAGGATATAACTCCTTATTTTATTTTAAAAATAGCAATTACATTAAAAAAATGACAGGTTAAAATACTTCATTGCAGGATCAGTGCAAAAGCAGAGGTCCTGTTATTGATGGCATTGAACTTGTCTTTCTGAGTAAACATAGAGATAAAGGAAGAAACTACCTTTAAGTGAAAATAATAGTTTTACACTGTCTTTAAAGAAAATATTTTCATTTAGAATTATGGTATTTATTAAGGAATATTTTGATTCATTCTTTTTACCTGAAGTCACACAATGATATATTTGGTTGGTGTTCCTTTTGGAAATCTTTTGGGGATCAGTTTCTGCTTTGGATACTGATTGACTACATGATTAATGTAAAGGAAAGTATGTCCTGAATTTCTATAGAACAATGTGAGAAGACGAAAGTAGACTAAATTATATGTATATCCTTTTTCAGCATATGTACTTTATATTTCATACACTGCTGATTATGTTAGAGGCATATTTCCATCATTATAAAAACACACTTTTCCTGTCTACATATTTTTTCTCAGAAGTGTAGACACTGGACAGGACTGAAATGCTATCCTGTCCCTATAATGATCAGTGTGAACTAACACATAAAGAATTAAGTAGGTTGGTGTTACATGGGCCTCCTACTTTTCAAAATAAATCTTTAGTGTTCAGATTATTACAGTTTTTCCTCTTTTATCCCCTCATAGTTCCCCTTCACCAGGTTCCCACCCCACCTTCTGCCCTTATCCCCCCACCACTGTTCTCATCCATAAATGTACAATTTTTGTCCAGTCTCTTCCCACACCCTACACACTCCTTAACCTCAAGAAATGTCAGTCTACTTCCTTTCTATGCCCTTGATTCTATTATATTCACCAGATTATTCTGTTTGTCAGATTTTTTGTTCACTAGGTTTTTATTTTATTTATTTATTTTTCTAATAAATCTTTATTATTCAGTTTATTACAGATGTTCCTCTTTTTTCCCCCCATAGCTCCCTTCCACCTGATTCCCCACCCCAACTCTATGCCCTTACCGACCCCCCCACCCCCCCCACTGTCCTCATCCATAGGTGTAAGATTTTTGTCCAATCTCTTCCTGCACCACTCACACCCCCTTTCCCCCAAGAATTGTTAGTCCATTCCCTTTCTATGCCCCTAATTCTATTATATTCACCAGTTTATTCTGTTCATCAGATTTTTTATTCACTTGATTTTTAGATTCACTTGTTGATAGGTATGTATTTGTTATTACTTTGTTGTTCATAATTTGTATCTTTACCTTTTTCTTCTTCTTCCTTTTCTTAAAGAAAACCCTTCAGCATTTCATATAATCCTGGTTTGGTAGTGATGAACTCCTTTAGCTTTTTCTTATCTGTGAAGCTCTTTATCTGACCTTCAATTCTGAATGATAGCTTTGCTGGGTAGAGCATGCCTGGTTATAGGTTCTTGCTATTCATTACTTTGAATATTTCCTGCCACTCCCTTCTGGCCTGCATATTTTCTGTTGAGAAATCAGCTGACAGTTGTATGGGTATTCCCTTATAGGTAAACTAATTGTTTTTCTCTTGCTGCTTTCAAAATTCTCTCTTTGTCTTTTGCCCTTGGCATTTTAATTATGATGTGTCTTGGTGTGGTCCTCTTTGGATTCCTTTCATTTGGGGTTCTCTGCACTTCCTGAACTTGTAAGTCTATTTCTTTCACCAGGTAGGGAAAGTTTTCTGTCATTATTTTTTTCAAATAGTTTTCAATATCTTGCTCTCTCTCTTCTTCTGGCACCCTGATAATTCAGATGTTGGTATACTTGAAGTTGTCCCAGAGGCTCTTTACACTATCTTCATATTTTTGGATTCTTTTTTCTTTTTGCTTTTCCAGTTGGGTGTTCTTTGATTCTTTGTATTTAAAATATTTGACTTGATTCTTGGGATCTTAGTCTGCTGTTGGATCTCTGTATATTATTCTTTATTTCAGTCAGTGTATGCTTAATTTCTAGTTGGTCCCTTTTCATGTCCTTGAGTGTCTCACTGAATTTCTCAGAGGTTTCTAGAAGATTTTTGAATAACCTTATAACCATGGTTTTGAACTCTATATCCAGTAGTTTGCTTTCCTCCATTTCTTTCATTTGTGACCCATTTTTTTGTCTCCGTATTTTTGCTACTTCCCTGAGTTGATAGAGTGGCTTTGTGTGCTAGGTGTCTTATAGGGCTCAGTGGCTCAGCCTCCTCAATCACCTGAAGTGGACACTCTTGCTGCACCCCTTTGTGGGCTGTGTGCACAGTCTTGTTGTAGTTAAGCCTTGATTGCTATTGGTATCATTGGGACAAACTGACCTCCAGGCCAATTGGCTATGAAGATCAGTTGTGTTTACATTGGGAGAACTTCTGGTCTGAGATACCCTTCTGGGGCAAGACTTGCTTCATGGGGCTTTGGCACTTACTGAGTCTGCCCCCTGAGTGTGTCACTTACGTATGTGAAGTGTTGTAACCTGGATGCTCTCACTCTGACCACTGGGTATACTGGCTCTTGGATCTCCAAGGAGGTGCAAAGTCAGCCACTGCCTGAGGCCACCCAGCAGGAGCTACAGAAAGATCTGCAGATTCCTCCTTTTTGTTTGGGGTTTGGAGATGACCAGATGAGGCCCAGCTGTAAAGTAATGCAAGTTGCTGTCCAGCCTTGGACCTTCTTTTGGAGACTCGGGCTCTCTGACCATCTGCAGTTTGTTAGGTTTTAGATTACAAAAGGCCAGACCATTCATATGCAAAAGCCTTTGTGACAACGTGGGTGGGATTGTAAATTGGGTGGGGTGAGGTCTCAGAGAATCACCAGGGTGGAGCAAACAACAATGACTGACCATCAGCGCTGCCCAGAAGAGTTCTCCATGTCTCTATGTCCCATGGCATCATGCAGGAACAATGATCACTATAAGCACTTCTGAGAGAAAGCCACTTTTGTCTTCCAGCCCAATGCCAGACAGTCCTGTTTCTCTTGGTATGAGTCTGAGTAGCTTTTATCTCCCTCCTGAATGAAAAACGTAACAGTGTACCCAGTTGCCAGCCCTTTTCCGTGTGTGCCTCCCTACCTCCGCACTTCACTTCTGCACCTCCGCACCTCTTCCCAGTCTCCGTGTGCTTTTCTCTTTCCTTCTGGTTGTATAAATTCCACTCAGCCAGCCTTCTCATGCTTCTGGATGATACCCTTTTTGTCTTTTAGTGAATTTTTAATGTGGTTGTGCGAGGCAGCAAGTTCAGGTGTTTACCTATGCGGCCATCTTAGTTCCTCTCGCAATCTCTGGTTATTCTGAGCCATACTTTTTTTTTTAAATTAAATCTTTATTATTCAAGAGAGAGAGAGAGAGAGAGAGAGAGAGAGATGAGAGAAACACATGGATCGGGGATCAGTTGCCTCCCACACTCACCATGTGACTAAGGCTGGTGATTGAACCTGCAACCGAGGTACATGCCCTTGACCAAGAATTGAACCCGAGATCCTTCAGTCTGTGGGCCAATGCTCTAATCACTGAGCAAAACCGAACAGGGTAAAGCTAAAAAAAATTTGGAAAATATTTTGTTTTCCAACAAATTTCAATAGTCAAGCCCATTGACTAGCTGAAAAGTTGCATTTTGGTTGTTAAAATCTAAGCATTTTCCTTTCCTGTGGATTTTTATTGTAATCATCATAACTATCTGAGAGGCAAACGGATGCCTCTGAAACTGTTCATTCTTTCATTCAGTAAAAATATATTGAGCATATGTTATGTTCTTGGCACAGCTTTAGGTGCTTATGTGCTTGTGGCGGACACAGACAATAAATGAGAGAGATAAGAAAGGAGGGAGATCAGTAAAGCAGAGAAGGGCAACTGGAAGTTTTGGGTGGGGCAGTTGGGTGGTTCTCCATGGAGGGGGTGGGTTGACTGAGAAGGTGACTTTTGAGAAAAATCTGAAGGAACTAAAAGAGTTGGTCATCCAATATCTGTGAGAAGATCATTTTAGGCAGGAAAAGATAACAAGCTTAAAGGCTTACGTACTGAAAGTGGGTTTGCTTGGAATGAGGAAAGGAGTAGGAGATGAAGCCAGTTGGTAATAAGGTGTCAGAACATGCAGGGCCTTACAGGTGAAAGCTGGACTTTGGTTTTTACTCTGGGTGGGTCAGGAAGCCTTTGGAGGCTTTTATGAGAGGAATAACATAAGCTGAAATAAATTTTAACAGTCTGTAGGAGCAGAGCAAGGAGTCAATAAGAAGAATGTTAGAAGTTATCATTGTAATATAGATGAGAGCCAAGCCTTTGGCTGTGAGAAAGTGGCTAAATTCTAGATGTATTTTGAAGTTGGAGACATCAGGATTTGATAACAAACCAGAAGTGGAGAGTAAGATTTAAAAAATAATTATAATCAAGGAAGGCTCCAAGATTTGGGGCCTGAACACTTGAAGAATGGAATTGTACTGAAATGTAAAATGAGCATCTTAGGAGTGGGAGGGACAACAGGATATGGTAGGCTATTAAACTTCCTAGTGGAGATGTTAACTCAGCAACTCTTTGGGTAGGTTTGGAGTCTAAGGGTGAGGTCTGGGTTGGAAACTTACAGTTTTAAATTAGTCTTAATTTCTTACCTATGCCTCTTGAAAGCTGCCTTATTTGACAGGAAAGAAAAAAAAAATACAATAAACCAAAAGAAGTTTATGAAATACCTAAAAACCACACCTAAAATCTAATTTATAGATTTTAACGAACACTTAAAATCCCTCCCAACCACAGATGTCGAAGTAAGAAGATTACAGAAGGAAATTGTTCAATAGTTCTTAATAATTGATAGCATTCAGGCTATTTTTAAGTTTCAGTTTTCTGCATGGCTTGTTCTTTCACCTCTTCAAGTCATTGCTCAAATATTTCTGTCTTAATGAGGGCCACCATGACCAATGAAGTTAAACATCAGCCTACTTCTTCCACTCTCTCCCTTCTTTAAACTGCTTTATTTTTTGTTACAAATACATTTATCATTCTCTCAAATACCTGACTTGATTATGTTTGTTCATTGCTGCATTGAACACAACTTGTGCACAGCTTTCAGTCCCACTGGCCTCACCTAAGATTCAAGCTTTGGCAGTGGTCGCTGGTTCCCTGAGAGCTTTAGCAGCTTCACGAGGTTGCAAAAGGATAGTGCCCAACCTCAGACCCACATCTTAAATTCCTGCCTTAGCACTTCTTTGCTAGTGCAGACTGCCCTTGGGAACCCGCTGGACACAAAATTAGTATAACCCAAAGGGGGGAGAGTTAATCCTTCAGGGCTACCTTTGCCACTTTCTTCTCTCCGGTGTATATTCCTGGATGCTTTTCACAAAGTATCCCATGGGATAGTACATCTAGTCAACCAAAGTGGTGACCAATTTATTACATCCTTTAATTAATTCTTTGACTGTTCTTTTTTCATTTCCCTAGACCTAAATCCTACCACTGAGATCATATTCCTAAATTAACAATTTGTACTTAATTAAGCTCTGGCCACAGTCAGGTTCTGCTTTATGGAGAATTCAGGCAAGTGATTTTTTTTTCTGTTTTCTACCACTTCAGCTGCCCATCTGATATATCAGATACTAATATATCCTAAGCATTCAGCAAATGCCCTGGTAAATGAAAAACTTTCAATAAATGTGTAGAATTGAATATAATTTGGTTTTCTAGTTACTAAATTAGGTAAGGATTAGGAATTTGGTACTTCAATACCAAAGTGCAACTATCAAAATGGTATATTACTCCAGAAGTTGTTGAACTAGACTATAGGGCAGTTCAAACATGCATGGAAAATAGAAAGTAGGAGTTAAAAGGCCCATATGCAGGAGACATATTGCTTGGGTTGTATGTTAGTTGCTACTTGTGTACATTTGGAAAGTTTTTTAACTTTTCTGTGTTGCAATTTCTTCAGCTCTAAAATGGGGATAATAATAATCTCTAGCTCAAAAATTTGCTATGAAGATTAAATGGGCATATATATGTATATGACATAGGTGGCATGTAGTAAGTATAATATACATGTTTGCTGCTATTAGTATTATTACTATTGATTTCCACCAGATATATTATGGAGACCCAGCATCAAATTAAAATAAGTGGGCATTTCCAGATTTTAAAGAAAGCTAACCAAAATTTCCCCACCATTTTCTTATATTTTAACAGTTTTTACTTCAAATAATATTTACTCTAATAGACATTTAAACATCATAGAAATATATACAGTTCCACAATCTTTCCATTGCCACAACCGAGTTGAGGCCTTATTTTATTCAAGTATAAGTTCAATTGTTTGCTAATAATGTCAGCCTAATTTAATCAATTTATGTTCAATATTAAAATTTCATCAGAGACTAGCTTATTCTTGGGCTTCAATGCAAGGTGCAGATAACATCAACTTATTTTGTATTCTTACTTTTGTGGATAAAACACCAAACAGGTCTCAGAATCCTGAAATTTCATCATTTATGAAGTGGGCATTGCTAGGCCGACCCCATCATGTTTGAGGGAGGATTAAATGTCATAATGATCATGAAGGGGCCTTGCACAACCTTTGGCATAAAGTTAAAGATCAGTAGCATTAATCAAAATTGGTGCTAATTGAAATAGCATTAATTGGAATCCCATCCATACCCTACACTTCTCTGAGCTTGGTACTGTGATTTCCTTAAGAATAATTCAAGTACAAAATTTTAGCCCTATAAATTTTTCATTAGTACTTGGAACTCACTTTTATGTAAATAAATGTTCCAGAGAAATTGAAACTTTTTTTCTTAGCACCAGTCATAGTTATTTCAGCTGCATTTCAATTTGTAATTTAATTTAGTAAGTCATAATGAAAATTACTAAAAGCAACCTAATCTGAATGCTTTGAATTCTTTGAACTTGATGCTGTGTGCTGAACAAATTGGTTTCTTAAAGCAAGATGCTTGTAAGGCATGATACCTTGGTTCAGAGACTATCGCTGACCCGTATTTTACAAAGCTTAAACTTATGCTACATGCTGGAGTGTGATTTTAAGGTAATAAAGATAAGCTAATGGATGGAATACTAAACTTTGTGTTAAAAAATTAATCTCTAACTGGATGGCCTTGACTTAACCCTCATTTTTTTAAGTCTATAAAATATGTGGTCATGAGAATATAAGAGGAGATTATAACAGATATCTTCTATTTCCTTATTAGTATTTATGTAAAAATTTTTTACAAAGAAGGCCCTATATACATTCAAGACTTTATTACTTTAGCAGTGAGGGACCTCAGAGTGAGATTCAAAAACATAGAGGGTACTTTCATGAATACAGAGGAGGCAAGAGGACTGGTTAGTTTTATTCCAGACAGCTGCCAACTTAAGACTGCGTTACAAATAGTCTTTGGCAATTATTAGGTGATTTATGAATATTGTTTTATACCCAGCTTAGCACTTGTACTACTTCTAGGTTAAATACTATATGCTCATGGGATCTATAACCTCATGTATATTGAAACTCAGAATGATGAGAAAAAAATGATTTCCAATCATTCAGTCCTTTAATATAAATTTATTTACAACCATTTTGACTCCTGAAATCATTTAGTCCTAATCAAGTGAGATAATTTAACATAATAAAATTGTGCTTTTTGATATCAAGGCTAATTAAGTGCCTGAGGTAGAGCAAATTAAATATTGTAGTAAATTCCTGTGACTTTTTTAGGGAGAAATGATCATTTTCAAGGTAAGCCAAAATACTGGAAGAAAACACACATGACATTTTAAAAGGTGGTTTCTGAAGCTTAAAATGAATTAACATTTTACTTGAAATAATATTAATAATTACTGAAAAGAATTGTGTCTGTATAAAAGGTTTCACTAAAATAATTTTCATAATAAGTCTTCAAATATATGTTTCTAGAATCTAATTATCCCTTTGTGCCACCTGAGGAATGTATTTAGATAAATTGAGTCTATATACAATGTTAGCATCTAAATGACCAAAAATCCCAGAAATGGAGATGAAAGCACTCTATTAACTCTAAACTGCTTGAGATTATCATTTTTCAAAGGTGTTTCCTGCCCAGTTTTAAATGTCTAGTGATAAAAATGATAAGCAACAATTCCGTCAATAGACTACTTATGTTCCTCACTCCCTTCTTCTCAAAGTGACAAAGTGCCTCAATTCCAGCAGCGATTCTTGTCTGCTGTGGTGTTAAGTTTCCTTTGTGACCGTTAACTGCTGAAACTGAGCCCAGAGCCCAAGATCACAGGATCTGAACGCTGCATGAGATAACAAAAAGGTAAATTCATTCTTCTCTCTGCCTCTAGGAAGGTCACACTGCGCCCAAATGTTTCCAAAGCAATAATTTTGCATCCTAATGACAGTGAAAAACTAAGGCATGGGAATTTCCTTCACAAACTCATTTGCACACTTTTGTACTATTTCTATGCTAATGCAGTTAGTGTACAGGGTGGTGTCTCCTGCAACAACCAGAGTAGCGCATGAGTAGGAGTAGGCATTTAGCTATTACAGATTCATAGATTTGCCAGAGGAAATTCCTTTTATGAATTAAGCAACCTGATAGAATATAACCATTTTTACACATTTTATTTTATATGAATAAACATTTCTAGTCTCAGTATTTTTCCACGCCCTGTCTGCCTTCAATATCCCTTTCTATTCTCTCCTTTCTCTTTTCTATGCAGTGCTCTTTCTTGGTGGCTACATTCGCAGTTTACCTCACTACCTTGGCACCATCTTTCCCCTGACCTTTAATATTCTATCAGATGCCAAATTCTGTAATTAATGCTTCAAAAATGACTCCTGAATCACTCTATTTTTTCTATCCTGATGCTATTATCTTATTTCTGTTTTTTTAAATGTTTTTTTTATGTTTTGCTTAAATATACATTAGTCCCCCTACTCTTCTTGCTTTGATTTCTCTCCAGCTCCCAAGTACATCTTATTCACTGCTGCCAAAGTGGTTATCTTAAGGCACAGCTTAGACTTAATCCTGCATTGAAAACTTCAATGGTTTACACACTACCAAGGCATTCAAACCTCTCCACCTAGCTCTTACTCTTTCCTCTCTCCATCACTGAAACTCCAACCATTTCCAACCAAACGTCTCAGCTTTATCAGCCACTTTGTCTCATTCATATGGATGGCAATCTTCCTAAACTATACAGAATTTCCTGAATGCACTCTAAATTTTCTTACATATTTTTTCTTATTTCCATATCTTTGCCATCTTGTTTTCCTTATCTAAATTTTCATTCTTCTAATATTTACCTATTGAAAATTGACTCCTTCTCCAATTCCTAATCAACCAACCAGCCAAAACACAATAACAGCTTTACAGTGCACTCATAACATGTCAGGACCATACTGAACATCCTAAATGCAAATCAGAACCTCTAATTACTACCAAAACATGTACTAGGAAGATATTATTATAACCATGTCACGGGGGAAGAAATTGACATTTTGGAATGTTAGTCATATTCACCATAGGGTGCACAGCTTATAAGTGGTATGTAGCACATTCTGGTAGTTAACAGCCTAATACTCTTTCTCTCTTTTCTTTTACAGAACCTTGATTTTTTTTTTTGAGGTGGGAGTGGGGAGAGTTTAGCAGTGTGACTAGATAAGACAAAAAGAAAGCAGAAAATACCCCTATCCCAACCTTCCTTATAGCAGGGAGTGAGCCTTTTTACATAGTTCTGCACACACACACACATCTTCCATGTCTCTTCCTTCTTATTCTTTAGAAAACCGGAGGGATGTCTGGGGAATCAGGAACCTTCTTGGGACTGTCAGGTTGAGAGATGAACACTAAAGAAGGGGGGAAAAAATGATGCAAAGAGCCTGGGGTATGGATGGTATGGGGCTGCTGCAGTGTTGCCTACCCAGAAATTCCTGTTGGCTAAAGAGACTAAGTTTAATTTGGTTAACTCATACACTGGCCATTCTATTACTTGTAGCTGAACACAAATCCTAACTGGTGCCTGAGGCAATGGGTTTTATACCTAGATCTGTGTTGCCTGGATTCTTCTTTAGACTATGTCATCATTGTCTCCTTCTTGGAGCAAATGAAATCTTACAGAATCTCAACCTCAGAAATACTTTCCCTCCTTCTCTACTCCCATAAAACTCTGGGATACTTTTAAGGCCCTTATAATTTCCTCTTTATATTTGAAATTTTTATTGTGGATTGTAAATGCCTCAAGAACACAGTCTATACATTTCTTCCTTCCCTATACATAAAAAATTGAATTAATATATACAATGTTGAGTTAAAATTCACTGTATAGTTTTCTATTGTCTGAATCTTCTGCAAATTATTTTTAATCTTCTTTAAATTTAATATAGACATGCATGTAACTCACACTGGTGCTGTTGAGTCTGCCAGAAACCCACTCCCTCAACTCTCTGAGAGTCTAGTTACTGCTTCTGGGGTGCTTAGAAACAGCCCCTCCAGGTGGTTTTGCTGCTCAGCCTCCTCACTGGCCCCTGAGCTGCTGCTTCTGATGCACTGAGACAGATATGCTGCCCATTCCAAATCTGGGGGAGGAAACGCTGCTCTCACTCCCCCTTTATCCCATGCCCAGGCTCAGATCTTTTTCTAATTACTCATTGCACAACGGAGACTGGGCTATAACTTTAAAGGAAAGAGCAAAAGAGTAGACAATGATGCAATGGAAGGAAAACACAGATTATTTACAATTATGTTAGGCCCAGACCTTCTTTTCTGGCTTTCTACATGACCAGGGTAGTTCCCCCACCCTCCACCCCACCGAATTTTCCATAGCTCTCCAAGGCTGAGTTCAAACAAAGCACAGCTCCTGAGAAACACCAAATATTTTTTTCCTCACTCCATCATAAGACCTCCTTCCCTTGGGCTTATTTCCTCATTTCTCATGATTGACAGTGGAAATATTAATTTCCTTTAAGGGACACCCGAACCTTATCCATGGTGAGCCTGTGGCTCTGACTAGTCTATTACAAAATAACTAAATTTTGGTTTGATTTGAGTTAATTCAATCATCTGCAGAAACTTTGTTATCCTATATAATTAAAAGCAAATTGACCGAATGGCAGAATGACCAGTTGCTATGACGTGCACTGACCACCGGGAGCAGACGCTCAGCACAGGAACTGCCCCTGGTGGTCAGTGTGCTCCCACAGGGAGAGCGCCACTCAGCCAGAAGCCAGGCTCATGGCTGGCTAGTTCAGAGGCGGTGGCGGGAGCCTCTCCCCCTCTGCAGCAGTGTTAAGGATGTTACACTGCTGGTTTAGGCTCACTCCCTGCATTAGTCAGACATCCCCCAAGGGCTCATTCACTGCAAGAGGGCACAGGTCAGGCTCAGAGATGTCCCCCCCGCCCCAAGTGCATGAATTTTATGCACCAGGTCTCTAGTGTAAATATAAATATGCTTGTAGTCAGAGTATAGTTAATTCATTACATTTGGATATAGTACATCATAATTGATTTTCAACTGCTGTCGAATTTTTTAACATTTTATTGATATTGTATAGCGAGAGGAAGGGAGAGGAATAGAGAGATAGAAACATCGATGAGAGAGAAACATTGATCTCCTGCCTCCTACATGCAGCCTATGGGGATCAAGCTTACAACCTCAGGCAGATATTTCTACTGGAATCGAATTGGTGATCTCTTGATTCATGGGTTGATGCAAAACCACTTAGCCACACCAGCTGGTCCATTGAATTTTCTTAGTAATACTCTAACATTGTTGTTATTAATTTTGTCAATTCCTCATGATACTGAGATAATATCATTAATTTCCAAAAATAAGAATTTACATTTTTAAATGTCTTGATTTCAAGTAGTTTAAGGAGCTAAGAATCAATGTAAATTGTTAATGTATTTTGTAGAGAAAGAGAGGAATGAGGATCAGGACAGAGTTGAAACCTGAGGAACTGATAGGGACCAGGTTTATGCTAAATAAACATGAAGAGGAAGGAAGAGGAGGATGGAAAGGAAGAGAACTGGGATAAAAGAATGAATGAAAAAGAGGGAAAAGAGAAAGGAAAGACAAAACGATAAAAAGAGAAATACCTTTCTAGTAGCAATTATTATTACCAATTTTTGGCAAGAGTTAATAAAAGTCATGTGTGTACTATCCTGGTATTCTAATATGCAATGTATAAACAGTGCCTGTGCTCATGGATAGGAAGAGAAAGTTCAAAAGATATGTCTTTGTAAGGGAAATTATTTCAGAATTAAAGTTGAAAGCATTTAAAATCAGCCAAAACTAGTTTGGCTCAGTGGATAGAGCACCAGCCTGTGGACTGAAAGGTCCCAGGTTTGATTCTGGTCAAGGGCACATACCTTGGTTGTGGGCATATCCCTAGTAGGGAGTGTGCAGGAGGCAGCTGATTGATGTTTCTCTCTCATCAATGTTTCTAACTCTCTGTCTCTCTGCTTTCCTCTCTATAAAAAAAAATCAATAAACTGCATTTTTTTTTTAAAGAAAGCATTTAAAATCAAGTATCCTTTCAGGCATAAGAGCTATATAATATAAACCGGGTTCTTTTAAATATGGCCAATACTCTATGCCATATTTATATTTTCTCAATAATCTATTGGCCAGTTTGTTTGTAATGTTTTGTGATATTTTATTATCAAAATGAGGTAGCCTTTGATAGCATTCTGATTGTAAATTACTGTAGTGGAAAACTATAAAACATTATCATTTTAAATATTTTAAAAAAATGGGATACTTCACATGTGCTCCACAGGACTAAGGCTGATGCAGTAAGAATTTCAGAGCTATTTGGCCTTGGAATTCAGTCGTTAAGAGAAAGCTGCCAACTCTGCCTTAGGTCCCTTTACTTCCCTCTTCTCTGGCCTCCAGTACAGAAGGAAGGCTGTCTGTAGTACCCATAAAACTTAAGGTAGTTTCTCTCTTTGAAAATAAAGTCATCATTTGATATTTGATGCCTTTCTGAAATCTCAAGACACTGACTAACAAGAAAGCAAATAATAAAAGACAAATTAAATAATATATTTTCATGAGGATTTTTATAGATGAATTCATAATGATTATTAGTTTGCATGTTGACTTTCTGGGTTGGCTAAATAATAGATACAATAAACTCTTCACATTCTTTCAAATCTTAGAATACCTTATACTTTTAGGAATAAATTATTTCCAACCAAGTGATTCTTAAATATTTAATTTACATTTTTGAGGTCTTTGGAATGCATCAATTCCTATAAATAAAATAATTGATTTAACAATAAGGGTTTAATTTCCAACATTTACAGGGAACTCATGCAACTCAACCAAAAGAAAATAAACAACCTAATAAAAAAATGGGCAACTGGGGGGGAATCCAAGATGGCGGCATAGGTAAACACCTACACTGCTGGCTCGCACAACAATTTCAAAACTACAACTAAAAGACAGAACCGACATCATCCAGAACCACAGGAAAGCTGGCCGAGTGTAAGTTCTGCAGCTAGAAGGAAAGAGAGGGGCTCACAGAAACCCAGAGGAGCTACAAAAAGCTGAGGTACGGAGACAAGCGCGCGGAGAGAGCGGGTGCCGGAGTACCTGGCTAGCTTTCTCTGGCGGGAGGGAAACGGAGACTCCCAACGGCATTGAACCCCTTATCTTATGACACTAAACCCCAGATCCAGCCGAAACTCATACGGGGGAGTTTGGACTGTGAAAAGGGAGAGGTGCACGGAAATTTAGGGGAGTCGCAAAAGATCAGGTCTGGTCGCGCACCCGCACGGTGCTGCGCGGAGGACAGATTGCTGATTGTGCCGCTGGCTTTCGCAAGTGGGCGGGAGACAGACCCTCCCAAATGTGCCACTTCTGAGTCCACTGGGCCCCTGTTTCGGGCGAAACCCTGGGACCTAGACTCGTGTGGTCCTGGTGCGCAGGGAAGCTGGAAAGGCAGAAGTCTAGAGGCACTGTGGGGGCGCACAAGGACCACTCCAGCCATTACCCAGTCACGTGAGACTCAGAGGCCGTGGAGGGCAGGGCCGACTGGAAGGCAAGGCGGTCCCTGAAGCCCTGAGACTCCACCCCTCCCAAGCTCAACAGAGGCTTCTGTGGCTTTGCGTCTGGTATCATAAGGCTGAATTCAACACAGAAGTTTCCCCGGCATAGTGAAAATGTCGAGACAAGGGAAGGGATCACAAACAAAAGAAATGGAGGAAAAAAAAACGACTGGATATAGAATTCAAAACCACGCTTATAAGGTTTTTCAAGAATATGCTAGAAAAGATGGATAAATTTAGCGAGAGCCAAGAGGAGATGAAAAAGGACCAACTAGAGATGCAAAAGAGCCAACTAGAGATGGAAAAGGTCCTACTAAAGATGATAAAGGACCAAATAGAGATTAAACATACACTGACTAAAATAAAAAATATTATACAGAGTCCTAACAGCAGACTAGAGAAAGGCAAGAATCAAGTCAAAAATTTGAAATATAAAGAAGCAGAACACACTCAACTGGAAAAGCAAGAAGAGAAAAGAATCCAAAAATGTGAACATAATGTATGCAGACTCTGGGACAGTTTCAAGCGTACCAACATCAGAATTGTGGGGGTGCCAGAAGAAGAGAGAGAGCAAGATACTGAAAACCTATTTAAAGAAATAATGACTGAAAACTTCCCACATCTGGTAAAAGAAATAGACTTACAAGTCCAGGAAGCACACAGAACCCCATATAAAAGGAATCCAAAGAGGACCACACCAAGACACATCATAATTAAAATACCAAGAGCAAAAGAGAAAGAGAGAATATTAAAAGCAGCAGAAGAAAAACAGTTCATTACCTACAAGGGAGCACCCATACAACTGTCAGCTGATTTCTCAACAGAAACGATGCAGGCCAGACGGGAGTGGCAAGAAATATTCAACGTGATGAATAGCAAGAACCTACAACCAAGAATAATCTATCCAGCAAAGTTAACATTCAGAATTGAAGGGCAGATAAAGAGCTTCACAGATAAGAAAAGGCTAAAGGAGTTCATCAACTCCAAACTAGTATTATATGAAATGCTGAAAGGTACTCTTTTAGAAGAGGAAGAAGAAAAAGGTAAAAGACAAAAAATTATGAACAACAAATACATATCTATCAACAAGTGAATCTAAAATTTAAGTGAATTAAAAATTTGATCAACAGAATAAACTGGTGAATATAATAGAATCAGGAGCACAGAAAGGGAGTGGACTGATAAATCTCAGGGGGAAAGGGGTGAGGGGTGTACAGGGAGAGACTGGACAAAAATCATACACCTATGGATGAGATCAATGGGAGGGAGCTAAGGGCAGAGGGAGGGGTGGGAGCTGGGTGGAGGGGTGCTATGGAGGGGAAAAAAGAGAAACAAATGTAATAATCTGAATAATAAAGATTTAACTAAAAAAAAGGTATAAATAGAAAAAAAATGGGCAACTGATCTAAATAGACACTTTTCAAAAGAAGACAGAAGGAAGGCCAAGAAACATATGAAAACCTGATCAGTCACTAATCATCAAAGAGAGATGCAAATCAAAACAACAATGCAGTGTCATCTCACACCTGTCAGAATGGCTATTATCAACAAATCGACAAATGATAAGTGCTGGAGAGGATGCAGAGAAAAAGGAACTCTCTTGCACTGCTGGTGGGAATGCAGACTGGTGCAGACATTGTGAATAACAGTATGGAGTTTCCTCAAAAAACTAAAAATGAAACTCCCATTTGACCCAGTGATCCCACAGCTATGAATATGTCCCAAGAAACTAGAAACACAAATCAGAAAGGACATATATACCCCTATGTTCATAGCAGCACAATTCACCATAGCTAAGATTTGGAAACAGCCTAAGTGCCTATCAACAGATGAGTGGATTAAAAAACAATGGTACATCTAGACAATGGAATACTATGCTGTGGTAAAAAAGAAGGATTTCTTACCATTTGCAACAACATGGATGGAGAAGGAGAGCATTATGCTAAGTGAAATAAGCCAGGCAGAGAAAGATAAATATCATATTATCTCACTCATTTGTGGAATATAATGAACAACATAAACTGATGAACAAAAATAGATCCAGAAACAGAGAAACATCAATCAGAACATCAAACCTCAGGGGAGGTAGGAGATAATGGAGGTAAAGGAGAGAGGTCAACCAAAGAACTTATATGTATGCATATAAGCCTAATCAATGGACTCAGACAACAGGAAGGTGGGGGCATGAAGAGGAAGTGGAGGGAAATGGTGGAATAAGGACACATATGTAATACCTGAATAAATAAAGAAATTAAAAAAAATAATTGATTTGTAAGTCTGAATTAGTCATGTGAGCACATCCTGGTTTTCTTATCTGCAGTGTACAAACTGTGCTCTGTGTTCATGGATAAAAAGCTCTAGAGATAAGTCTTTTAAGAGAAATTATTTGGTAATTGAGGTGGAATATGAAGTGGGAGGCCTAGTATATACAGAGGAATGCACCCATTCTGCTCCTGAAAGAAATTATGTTTCTCTCCCTCTGTGCTTTCTTGTTTCATTCTAGCAGAAAGCCCTGGATCACAAAGCCTGCTTGTTCTTTCGTAGTAACTGTCACTGCTTTCTGCTGGCTCTTCATTTTGCACATCAGAGGGGTTAAAAGAGTCTTGATTAATAGCCCCTCATTCCTTTTCTTTCCCTCTCTCTGAAGCTCTGCTGTCATATAATTAATATTAAATTGGTGTCTACACTGTCTTAAATAGCTCATATCTTGCTCCCCATCAAAATATATTGCTGGGGAATATTTTTCCATTGATTATTTAGAAAGAGTGGAAGGGAGAAGGCAAGACTGAGAGAAATATTGATGTGAGGGATACCTAGATTAGTTGCCTCCCGTGGCGATTGAGCCTGCAACTGAGATATGTGGCCTAGACCAGAAATGAACCAGGGACCCTTTGATCTAGGGTCAATGCTCTATCCACTGTGCCAAACCAGCTAGGGTTCCACCAAAAAAGTATTACTGTGATGTACACAAATACAATACAGGAGAAGTATCTCAATAGTAACTAAAAAAAGTTTTATTTTTGACACTTCTTTGTGTGTTTTTTTCTAAAATAATCAGCTATTATCTTTATAACAAAAGTTTAAGCATTATTTAAAATTATTTTGAAGACTCATGGTTGATAAAATAGCCTCCCTTCAAATGTTTATGTAAATTAGTAAGTAGTGGGCTCCGGTCTTAGCCAATGTGAAGTGTTCTACTTTATCAACTCCATGAATAGCCTATTATTCATCATCTGGCCAGGAAAACAGAAACTACCCTCAATCTTTCAAATAGAGGGAATTAATTCAGGGAATTGATCACCTTAGTGATGAAAAACAGAGAAACTAAACAAGAATCAGTGAGGGCTACTCATCATGGTATGAACTCCAACCTGTGTCCAGCTCCTGGTTCCTGCTTACCACACATTCATCTGATGAGGGGTGGACCAGGGATTGCTGGAGGCAAGTAAGGGGTAGGTAGTGCTATTGAGTGAGAGCTGGAGCCATGAGGAGATATAGGCACTGTCAGAGATTGCCTACGATGCAAGGAGAGAAGGGAAGAAATATGCTAACTTTCCCCTGTAAGGAAACTCTGTTAGGATAACAACACATTGCTTGTGTCTTTCAAACACTCCAACACTCCTGTGTTTTGACTCTGGGGGAAGGAATCAGCCATGACCTAAACTGAATTTTGTTTACTGGGTCTGGCTGGCCCATCATAGTCAGATAATATTTACCAGTGGGACAAAGCAAGGCTGTCTTTTTACCTTCTTTTTGGATTATAATGTAAAATGTAATGATTTTATGTAAATTCTGAAGGACCTTGATTTATGCTCTCCTATTTGCCACTCTAGCATTGAAAACAGAAAGCTAATAATAATAGCTGTACTTTTACTTTCTATGCGCAAAACCCTAAGAGCTTACCATGTATTAATGCTTTTAATTCTCAAAACAACTTCATGAGGTAAATACGCTGTTGGTCCATTTTCTGGAAGACAGAGTTGAAGCACAGAGAGGTCAGCTACTAGGCACACTGTTACATATAGATGACACAGTTGTATTTTGGGGTACTAGAAGTAGCCTTTGTAATTAACTCTGCTATATGACTATTGCCAAAAAGAAGGTCCTTAGATAAACTATTCTAAATTGGAACACTGTTGTCTGACCAGCAACGCTCAGTGTTTGAACGTTGACCTATGAACCAGGAGGTCAAGGTTTGATTTCCGGTCAGGGCACATGCCCGGGTTTCTGGCTAGGTCCCCACTGAGGGGCGTGCAGGAAGCAGGAGATCAATGATTCTCTTTCATCATTGCTGTTCTATTTTTCTAAAATCAATAAAAACATTAACTAAATATTTTTTAAAAATAAAATAAAATGGAACAGTGTTTTCTTAGAGCCATTGCCCACATGCCAGCATCTTAAACCAACGGGCCATCTTCTGTTACCTGTAGCCACTACCTGGATTCTGGACTCACCTCCTTACCCCCACTCTTGTCCTTTTCAGTCTATATTCTGCAGAGCTGTCAGTAACCTTTTTTTAAAAAAATATATTTTATTGATTTTTCACAGAGAGGAAAGGAGATAGAAAGTCAGAAACATCAATGAGAGAGAGACATGGATTAGCCGCCTCCTGCACACCCCACAGTGGAGATGTGCCCGCAAGCAAGGTACATGTCCCCAACCGGAATCGAACCTGGAACCTTTCAGTCTGCAAGCAGACGCTCTATCCACTGAGCCAAACTGGTCTCGGCTGTCAGTAACCTTTTAAAAACACAACTTCACTTCTCAAAACCCTCCAATAGCTTTTCATTGCTAGTAAAGTCCTACATTACTGAAAAATATTGCACCCTGGGTTTTTAGTGGACATGCATAACCCAGTGCATTTGGAGTGCCATTGCCTTCCTGGTGTGATGGGGCAACCATTTATTTACCTACCAGTTTCTTAGTTAAGAAGCATAGCCCTTACCTCTCTAAGACTCAGAGGTCATGGCAAGCTCTGTAGAGTCAGAAAAGTCATCCTGAAATTATTCTCCCCTTCTGCTTCTAAGAAGAGCCTTGATTCTTAGGCAGTGGAAATCTCCAGAAAGTCTTTTATGTTAGCCTCAACTTGAGAACCCCTGCTGAAGCTTCTGGCAAAGTGACACCCATTTTATAATGTCTGTGTACAGCGTGGTACTATTTGTTTTGGCTTTTCCTGTGTAAATTTGATGGGTGGCCAGGGCAATAAAAGGCACTCCTCAGATGTTAGTTGGGAGAGGCAGTGGGGGTGAATCTTTAAGTAGTAGAGAGGGGTGTAGGGCAAAGGAAATTGGCAAAGGACATCTGTGAGCTAAAAGTCACAACTTATGAGGTTATATTTGAACAAGCAGCAAAAGCTAAAAGGATGCTCCAGCAGGTCTTATCATGCTGAGAGAAAGGCCTGGTCTCAGGTTACTTTAAATTTCCTCCCTGTGGCAATGCCTCACACCATGATTTCAACCTATGTGCTACTCTTACCTAGCAAAAGATCTGGTTGTTTCATGTAGGTGAACAATACATAAGAGACAGTGTGAAAAGCTTGGCACTGTCTTTGGCTCATCTAAGTGCATTCGTATTTCTAAGAAATAAGAATGAAGATTAGTATGTAAATGTAAGGAGTATTCATATTTGCTGATAAATAAAGAGCATAAAAAATATCTTAGAAAAAATTTCATGGACTCGTTATAGCTGATCAAAATTACTAGACTAACTCAAAAAAGTTTTTATTTTTGTTTTAATTGCTTCACAAAGTTGGTGAAGGTGAAATGTGCATGCTGACTACAATTAGAATAATGTTATTACTAATTGTCTTATGTTAGCCTAAATAAGTTGCCATAATTCTTCCCAAGACTTCACTTCATTGCTTAAGAATGATATTGAGTCCTATGGGTTCTGTAAAAGAACTTTGAAACCTCTTTCATTGCTTTAGAGTCTAAAGTTTAAACTTGATGCAGCCAAAATAATTACTGAAGATATTTCAGCCTGACTTCTTCAATTCAAAGGCCATTCACACTGATTTTTCTTGCTTTGACTTCATGCATCATTAATTGCATGTGTGATTAAAATGTTAACTCTTCTTTCAAATATCTCATTAATTTACATGTGCATTTAAATCAAAGAAAAGTGCTAGTACCTCTTAGATGAAGAAAAACTTATTTGTTTTATTGTACCTTGTATTGCAAGATATCACAATATAATTAATACCTCACACATATTTTTCCTTCTTAAATCATTGCCTGGAAAGTACATTTGTCTCATTTTCCCCATAAAGTTGTAGAGGTCTAATTTTGTAGATGGCATGAAAGACTTGCCTCCATGTATACTCACAAGCTCATGCAATGGGAAAGATTTTCAAGCAACATCATAGTTTAGCCTGAATCCAAATGGGCCGCCTCCTACTGACAGTTATTCTATTGTTCAGACCCCCTAACACAGACTATCCAGAACATTGTTCTATGGTAGCCAGTCTCATATTAAATCATCCTTTTGTTGTCATTGTTCTCTTAATGGCTTCAGCTGATGTCTAATTTGTTACTAAGAATTATGTCCATTCTTGCCACAGTTTTGCTTTTGGGAAATAGAATAGCTAAACAAAAGAAATACTAAGATAGTATTACTGAATGAAAATGGAGCAAGAGCCAATGTTTGATGATATTTTGTTCTTTTAGATATTTGAGTGCTTTTTTAAGTATACATATTAAGATGTCACAGGTTTTATTTGTTTGAAATGCATTTAAGGGAAGAATAACTGTGGAAACTTTCCTACAAATGACTAAAATTCTTACATCAACACGAAGACATTATTTATCTGGTGTTGATATGAGAACACAACTCTTTTCTCAGTAGAAATGCTCTATTTCTTAAATTAGCTCCTTAAGTCTACTTTCTTTCCAATGAATTAAGACATGTTTGCATTTGAAGAATGAGGAGTCTGGAGTTGAAGTTAAATGTACTCAGCAGTATGTAAACACTTTCTGGAATAAGTGCTTCTCTTAGAACTGTGATATTAAAAGCAGTGACTAAATATGTAAAACAATAGTCAAATTATGATAAAAAGTAAATCAAACATAAATCATTACTGTATTGGTGTTTGCATTTAGGGAAAACAAATATTAAATTCTTATACTAGCCTTTTGTTTAATGTTCAATCTGCTTATGTTAAATCGATATTTCTTTTGATTGGGTTTTGCATGTGAATATGAATTTTAAACTTCTACATGTAATATAAATATCAAAAAGCCCTAGCTGGTTTTGTTCAGTGGATAGAGTATCAGCCCGCAGATTGAAGAGTCCTGGGTTCAGTTCTAGTCAAGGGCTCATATCTCAGTTTCAGGCCTGATCCCTGGCCCAAATTGGGGCCCCTATATGAGATAATCAATTTAAGTGTCCCTCTCACATTGATGTTTCTCTCTCTGTGTCTCTACACCTCTCTTCCACTCTGTTTAAAAATAAATGGAAAGGGAGAATCCAAGATGGCGGCATAGGTAAACACCTACACTGCTGCCTCGCACAACAATTTCAAAACTACAACTAAAAGACAGAACGGACATCATCCAGAACCACAGGAAAGCTGGCTGAGTGGAAGTTCTACAGCTAGAAGGAAAGAGAGGGGCTCACGGAGACCCAGAGGAGCTGCAAAAAGCTGAGGTACGGAGACGCGCACGGGGAGAGAGCGGGTGCCCGAGTACCTGGCTGGCTTTCTCTGGCGGGAGGGAAATGGAGACTCCCAACGGCATTGAACCCCTTCTCTTACAACACTAAACCCCAGATCCTGCCGAAACTCATACAGGGGGAGTTTGGACTGTGAAAAGGGAGAAGTGCCGGAAATTTAGGGGAGTCCCAAAAGATCAGAGGGCTGGTGGCGGCGCACACGGCACTGCACACAGGACAGACTGCTGATTGTGCCGCTGGCTTTCGTGAGTGGGCGGGAGACAGACCCTCCCAACTGTGCCACTTCACTAAACCCCTGTTTCGGGCGAAACCCTGGAGACCTAGACTCGTGTGGTCCTGGTGCGCAGGGGAGCTGGAAAGGCAGCGGTTAGAGGCACTGCGGATGCGCGCGTGCACAAGGACCGCTCCAGCCATTACCCAGTCACGTGAGACTCAGGGGTCGGGGAGGGCGGGGCCGACTGGAAGGCAAGGCGGTCCCTTAAGCCCTGAGACTCCACCCATCCCAAGCTCAACAGAGGCTTCTGCGGCTTTGCACGTCTGGCATTATAAGGCTGAATTCAACACCGAAGTTTCCCCGGCAGAGTGAAAATGCCGAGACAAGGGAAGGGATCACAAACAAAAGAAATGGAGGAAAAAAAACGACTGGATATAGAGTTCAAAACCACGCTTATAAGGTTTTTCAAGAATATGCTAGAAAAGATGGATAAATTTATCAAGTCCCAAGAGGAGATGAAAAAGGACCAACTAGAAATTAAACATTCACTGACTGAAATAAAAAATATTATACAGAGTCCTAACAGTGGACTAGAGAAAGGCAAGAATCAAGTAAAAAATTTGAAATATAAAGAAGCAGAACACACTCAACTGGAAAAGCAAGAAGAGAAAAGAATCCAAAAATGTGAAGATAATGTAAGGAGACTGTGGGACAGCTTCAAACGTACCAACATCAGAATTGTGGGAGTGCCAGAAGAGAGAGAGCAAGATACTGAAAACCTATTTAAAGAAATAATGACTGAAAACTTCCCACATCTGGTGAAAGAAATAGACTTACACGTCCAGGAAGCACACAGAACCCCATATAAAAGGAATCCAAAGAGGACCACACCAAGACACATCATAATTAAAATACCAAGAGCAAAAGAGAAAGAGAGAATATTAAAAGCAGCAAGAGAAAAACAGTTCATTACCTACAAGGGAGCACCCATACAACTGTCAGCTGATTTCTCAACAGAAACGATGCAGGCCAGACGGGAGTGGCAAGAAATATTCAATGTGATGAATAGCAAGAACCTACAACCAAGAATAATTTATTCAGCAAAGCTATCATTCAGAATTGAAGGGCAGATAAAGAGCTTCACAGATAAGACAAAGCTAAAGGAGTTCATCAACTCCAAACCAGTATTATATGAAATGCTGAAAGGTACTCTTTAAGAAGAGGAAGAAGAAAAAGATTAAAGTCAAAAAATTATGAACAACAAATACGTATCTATCAACAAGTGAATCTAAAAATTAAGTGAATTAAAAATTTGATCAACAGAATAAACTGGTGAAGATACTAGAATCAGGAGCATTGAAAGGGAGTGGACTGATAAATCTCAGGGGGAAAGGGGTGAGGGGTGTACAGGGAGAGACTGGATAAAAATCATACATCTATGGATGATGTCAACGGGAGGGAGGGAAGGGTGGGAGCTGGGTGGAGGGGTGCTATGGAGGGAAAAAAAAAGAAAAACAAATGTAAAAATCTGAATAATAAAGATTTAATTAAAATTTTAAAAAAAGAAAAATAAATAAATGGAAAAGTAACCTTGAGTGAGGATTAACAACAACAATATATAAAAAGTGATGCTCATTGTGAAATATCTTGCTTAATCAGTTAATGAACACAAAGTTAAATAAAAGTGAAATATATATTTTATCACAAAATATCATTTATTCAGTGTATGTGAATTGTGATGTAGTATTAAGCAATCTACTAGGTGGAAGAAACATGGCTTGTGATTTTCAATATAAATAGCCATAACCTGGAATTTTTTTCTTTATGGGCCAGTGTAGAAGATGTTTTGAAAAATCTATGAAAATTATGCAAGCATATATATTTTAGGAAGCTTTGCTTTTTAAACATTTCTCTTGCCTAGCCAGTTTGGCTCAGTAGTTGAGCTATGAACTAGGAGATGACAGTTTAGGGCTTGATCTCCAGTAGGGGCAAGCAGGAGGCAGCCTATCAATGATTATTTCTCATCCTTGATATTTCTTTATCTTCCTCTCCCTTCCTCTATTTGAAATTAATTAAAAAATATATATTTTTTAAAAAGACTTTTAAAGAAACACTTCTCTTTTCTTTTGTTATTGTACATATTGTGCTTAAAATTTATCATTATGAAAGTAAAATGTTCTTATAATAATCTCAAAAATGTAGACAAGGAGAAAAACATTCCAACATGAGTATAATATTTTAGTGTATTTCTTTCCAGATATTTTATACACAGATTTAAAAATGTTTGTTTTTAATAGTTCAAAAAATTGGAAAAAATAAAATTTATCATAAAAATGTGTGTCATTTTAATATGATTTTGATGTATTTGAAAATATCTTTGTAACATGAAAAAACTTCAAGGATATAATATTAAGTGAAAAAATTAAAATATCAAATATTATATAGTTATGTTTAAATATTACATAGTACACTCAGAAACATGTTAAAGTTTGACTTAAACCAAAGCCATTTGATCATATTTCTGAACCATAGGGTATTAAAAAAAATAATCTAGAATATTTAAGAGTGACTCAAGTCAAAAGATTGTATTCAGGTTACTACAGACAGAAATTATATTCTTCATTTTTCTTGGCCATTGCTACTAAAAACAAAACTCATACAAGTGAGTTTTGATTCTTAAAAAATAAGTAATTGGACATTAATTTTAAAAGAAGCTATCAGCCAAAACCGGTTTGGCTCAGTGGATAGAGCGTCAGCCTGGGGACTGAAAGGTCCCAGGTTCGATTCTGGTCAAGGGCATGTATCCTGGTTGCGGGCACATCCCCAGTAGGGGGCGTGCAGGAGGTGGCTTATTGATGTCTTCCTCTCATCGATGTTTCTGGCTCTCTATCCCTTTCCTTTCCTCTCTGTAAAAAATCAATAAAATATAAAAATAAATAAAAGAAAATAAAAGAAGCTATCATCTAAGAAAATACAATCTAAAAAATTAGCAACGTAAAATTTTATTTCTTGATTTTTGGAGCTAGAATATAGACACAAACTTTCTCCTTCTACATTTCAGTAAATCTGGAATGATCAGTTTTGCAGAATTCAAGGGACTGATTGTACTTTAATATTTCAGCTTCAGACTGATTCCACTATGCACTTTAGAACATTAATTACATATCACATTTGTTTCACTTTGAGGCAAAAAAAAAAAAAGGGGGGTGTGTGGGAGGGCTGTCAAACTTCCACACAAGTCAGTACTTGGCTCTGGGTTTTCCCCGGAATGTAGTGCCTGCCTCTTGGGTATTTCTGGTTCCCCCTATAAAGAATAGGGACAAATCTTAGCTATGGTAAAGTGTGCTGCTATCAACAAAAGGGTGCATATATCCTTTCTGATTGGTGTTTCTAGTTTCTTGGGTTAAATTCCTAGGAGTGGGATCACTGGGTCAAATGAGAATCCCATTTTTAGGTTTTTAAGGAAACTCCACAGTGGCTGCACCACTCTGCATTCCTACCAGCAGTGCACAAGGGTTCCTTTTTCTCTGCATCCTCGACAACACTTGTTGATTTGTTGATGATAGCCGTTCTGACAGGTGTGAGATGGTACCACATTGTCATTTTGATTTGCATCTCTCAGATGATTAGTGACTTTGAGCATGTTTTCATATGTCTCTTGGCCTTCCTTATGTCCTCTTTCGAAAAGTATCTATTTAGGTCTGTTACCCACTTTTTGATTGGGTTGTTTATCTTTCTTTCATTAAGTTGTATAAGTTCCCTGTAAATGTTGGACATTAAACCCTTATCGGTGATAACTGGCAAATATGTTCTCCCATACAGTGGACTTTCTTGTTGTTTTGTTGATAGTTTCTTTTGCTGTACAGCCTTAGTGCCCATCAGCAGATGAGAGGATTAAAAAACTGTGGTACATCTACACAATGGAATATTACGCTGAAGTAAAGAAAGAAGGGATTCTTACCATTTGCAACAGCATAGATGGAACTGGAGAGCATTATGCTAAGTGGAATAAGCCAGGCAGAGAAAGATAAACATCACATGATCTCACTCATTTATGGAATATAATGAACAACATAAACTGATGAACAAAAACAGATCAAAAGACAGAGAAGCATTGATCAGACCGTTAAACCTCAGAGGGAAGGTAGGAGAGGGTGGAGGTAAGTGGGAGAGATCAACCAAAGGACTTGTATGCATGCATATAAGCCTAGCCAATGGACACAGACACTAGGGGTATGAGGGCATGAGTGGGGGGCTGAATGGGGCAATGGAGATGATAAGGACACATATGTAATACCTTAATCAATAAAGGATAAAATAAATTTAAAAAAGAATAAGAACAAACGGGACTCCAGCAGTTTGAAGTCAATTTTCTGAAGAGAGGATTCAAGGGGATCTGAGTGATCCCTAGGGATGTTTGTTACACATGACTCCCAAACCTGCCACAGATATTCATTTAAGCTCAAAAATGTGATACGTGTTTTGTTGGGCCAAAGCATCTGTGATAAGGGTTCAGCAGTCAGACAGAGTTTAAAAGTCCAAGGATGTATTTTGAGCTTGCCCATATTCATAGAAACTGTGAATGGAATTTGGAGTTGAAGGTAGTGGTGATCAGTAGTGAAAAGAGAATAATACCAATTCTTTTGAAGCATAGGAAGATGAGAGGAGAAAAGTAAAATGATTAAGAAAACCCCCAAAAATATCTGTTACAGGAGGATGGCTAATTCAGGTAAATTGTGCCATTGCCCAGACTCCAGAGGAAGGTTGGTCAGAAAATTCTCAGCTCACACTTGGAATTGTTTCCATGTGAGTGCAGAGAACTTGACTCGAGCCCCAGGCTGGAAAGGAGCCTGACTCTCTAGGGGATTAGGAAATCTACAAAGTAAAAGTCAGAAGAGGCCTAGGATGATGGTAGGCCCAGCACAAAAGGACAGTGACCCTGGGTCAAGACCAAAGGAGGGGCCAGCTGCCTCCAAGGGGAATAAAAGTGAGGCCATACAAGAACAGACTGTTTAAGGCTTTAAACGTGTGCCAAGTGTATTGAGGAATGTGAGACTGTGTCCTTGCAAATTACCTCAAGGCTATTTAATTTGTGTCTGGAGTTTTCTCACACAGTAATAGACATTCTGAGCCTTTTCAAACGTTTTCGTCTATGATCCTGTAATCCTAAATGAGTGGTGTATGTTAATGCATACTGAAGGCGCTGTGTTCCTATGGACAGCACAACAGTTGGGTATTGCTGGGAGTAGGGGAGAAAGACAATGACTTCCCTGTGTGGTCTGAAGGCCTCCTGCATTGTGATTGCCCAGAAACTTGTCCAAAGTAAGTGTGTGTGCGGGAAGCCATCAATGAGTCTTTTATTTATGCCTTAAATTTGAGCTTTCCATTTGGAAACTATATGTCTTGTAGTCACTATTGGTATAGTGGCAAACTATATTAAAAAAAATCATAGCTGATAATAATGATATCTCCAACATAGTTAGATAATAAACTTGCTGTGTGTATATTTTAGCCAACTGCATTTTTAACATTAAAAAAGAAATAACAGAAAGCTAAGAAAGGAGGCTACTTGATGATGGTATTTTCACTTCATTTTATTTTTGCACCCAGGGAAATAAGTATAATTAGTATCATTTACTTTGAAGAGCTATCTCCATCAACTTATACAATTCTTTAAATTGGACACAGATATTGGTTATAAGATAAATTTTTTTTCATAAGAACCACAAAATTATGAGCTTACACATTTTTTTATTGCTGAAGAAGAAGAAGAAGAAGAAGAAGAAGAAGAAGAAGAAGAAGAAGAAGAAGAAGAAGAAGAAGAAGA
>JAAGEH010000393.1:21405253-21473577 GCA_011751065.1 Lasiurus cinereus | reverse complement strand
GAAGAAGAAGAAGAAGAAGAAGAAGAAGAAGAAGAAGAAGAAGAAGAGGTTCCAAACAGTTCAGACTATGCAGTTTATTCCCTATAGGCCAGAAGTATATTTGTGATTAGATTCACTCCCTCTTTTCCCCTCAGGGGAATACTTCAAAAGTGTTTTGTTCTTTTAAAAATATTTTTATTGTGGAAAATTACAAATACACCTACAGGAAAATAAACACCCATAATATTCTTGTCACCCAGTTATATCAAAATTATCAACTTATGGACAATTTTGTTTCATGAATATCTTCATCATCTAATTTTGCCTGACAGATTATTTTGAAGCAAATCTCATCCATAAACAATTCAGTGTATATCTGTAAAAGATGGATACAGCATATGTCTCTTAAGTTTCTTCTTATCAATAGTTTCCTTTTTTCTCTCTTCCTTTCCTCCCTCTCTCCCTCTGTACCTTCTTACCTTCCTCTCTTTTTCTCCCTTTCTCTCCCTGCCTTTTTTTTTTTTTTGAAATTTATTGTTGAAGTAATTGAGTTATTTGGTCCATAGGATTTTTCCATAATGTGAATTTCTCATTCCAATGGCGTCATTTAATAGGTTTCTCTGTCTTCTTTCTTTTAAAAATTATAACTTAGATTTAGAGTTTTTGTAATTCAAGTTTAACCCCCCACCATACCCCCAAACTACTTGATAGGCAGGATTGCAGTTTTTTATTGATAACAAATAATATCTGGTTATCTCTTTTTGTAGTGTTGGCAGCTATTAATGATCAATGCTTACATTCATTCATTCTTTAGAGGCAATACTTGAATTCCAATTTTCCATTTTCATTTATTATTTGGATTAATTTACTTGAATTCCAATTTTCCATTTTCATTTATTATTTGGATTAATTTAATAAAGAGAAACTTTCTTCCATCAATTCTTTGGTTACCCAGTAGTTCAGCTTGTAAAGGAAAAACTACAAAAATGCTTGATTTTCTCCTTGTTTGTTTTCAGATTAATGCATTGATTTCTTTGAATCTTTCAAAGATTATGAATGATTTTTTAACATATCCAAGATTTATTTTAAACCACTGTGGTTATTATCTTGATTGATACTCATATTGTCCCATCTTGAACAATGCAGGCAAACCTCTTTAAGTTGACTTCCAAGTTCTTTTGATAGTTATACTTTGTTTTCTGTCATCAAATAGTACTCCATTATTACCTTATACATTTTCTGTTCCACTACTGCATAAGCCATTTCTCCCAGGAGACCTGGTTCCGTTCAGTAGGAAGGGTTTTGGAGACCACAGTTTTGGCTTTGCTGTGCTCTGTACGTTATGCACTGGTCATTGCTTCTAGGCTTTTGCAGTAGACAAAGCTAGACAATAAGCTTTTAATTATTTTATGATAAAAGCTATTTGAATTAGGTATTTTCAATTCAATTTTAGAATTATAGGAATTTTACAAAATTTTATTGATTCTTCATCCCATGTCCAAAATCCTAATTTTTAAGGACATCATTATAATTATGTATTTTCCTTGAGCTACATCCTATATAATAAAGAGGTAATATGCAAATTGATCATCACTCCAATACACAAGATGGCCACCCCCATGTGGACATAAGATGGCCACCACAAGATGGCCAGCAGGTGAAAGCAGTTGTGGGTGATCAGGCCAGCAGAGGAGGGCAGTTGGGAGGGACCAGGCCTGCAAAGGAGGGCAGTTGGAGGCAATCAGGACTGCAGGGGAGGGCAGTTTAGGGGTGACTGGCCTGGCAGAGGAGGGAAGTTGGGGGTGACCAAGCCTGCAGGGAAAGACAGTTGTGGGGGGACCCAGGTCTGAAGGAGAGAGCAATTGGCAGGGGATCAGGCCTGCGGGGGAGACCAGTTGAGGACAACCAGGCCTGCAAGAGAGGGCACTTAGGGCTGACTGGGCCTGCAGAGGAGAAAAGGTGGGAGTGACCAGGCCTGAATGGGAGAGCAGTTGAAGGGGACCAGGCCAGCAGGGGAGGGCAGTTAGGGGCAATCAGGCTGGCAGGGGAGCAGTTAGGCATTGATCAGGCTGGCAGGGGAGTGATTAGGGGGTGATCAGGATGGCAGGCAGAAGCAATTAGGGATAGGCAGGCAGGCAGGCAGGCAGGCGAGCAGTTGGGAGCCAGCAGTCCTGGATTGTGACAGTGATGTCTTACTGCCCTGTTTAGCCTGATCCCACTGGTATTGGGCCTAAACAGGCCGTCAAACATCCCTAAGGGGTCCTGGATTGGAGATGCTGCAGGCTGGGCTGAGGGACACACATTCCCATGCACACATTTCATGCACCGAGCCTCTAGTATGCATATAATAGCCTTAAAATAATAATGCCTATACCAACACAAAAATCATCAATACAATTACATAAAAGTGCATGGTTTTCTAAAATGTTCTCTTTGTCCTTAAAGAATATCTTTCTTGGGATATACAGCCAAAATTGTGTTTTAAAGTCATTTAGAACAGTTCTCTCTCCTTCCCTAGAGGTTGAAAATGGGGATGGAATTTCAATCTTCTAATTATGCCTTGGCTTCCTTTTTCTTTTCTTTCTTTGTTTTTTTTTTTTTTGTTTGTTTGTTTGTTTATTTGTTTATTTGTTTTTGGCTTGGCCTTTCTGGTGACTAACTCCAAACTTGAAACTATCTAGGTGCCTCTAGCCACCAGTAATTAGATTAGCATTGCCCTCCCCCCACACACAAAAAAAATACTCTTAATCCAAGATTCAAAGGGTCTTAGCTCTTATATCAGGAATTTCAGTCAAAGACCAAATATATTAGAACAAGCAATAATCCTAGCATCCTTATCACTTAAAAAATTCCAAAGATTTTAGGAGCTGTGTCAGGAACTGGAGGCAGAAACCCACTATATATTTCTTATTATGTCATATAATAACATTATAACAAAGGAAAATGATTGGAAAGCAATTAACCAAAATATTAATAGTGTGGTGATTTTTCTTTTCCTTTTATGCTTTGTCCTTCCATTTTTATTTACAATGTGTACTTTATAATTTTATAATTAAAATACTTAAAATACATGAGTGAGTTGTGGTTAATTCAAAACCGGAAGATAGTTTGTGTAAAATAGTTTATATTGAGTTGACAGCTTTTATTAAAACTATTGAAAAATATCAAATATATTTGGCTATATAAAATGAAAACTTCATTAGATAAAATGATCATTAACAAAATTAAAAGGTAAATACCAAATTTATTTATTTGTAAAGACATAATATTTTTTGTTAATTCATCAAGGCCAAGGCTGGTTTGGTTCAGTGGATAGAGCATAGGCTTGTGGACTGAAGGGTCCCAGGTCTGATCCCAGGCAAGGGCACATACACTGGTTATGGGCACATCCCTAGTAGGGGGCATGCAGGAGGCAGCTGATTGATGTTTCTCTCTCATTGATGTTTCTGACTCTCTGTCCTTCTCCCTTCCTCTCTGTAAAAAATCAATAAAATATATATGAAAAAAAATTCTAATGACAGAAAATAAGTAAATGTAATACAGTATATAATCTTTCAAATTATCAATAATTTGGATCTACTTACCATAGGGAAAACACAGTAACCTAACATACATTGATTTCTTCATTTTACAGAGGAAGAAAATGAGATCAGAAAGATTAAATCACTTGCTTATATGAATAAGGACCAAATTGAGATTCACCCTTCTTACTTGGGGCTTCGGTCTTGCCACACCAATGACCGGAGAAACTCCAGTGGCCTTCACCTTGATTTGGCTTTTTATGGCTCACCCTCATAGTTAAGAGTTGTTGAAGTTAGAACAATTCAGCCTTCTCTGAATACCAGACCCTCACAAAATTTAAAGTCTGTGATTCAGTTATTGCTTGGTTCTCAATAGAGCATATTTCTTTCATTAACCTTTTAATGTTAACAATGGAATTACATGTTCCTCTTTATTAAACTAAAATGCATTTAAGCTATTCTTTAGTCTAAAGAGTATGTCTTATGATAGTGGATATTTTGTTAATCAACTACTTATTCAATCTAGAGGCAACATAAAGAGTATTTTTGGTGCCTTTCATGCATTTAACTATGTTCTCTTGACGCATTTAAAATAAATATTCAGGCTTTAAACATTTATTGTAGTAACACTCTTCTCCATCCCCCCCCATTTGTTTGATAACGGATATGATAAAAAATTTAAAGTAAATTAATTCCTATAGTAAAAATGTTCTGACTTACTCTTTAGGGCTTTTTACATACAAACTAGAAATCAACAGGCTGTCTTAGAGGTTATTTTTCCCTGGCCAGTGTGGTTCAGTTGTTTGGGTGTTGTCCCAAGTACTGAAAGATTGCTGGTTTGATTCCTAGTCAGGACTCATGCCTGGGTTTCAGGTTTAATCCCTGGTAAGGGCTTATAGCAGGCAGCCAAGCAATGTTTCACTCTCTCTCTAAATATAAATTAAAAATCTTTAAAAATAAATTTTCTTCATTTGTAGCATTGTTTCTGCCATAATTAAAAAGAAATTGCCATTATGATTTAAAAACAAAGGTATGCCAATTGTGTTTCAATTTTAGATAATGTTGAAAAAATTTTTTCTTATTGATTTTAGAGAGAGAGGAAGGGAGAGGGATTGATCAGTGTAAACATTGACCATGGATTGAACCCGCAACCTTTTGGTCACTAATTGAACCACCAACTCGGGGTGGAAAAATCATTTTTGAATGTATGCTCATTCTGGGGGAAAGCCCACAACAAACAGAAATGGGCTTAAGTGTTATGGTCATGAATCAAAGATTTACAATAGTGTTTTCTTCCCAAATCCCCTCGAAATGTGTTATCACACATTCTCATTAGTATAAAAGCCCTGGTGTGAATATAATAAACTCTCTAAGAGGTGGTTTCTTATTTAAATGTTTCCTATGTAACTCTAATAAGCTTTCCTCCCAATGGACAAGGCTCCCTATACATTATTTCCTGTTAGTGTGTTTCTCAAACTTGAGAACAACCTGGGGTTCTTATTATAATACAGATTCTGGTTCAGTAGGCTTGGGCTGGGCTCTGATATTCTGCTTGTCCAAATAGTTTCCAGCTGATGCCAGTGCTGATGGTCCAAGAATCATACTTTTTGGGTCAATATAATCATCTTCCAGCTCATAATCACCAATAGGTGCTACAGTACATCTGTGAACTGAAATATGATTTTGATGCATTTGTCATCATATTGTCTGTGGTTGAATGCTATTATGCTCTTGTGGAATTTTCTCCAATCAAAGGGGACAATTAAAGAGTTATGGATCTATTTAGCACATTATTAAACAGTTTGCCTGTGTTTCCTGCAAATATATTTCCCTTAAGTAGAAAATCAGGAATGATGACAACAAGGAAGAGAATGAGAACTGGTCTTGCATGCTGGTCAGCAGTGACAGCAATAAATTCCTGCATACACCCAATGATAGTGTTAGTCTAAAAATAAAAGTATTCATTGGAGATAACAAAAGAAGAGCTATTTGGGAAGCACTGGTTAAGGCAGAAACCCAAGTATGGTTTTGATTAGGAGTGTGAAGGCAAGTGTTTTTTGTTTGTTTGTTTGTTTGTTTTTTATGAGAAGGGAATGGGGGAGGGAGGATGACACAAATAGAAGAAAGGCATTTCTGTTGGTGTTAAGTCAAGGGAGTAATTTCTATAGGTACAAATAAGCTAAATTATTCCTCAACTGTACATGATAGAGCTAATCCTAAAGAATGTCTTTAATTTTCAGTCTGGTAGTCAGAATGTCTGCTTTCCTGTTAGCTTTGCAAATGGTTGTTTAGAATACAATGTTGACCTAGTCCAGAGGTTATTTTGCCCAGTTTAAACATTCCAAAGGTTTGAAGAGTAAGATGTGTAAGGCAGTTTCTCTGGAAATGACTGTTCTGACTCCATTTTTAAGTGCCTCTGTTTATATTATTTTTCACAGTAGAATAAATGCAGTTGTTAAAGGATCCTTCTAACTTTCTGTGAGCTTCCATCTTTTGTGTGACCTAGTCCTAGAAATCTGATACTTTGTGGTGCTGGTCCATATTGCCTACTATCTCTCTCCCCTGTTTAATATTATTTAGGAAAAATAAAAAGACACGCAAAAATATATAATGATGGCATTCCATAACAGCTCGGTACTTCATTTAATCAGAGCACCCAAGGCAGTAGGGAAGCTCAGTATTAGGGCAGACCTTAAAGATCACCAAGTTGAGCCGAAAACGGTTTAGCTCAGTGAGTGGATATAGCATCAGCCTGGGGACTGAAAGGTCCAGGTTCGATTCCGGTCAAGGGCATGTATCTTGGTTGGGGCACATCCCCAGTAGGGGGCGTGCAGGAAGCGGCTGACTGATGTCTCTCTCTCTCATCAATGTTTCTAACTTTCTATCCCTCTCCCTTCCTTTCTGTAAAAAAACAATAAAATATATTTAAAGATCACCAAATTGAATATTTATACAGCAAATGACTTGGTCCTACCACACTGTGGGTATTTGTCTGTCCAATCTCTAAATTGTTCCAGGCACAAAAGGCTCACTGAGTTCCAGAGTAGCCTATGCCATCATTGGTCAACTCTAATTGTTAGAAAGCTCTTATTTATACTTGGGTTGTTCTTTCTATTAATTGTCAGACCCATAGCCTTGCAGAAGAAAAGTTATGGTCTACTGCAGAAGGCTGGGGAGACCTTTTATAAAAGAAGACATTTAAGCAAAATATTAAGTCCTGCTGGGATTTAGGGAAGTGGAGAGAGTGGGGAAGGTAGCATTCTTATCCCTTAGAGTTACACTTTCTAATTGTTAATCTGGATTCTCTAACTTGTGCCCCAGTTTTATGGGATATCTATATTTTAAATTCTGAAGAGCAATAAACAATATCAGCTGCCATGGTAGCATTCCATGGAAGATATCTGAAAAAATGAGTAAATAGATTTTTCAGATTCCCCTCACTTACAAAGCAGATGATTATCCACCCACTACAGCTGGGCCTGATCTAATCTAATTCTAAAAGAACAGTGTGCAAAGATAATAGACATTACAAAGCTTTTGTTTGGAGAATAGACCAGGTGTTGAGGTAAAAACCTACAATGGCTGAAAATATGTAACAGGGACCTGTGAAAGCACAGATCCAAACCATGTGGGTTCACTGTGTTGAGAAACCACAGTGAAAGCTGGTCCGCTGAAACCGGTTTGGCTCAGTGGATAGAGCGTCGGCCTGGGGACTGAAAGGTCCCAGGTTTGATTCCAGCCAAGGGCATGTATATCGGTTGCAGGCACATCTCCAGTAGGGGGCGTGTAGGGGGCGTGCAGGAGGCAGCTGATCAATGTCTCTCTCTCTCATCAATGTTTCTGGCTTTCTATCCCTTTCCCTTCCTCTCTGTGAAAAATCAATATATATATAAAAGCTGATCAACCTTCTGTGACCCATTGTAGTAGAACAGCTCCCAGTTAAAGCTATGAACCCAACTGTTACTTTTATCCATTGCAAACGCCTTCTGGGCTTCTCTTTTAATGGAAAGCATTCACTAGGGATGTAATTCAGAATATACATAAGAAGATACATATATGTAAGAAAATGAAAAAAAAAATGTGCATGTGTTGACAGCATCCATCTGAATTCTTTTTAGGAACAGAATGATAAAGTGTGGGGTAAAGTTGGGAGAGGGTCCTCTAAAGGCCTGGAAGTGCTGGCACGTCACTGAGGAAGTCATTGAGAAATAATTGCTCATTAATCTGAAGAAGGAGATGGAAAATAAGAGAAGTAAAGGAGACACTTAGATGGTGAATTCTGAAGATTGGTTGAAGGCTGTATTTTGGGATGTGACTCTTTCTTGTAACCACTCTAAGTCTTCAAAAGATGCAACAGCAAGAGTTACACAATGCATGATAGGAGCAGACTTTTATGGAAACTGATGATGGGATTGTGTGGGACCGTGTTTTGTATCAGGTCATAAAGTTTTAAGATTCAGAGCAAAAGAACACTAGTTTCTGATGGTCTTAGACTCTAGAGAAACATGAGAAAGTAAGCCAGAAGAATTTGCCAAAATTATGAAATAGGCTCCTGACTGGAATGGGTTTAAGATGAGGTTTAGCCACATCACCTGGGGGCAGGGCATCCTCAGATGGCATTTAGGTTATACTTACTGAATCACTTGTTCCAAAGACATTTTTCATCTGAAGCTCTTATTTTTAATTTCTTATTTTCTTGTTTGAAATGTCTACTTTGAAAGGTCAGATTGCCTTCTAGAGTAGAGAGTACCTTCTGAGTGTTTCCTAGGCCCTATTTTTCTAACTACTTAAAGTTAATTTCCTTCCCTTGTCTATTCTTACAGATTTTTAAACAAAAATTTATTTTGAAATGTGTTGAGACATAGAGCATATAAAACTCAAGGTCATAAGACTCAACTTGCATTTTGTTTATATCTTGCAGATGGAGAAACAATAGTTGAAAGGTAACACTTAGAAAAAAACAGTTTTTAGCACTTCACCAGAATGCAAAATTATTTAAGAAAAGTCAGAAGTCACCCAAAAACTACCAGTTGGGGATAAAATAATTTTTTACTTTCAGAAGATGTTTTACTATCTTTTTCTCTCAGAATCTAACAAATTAAAGAATAATGTTATGATCAGAGCTCAGTATAAGAAGCCTGGGCTGCCAGATGGGAGTGGCAAGAAATATTCAAAGTGATGAATAGCAAGAACCTACAACCAAGATTGCTCTACCCAGCAAAGCTATCTTTCAGAATTGATGGGCAGATAAAGAGCTTCACAGATAAGAAAAAACTAAAGGAGTTCATCAACACCGAATCAGTATTATATGAAATGTTAAAGGTATTCTTTAAGAAGAGGAAGAAGAAAACAGTAAGGGTAAAAATTCTGAACAACAAATACATATCTATCAACAAGTGAATCTAAAATTCAAGTAAATTTAAAATCTGATGAACAGAATAAAATGGTGAATATAATAGAATTAGGGAGTGGACTGATAATTCTCAGGGGGAAAGAGGTGAGGGGGGTGGGTGCAGGGAGAGACTGGACAAAAATCATAGACCTATGGATGAGGACAACGGAGGTAAGGTCAGAGGGTGGGGTGGGAACCAGGTGGAGGGGAGATATGGAGGGAAAAAAGAGGAACAATTATAATAATCTGAACAATAAAGATTTATTAAAATTAAAAAAAAGAAGAAAAAGAAAAAAGAAGCCTGGTCTGGATACATTGTTTTAATACTAGCCTGTTGTCCTCTGGCTAGATAAAGCTTAAACATGATGAATACATAGCTGCCATTGTGCCTTGGAAACAAACATTTCCAAAGTCATTTTAATTTTAAACTGCAAACTGATATGTTGCCTGAGGTGTTATCTTATATTGCTGCCTGTGTGTTTCTAAACCACATCTTGTTTTTAGTGCTTGATCAAATTTCTGAGCTGTCTGCTGAAATTAAGCAAAGTGTTAATTACACCTAGACCATAAATACATTTCAGTTTAAAGTGTTGACACTGTTTTTTTACAAATAAAATTAAATGAAGGGATTAATGTAAGTTTTCTTGGTGAGGTATACATTTAAATTAAATACATCTAACTTAGATAAATTCAAGTGATTTAATATTTATCAGTCATCTTGAATGAGTAAAATGAGCATACAGTGGCAAAAAAACAACCCACCCACAACTAAATATGACATAGTCTTAGGTTCAAGGAGCTTACAATTTAAAAAGATAAAGTAAATGTTTATTTAGCAGTCAAGTAAAGAGATGTGTACCGATTAGTATGTACTTGAAGATCTTTTTAAGAGTTTCAAAATATTTCTCTGTGGGTTCTGTGCATAATAAAACAAAAGAAGGAACCCAACTTAATTATATAAATCAGCTTGTTGGACAAACTCACTAACATTAAATTGTTAATGACAATCATTATAGCTAGAATAATTCAATAAAATAATATGTATGGCTCTTGGTACAATTAACCATTTTATGCCATCACTCTTTCATCAAATACTTAAGTGCTTACTACATTCAAGGCACCATGCCATGGACTATAAAGAATAAAAAAGGCTTTAAAAGACATTGTCTGGCCCAGCCAGCATGATTCAGTGGTTGAGCATCGACCTATGAACCAGAAAGTCATGGTTCAATTTGCAGTCAGGGCAAATGACTGGGTTGTAGGCTCAATCTCCAGTGTGGGGGGCATACAGGAGGCCACCAATCAATGATTCTCTCTCATCATTGATCTCTCTCTCTCTCTCTCTCTCACTCTCTCTCTCTCTCTCTTTCCCCCTCCACCCTTCCTCTCTGAAATGAATAAAAATATATTTTAAAAACACACATTGTCTGTCCTCAAGGAATTTTTAATCTGGTTGGGCAGAAAAAGGTACTTCATATAATATAACTATAAGAATAACAGAATTGCCAGGACCGGTTTGGCTCAGTGGATAGAGCGTCGGCCTGCAAACTGGAAGGTCCCAGGTTCGATTCTGGTCAAGGACATGTACCTTGATTGCAGGCACATCCCCAGTGGGGCGCGTGCAAGAGGCAGCTGATTGATGTCTCTCTCTCATCAATGTTTCTAGCTCTCTATCCCTCTCCTTTCATCTCTGCAAGAAATCAATAAAATATATTTAAAAAAAAAAGAATAACAGAATTGCAAAGGAGAAAGAATTAAATTGCCACTAGAGTTGGCAGGCATGGCACAGGGAGAAAGAAGATGAAAGGATTGATAGAATTTTGAAGGGGCAAAAGGGGAGGTGGACATTTCAGATAAGAAAATGGCAAGAATTCGGGGCAAAGGCTAAAGGGATACCAAGCAGTTTTGGTATAAAGTAATGCTGTAGCTATGTTAGTTAGAATAAGGGTTTTCTTCCTGTAGTCATGGGAGAATGACACAATGAGTTCACATTATGAAAGCTTTGAATATAGGCTATGGAGTTTGTACTTTATCCTGTAAGTGCAAGAGTTTCATGGAAAGCTTTGGAGCAAAAGAAAGGGGTATTATCAAAGCATACATTTAATAAGATAATTCTTGAAGTGATGCACAAAATCATCTTGAAGGGAGAAGAGCCTGAAGGCAGAATGCTCAGGTAAGAGATTATGGCATTAGTTTAGGTGTGAGGTGGTAAGGACCAGAATTAAGTGGGAGTTAGGAAGGCAGGACAGACTAAATCTGTATGTGCCCTTTAAAAAAATAATAAAATAAAATGTTTAACATGTTGCTATCTACACTAATAAAGGAGAAACATGCAAATTAACCATCACTCCACTACACCAAGCCACACCCACCAGCCAATTAGGAGCAAGTATGCAAATTAACCCAACCAAGATGGTGGCTGGCCACAGAGTTGGAGCTAGCCAGAGGCTTGGGTTGCCACCCATGATGGAGGAAGCCAAACTTCCCACCCACCCTGGTCTGGCCTGGCCTCCACTAAAGGCAACAAAGTTTCAATTATGGAAGGTAAATAAATCCCAGATACCAGGGCCTCCTGCTTGGGTCACTGAGGGGCATGGCCAGCCTGCAAACCACGACATGCCCTTCACCCAAGCCACCCCACACCTCAAGGGAATCCCCACCTTGATACGGGACACCCTTCAGGGCAAACCAGCCAGCCTCCACCTGTGCACCAGGCCTCTATCCTATTTAATAAAAGAGTAATATGCAAATTAACCATCACTCCAGCACACAAGATGGCTGCCCCTATGTGGACACAAGATAGCTGCCACAAGATGGCCAGCAGGAGAGGGCAGTTGGGGGTGACCAGGCTGCAGGGGAAGGCAGTTAGGGGCAATCAGTCTGGCAGGGGAGCAGTTAGGCATCAATCAGGCTGTGGTTAGAGGGTGATCAGACTGGCAGGCAGAAGTGGTTAGGGGAAATCGGGCAGGCAGGCAGGTGAGCAGTTTGGAGCCAGCTGTCTTGGATTGTGAGAGGGATCCCAGATTGAAGAGAGTGCAGGCTGGGCTGAGGAACACACACACTCATGCACAAATTTTGTGCACTAAGTCTCTAGTAAATTCTATCTAATAAAGAAGGAATATGCTAATTAACTATCACTCTATCACAAAGATGGCTCCACCCACAGCAGAGGCCAAGTTCCCATAAGGAGCTTTAATGAGGAATCAGCAGGTACCTGAGGCTAGGCCCTCCCCCACCCCCATGTGACTTGACAGGGGACCTCAGACCATGTCCCTCACCCGGGCACCAGGCCAGGGGACCTTAGGCTGCACCTTCCTGCCTAGTGGGGCTTGACAGGGGACCTCAGGCCACGTTCCCCACCCAGTGGGGCTTGACGGGGGACCTTAAGGTGCACCCCTAGTGCTGGATCAAGGGGACTCAGGCCATGCCCCCCACCTAGCGGAGCTTGATAGGGGACCTGCAGCTGTGCCCCCCATCCTGGTGCTGAGCCAGGGGACCTGAGGTTGTGCACCCCCACCTGGCAGAGCTTGACAGGGGACCTCAGGCCATACTCCCCACCCAACGGGGCTTGGCAGAGGATCTCAGGCCATGCCCCACACCTGGCAGGGCTTGACAGGGGACCTCAAGGCATGCCCCCACCCTAGTCTTGACTGGGGGACCTCAGGCCATGTCCTATTTCCTGGCACTACTTGGCCAGGCCCTGTGGGGATTGACAAGGGTAGGACTGGCCGGGTCTGGATCTAGCCCAATGGAGGGGTGGGTGGCCGGGTCTGGGTCTCACGTGATTTTAAGACACATGTGAGTGAGCCAAGACTTGACTCTCAGTCCTGTGGTGCACCCAGATTCTGACAGGAGGAAGGTTTTCATATACATTTTACTAATTTTCTTTCATCTGACACTTCTATTATAGAGAAAGGGCAAATAGCAATATTAAATTATTTCCTCTAATCCCCTTTAATGTGCAGAAATTTCATGCACTGGGCTACTAGTATATAATATAATAAAATTTCCAAAGCTAAATTTAGTGGTAATCTTTATTGTTGAAGAGCAAACGTTAGTGGGACTGACTATGAAAGTATCCTATAAAAGACATCTACATGATGAGTATAACCCAGTTTTACTTCTGTTCCCTGAGTAATTTTCCAATTAAGACATTGCATTGAGAGTTTAGTCTGGTGTATTTTCTTTCTTCTCATATTAAGAGCTGAGAAGCACAGGTAATTTTCCCTGATCCAGGCTTTCAGTTTAACCACTACAGCTGTGTTGATTTTACATTGTAATCTCTATTTTTCTCCTTTGTTAACTCTCTTCTCCTCTTCATGAACCTTACCATCTTGGTTCCTCCTCTCCCCTCAGTAAGCATCACCAAAGATGTTCTTTTCAAAGAGGCAAAGGATGAATACATTTAGTAAGTGCCAATAGCTCTCCCTCCAGCTTCCTGCTTGTTTCTTCCTGAGCTCCAATGTGGCATTTCTACATCTTGCTAATATTTTGCCTAGCCTCTAAACAAATGGCCCCAGCTAGCATCTCTCTTATGTCCAACCTTCTACCTTATTCAATTGCAGCACCGTCACCTATCTGGGAACTTTTCTGAAATGTAAATTCTTGGGCCTCACTCCTAGGGTACTTCTCAGCCCTAAATCCTGGAAGTGAGACCAGTGTTTTCACAAGCCCTCCAGGTGAAAGTTTTGAGAATCTGCTGCTTTAGCGGATGATTGTACTCTTGTCTTTCTCTCCTAGTCCAGGGGTTCTCTAGCTCAGGTTTCTTTCATCCACTCAGTTTGCTCTGTTATCCTTTATATATTTGTTAGAGTAATTATAAATTCTTAAAAGAGCCTGTTTGGTGTAGTTAATTCTTACCCCATCACAGTCAGTGAAGCATATTTGGTACCCTCCCACCTGATCACTGGCTGGTCCATGCTTGAGCCATTCTTGGCATACTGACCATTTTCAGGTCCTGTCAGGGGCCACGACTACTAAAAAGGAATCTAGCACTACTTTCTTGAGTAGAGTGCAGCAGACAAACTAGAAGGATGCTTGCTCTGACGAATAAATTAATCTTGACCTGAGTGTAGGAGAGGAGTAATAAGAATTTTTTTAGTTGGGTAACCTGGACTTCAGCATCTTTTAAGAAAGACAAAAGGCAACGATTATTGCTTGACACCATTGGAAACAGTCAGAGGCAAGGCAGTCTATCTGTTTTGATATTTAAAAATGGTTCAAGTTAGGATTGAGATGAAAGATCCCATTATCAGTGACATGGACAGGGACCCAATTTATGTTATATAGATGCAATTCCATCTATATCCTTAAAGGAAATGTATTGTTGGGTGTTTGCATTAGTGTGTAAAGATACCATTTCCTCCCCTCTTTAAAAACTAAGCATTTTATAAGTTCAAATGTAGTGACAACTTCAAAAATTGGTTTAAATACCTCAAGTTGCTTTAAGAACAGGAATTAACAGAGAGGACATGAGCTTATTTGAAATCTAACTGAGGCAGAAAATAGATTGGGGGGTTTCTTAAAGCTCTGAATGGTGGCAAAATAATGAAACAGAGATATTCTTGCAGAATAGATGTGAGTTTCTAAGATTTATTCTATTATACCTTAAAAGTATGATAACTGCATCTAAGGCAGTCTTGTTCTACAGTTGACTTAGAAAAAAACAAAACAAAAACAACAAACCAAAACAAATATTTATTAGGCCTTAATGTAGCACTCAGTTCCTATCAAAAACTTTCGACTTACTTGAAGAGTCAAGGTTAATGTATCTGAAGCCATAACGAAAGTACCAGATAACAAGCAGTTAAGTGCTAAATTACATTATCCTTGACGTGCTTCTCTTTGTACATTCTTGGAAATCTCATCTCTCATGATCTTATCTAATAACTATGTAGGTCAGTGTTTCTCAGTCTTGAGTAATGTAGAGATAGGCTGCTAATTTTTTTTTTCTCTTACATTCCCTCAGTATCAAAACATGTAGCAATCTAAAAATAGCCACAAACTACTTAACCTTATGATTCTTGAACAACTGTAAAATCTACAAATTAAATACAGGAAGTCTTCATAGCCAATAGAATTAGCAATTGATTTAGTGGCATGCATGATGTTTAATTGAAGCAAAATCACCACTCTAAGTCTGAGCATGGATCTGCCTACTAAGGTGCAGCTTCCTCTGCTTTCAATGGACCTTTCTTACTATGTGAGACACAGGATGACTCAGCTTTCACCACTTCTTTATTCAAATGACTGTGAAACTCTCCTTTATATACTTCCTGTGGAATTTTTTTTTTTTGCCTGTGATTTGTACAAACACATCATGTATATATTAACTCTGCTTGCGATGCTGTCTCAGTATTTGGCAATAATTAATACAATACTATGAATTGTCAACTTGATTGAAATATAAATGAAAAGGTGAGAAGTAGAAGCTTGGGCAATACTTGATATAAGGTAGCCACCCAGATGGTCCTAAATTATGTTGTTACTTTTAAAAGATTGTCATAGAACGGTGCCAGGTAAGTACTGGAAATATCGAGGGAACACTTTGTAGAGTATATGAGTGTCCAATCACTATGTTGTACACCTGAAACTAATATAAAACAATATTAAATGTAAATTATAATTGAAAAAAATAAAAGATAGTCATAAATATAAAGACATGAAATCCTCATTTCCTGCCTTGGACAGTGTGGCTCATTTGGTTGGAGCATTGTCCTGTGCACCAAAGGGTTGTCAGTTCGATTCACTGTCACAGCACATACACAAGTTGTATTTGATCTCCAGTCAGGGCACATATGGGAGGCAATGGATCAATGTTTCTCCCTTTCTCTCCCTCTCTCTCTCTCTCTCTCTCTCTCTCTCTCTCTCTCTCTCTCTCATCTATCTCTTTCATTCTTCCTCTCTCTAATTTCAATAAAAACATATCCTCAGGTGAGGATTTAAATTAAAAAAAAAAAGACAGATATAAGATATCCTAATTAAAACTGAGGTCAGCTGAGTGGACATAGCTGTGCCTCCCAGATCCCCTAAAAAGAAACATGTGGTGCCCCAGCTACCAGCAAACAGTCTCCAGCTTTCAGTTGCTTTAGGGTTTGGATGGCTGCAAAGAGTAGCTAGCCCAAGGGCTCCTTCCCCTGGAGCCCACCTTCAAGGACTGATGCAGGCAGGTGGTGCTAAAAGCCGGCCATTTTTCCTGAACGGGGACAATGCTGATGAGCCAGTATGCTCCAGACTCCCTATAGACGTGGCTGAGGCTCTGTTGGTCTGCACTGCAGTTCCACTTTGCCCTTCCAATCCTGCTTTCCTCCTCGCTCCCATTGGCTATGATTCCTAATAAATACCCTGCATCTCAGTGTCTGCTTCTGGAGAATCTAGGTAACCAAAGCTCTGAGGAACTCTCCCATCCATCCCACCCTGCATCCAGAAGGAGTGAGAATGTCTTTTATGTAGCACTGATTGTTCTTGCAGGCTTCTTGTCTGAAAGTTCAGTGTCCAGTTGTATATTCCTGCCAGCACTTTGAATTCAACCCAGGCCCAAAGCTGATACAAAATGATCTATTGGGCTCTTACCTCAGAACAACTTGTGGGGTTTTCCCCTCCTGTTTCATAATTTATTTAATGGCACTGCCATTGTATTCTCACAAGATCAAAAGTTGGGAACTATATCGATTCCTCACATACCTTGCTCCATAAATCCAGTCTATTATTCATGCTCTTAACACAGCAAAGACCTTACTCATTTCTCCAGGGATTCACTTCCTTCTAAACAAGGGATGCTGCTAAAATTATAATGAGAGCCACACTTTGCTTTTAGAATATTTACTCTCTAACAGTTTCCCTCTCTTTCCTTCGATCCCATAGACTTTAAAAGACAAAAATTGTGGAGTTTTTTGTTTGTTTGCTTGCTTGTTTTTCATAAAGGACACACATACAAACTTTATACCAACAATCATCCACTTATTTGAAAGAAGAATATGTTGTTTCACATCTATACATATATAAAGCCAGTATCTGTGACACAGGATGACAAATGACCAGTCACCATGAGGTGGCATTGACCACCTCTTGGTCCCTACATGCCCCTCTCCCCCATCCCGTGAGCAGGGTGGGGCAGTTTTGGGGACTGCTGAGCAGGCTGAACACTGACTTATTGGTCCCTGCCCCCGGCCTGCAGCTCTGATGGATTAGCAATGGTGAACAGGGTAATCAGGGTGGGTAGTGGGAGGACCAAGCTGGCTGTTAGACTGTTGGGATTGCCAGCTCATCCCCGGCTGCTGGGGGTTCAGGCCTGTAGGAAAGCAGGTGCCAGCAACTTCACCTCCACGCTTTTGCACCATGGTGGCTGCTGATGGAACACGCTGTCTGCTGGGACAGCTCAAGCTGGGGCAGGTAGATTGTGGGTGCACCCCCAACTTCCATTAGCACCTCAAGCCCAGAAGCAGTGTCAGTGCCAGCAGGTGGCAGTAGTGGTGGTGGCAGAGGCACCCACATGAGTGGCCCCAAGCAGGCAGTGCATGCCATCAGCGCTGGCCTGGTGCATGCGCATGGAGGTGAAGTCACCTGCACCTGCTTTCCCACAGGCCTGAGCCCCCGAGCAGACAGGGATGAGCTAGAGATATAATGGCCAGACAGTCCAACAGCAGAGGCGGCATTTGGCCTGAGGACTGGCATATGAACAGGAGTTGGAGGCTAGGCCTAGGGATCCTACTCACGATTTTGTGTGCTTGGGCTTCTAGTATTAAATAAAAGAATAATGCTTTGAGAAGATGACAGCAAATGTCAAAGGCTTCACTTTCCTTCTGAAATTAAGATTAGTGCAGCAGTCAGTAAAACAAAACATTTATTTTTTCCCAGTTTAAGATAAAATGGATTTGATTTTTCTATTTATATTTCATATTGAGCTAAAGAATAAGGCAAGCCAGTTCTTAATAAATGCCAAGGTAATCATTTTATAATATAGACACTAAAACATGTGTGAATGCTATTATGTGGTTAATATGAAGATATACATATTTTTTAAAGCAGTCAACTCATTGAAAGGTGCTGATGTTTAAATGTGAAATTTGAGTTGTCAGTTGAAAAGGGGAAACTGAGATGTTTGTGAGAGAGAAATTGTCAGGAAAGCAGTAGAACATTTCCTCGCCGTGCGTGCAGTCCTGCGGATATGTCACAGCCATGATGAAGCCCGCAATCATCACCGTAGCACCAATGGGGAGCATGACACATGACATAATCTTATCGGAGTGTGTCCTCGGTTCTTCAGACAGTTTCAGATAACATGCTGATGGGATGATAAAGATTAGGGGAGCTGCACAAAGCACACCCTGCGTATTGAAAATGAGAAACGAGATAATGTTATCGGATGGAACATTCCTTGGACAGTTTTTAAAAACATTTACAAAATGTATTTGTCATTGCACATGTTAAAAGTTAGATAGGTTTGGTTAACTCAAACAAAGGAAAGAAAAAAATCCCCAAATAAATTTAGAAATAGGGTTTTTCTTTTCTAGTGGCATATTTACAAATGAGAGAGTGAAATAAAAGTAAAATAGTAGATTAAAATATAATTCAGTAAGATAAAATTATATTGAATAAGATAAAATAAAATTATTAAGAATAGAAAGATAATCAGAAAGTAAAAATGATGGTAAAACTGACTTCTGGAAAACTCTTGAAATTTTCCATATTTTCATTATATCATAATACCTTATACAAATTATTATATATTTACTATGCCATTTAAATCTAAGAGATCTACTTGTCATTGTGTTTTAGAGGGAACTATTGGGATGCATGTAGGGCATATCATCTTTCTTTTTTACTTGAGTTTGTATAAAAGTAGGAGACTATTTGAGAAAGAATAACTATATCCCTAAGAGCACTCAACATGAAATCATATTTCTAAATCATCTTTCAAGTAAAATGAAACACATTAATTACCCTAGAAAGTTGACAGTAGAACCTAAATTGTTACAGAAAACTGGAGAAGAACCAAGCAATACTTAGAGAAATGGAATTACATTTATTACACGGGGGAAATGTCTCTCAAATTCTGGGCTCCAAAATGGAGGAATTTTCCTTATTATATGTTTTTACCTTTTTTGTCTCCCAAATATAGGATGTTTCCAGTCCTCTTTGCAAGTTCTTAAAGAGCCCCTACATGCTGGGACCTTGAGACCTCAACCAAAGGCCTGGCTTGGTGCCAGCACTGATAATTTTGTCCCGGAAAGGTTTAATGGCCTCTTTTATTTTCCTTATTATTTAAGCAAGCACGCATTTACAGAAGCCAAATATCAGGGTTAAAATTTCAAACAACAGTTTTTTTTATAAAATGGATGCTTCAAAATGACTGTGACTCATTCGCCCTCCTCAACATTAGCTTATGGATAAGTCTAACCTGAGGGGAAATGTCAGATTGAAAATTATGAGTAGTATTTGTCTGGCATACAAATACCAAGAGTTTTTGACTTCAAAGGAAAAGAAACTTTCCCCTGGAGGAGGCCAAATTTGCAGTAGAGACAGATTAATAGATAGCAGGCAGACAGCTTGGTTGAGGGGAGGGGTATTGGGATGGTGGAGAGATTAAGCAAAAAAGAAAAAAAGTGAGAGAACGCATGGACATTAAAGGGGGGGGGAGATGGAGGGAAAGGGAAGGGCAAGAATGCATAGAGGGGATAAATAGTGATGGGGAAAAAATAAAAATATAATGTTGCCCAGCTGTGGCGACTCACTGGTTGAGCATCAACCTATGAACCAGGAGGTTACTAGTACCATTCCTGGTTAAGTCACATGCCCAGATTTCAGGCTTGATCCGCAGTAGTGGGCATGCAGGAAGCTAAGCAATAATTCTTTCTCAACATTGATGTTTCTATCTCTCTCTCCTCCCTTTCTCTCTGAAATCAATAAAATATATTTTAAAAATAAAATTAAAAAATGTTAAAATTTAAGTTATTTAATAGATTTATTAATTTTATTAAATGTTAATTACTACATATTAAATAAGAAATATAATTATATAACAAACAATATTTTCTTAAGCCATAAAACACAAATTGTTTTCTTATAACTTATACTCAATAGCAAATGTGACATTGTTTTAGAATTAAAATTAAGCTTTCCATAAAATTCATGTTTTGCTATATTTGAAAAAGTTATAAAATTTATAAATATACAAAAACATAGAAAGATGAATATAATGAAACCTTATACACATATAACCTATGATCTAAAATATTTTTGATCACACAATATTTGGGTAATTTTAAGTTTGAATTTTTTTTCTAAAATATTTTGAGCCCTAGCCAGCCTGTGGACTGAAAGGTCCCATATTCAATTCAGGTCAAGGGAACATGCTGGGATTGCAGGCTCAAGCCCCAGTAGCAGGCATGCAGGAGGCAGCCAATCAATGGTTCTCGGTCATCACTGATGTTTCTAATTCTCTCTCATTCTTCCTTCTTTTCTTAAATCAATAAAAATGTATTTAAAAAAAGATTTGAAAGCTTTTTGACACAGCTGTAGTTATTTGGTAAAATCATAGAAAACTGATTTTGAAGTTGGATGATGTAAAACATTTTATACCCTAAAAATAGTTTTAAAGAAAATATTTTCTTCATATTTTCGTTTACTAAAATTACTGGGTTTTATAATAAGTACCTTTCTCATACCAGAAATATTGTAACTATGATTCCCAAAGCATATTTAATTTTTTTTTTTTTACAAAAACAGCAAATGTACAAAGGAATGGAAATTAAAGAGGGTATATTATAAAATCAGACTAGCCAGGCAGCATCTAAAATTCTGGGGATGAATAGGACTGGTCATATTTCATGGAAAGTATTTCTACAGTCAGAGATATAAGAATGAGAACTACTAAGAGGCACCAAATTGTATTCTAATTTAAAATATATGGACAATATAATTTTGTCATTCAAATGAATATCTACAAAGGCACACACTATACACATGGTTAGTTTTCATACGGTTAGAATTAAATGAATGATGGATTCCTTGAGCTCTATAGTGATACTTGAAACTGACATTGTTTTTTAAATTATGGGAAATCCTGGATGACTCAGTGTCTGTGTTGATAATAACTATTTTTCAATATCTTGGAAATAATTTTTGAAAACAAAAAAAGATAATTAAAGTATACATACACATATATGTACATATGTATATGAAGAAAGTATTTTCTCTCTATAGGAGAAAAGCTATAATTTGTCTGGAATTGGGACTGTGAAAGTGCCATCAGGGTGAACACTATCACCAGCTTCTGCTAAGAAGCTGTCATCAGTTAGCATTCTGGGACTGTTCCAAACCTAACTTGCTGGGCAGTGCAAAGCATGAGTGTTCTGTTTATATTATAACTAGAGGTCTGAAGCATAAAATTCGTGCACAGGAGGGAGGTTATGTCCCTCAGCTCAGCCTGCACTCTCTCCAATCTGGGACCCCTCAAGGGATGTCCCAGCGACCATTTAGGCTCAATGCCCCTGGGCTGATGGCTCCCAAACTCTCGCCTGCTTGCCTGCCTGATTTCCTCTAACCATTTCTGCCTGCCAACCTGATCAACCCCTAACCACTCCCTGCCAGCCTGATCGATGCCTAACTGCTCCCCTGCCAGCCCAATTGCCCCTAATTGCCCTCTCCTGCCTGCCTAGTCACCCCTAACTGGTCCCCACCAACTGCCCTCCTTGCAGGCCTTGTCCTCCCAACTGCTCTCTCCTGCAGGCCTGGTCCCCGGCAAATGCCCTCCCCTGCCAGCCTTGTCACTCCAAACTGCCTTCCCCTGCAGGCCTGGTCTCCTCCAACTGCCCTCCCCTGCTGGCCATCTTGTGGTGGCCATCTTGTGTCTACATGGTGGCAGCCATCTTTGACCACATGGGAGCAGCCATCTTGTGTGTTGGAGTGCTGGTCAATTTGCATATTACCTTTTTATTATATAGGATTCTTAAGTATTGAAAAAGTAGCAGTTAGACTATATAGCTCATGTTTGCACTGGAAGAAGGCCAGTTGGGTATCTTGCCTAGGTAGCCATTACTTTATTAACATATGAAAACCCAGTCTTGCTACAGATTGTTGTGAGGACCCAAGATCAAGTGTAAAATGATCAAGCAGTCCCATCTGCTGTACTTCTCATAAAGAAGGGCAATTTATTTAATCTGTTTAATATGGCCATGATTCAGAATACACCACTAGGTTTGAAATAATTTTTTGAAATTGCTTGATAAAATAAAAAAATACTGTACCATGACTATTTCTTAAAGAGACAATAAAATATAGCCTTATTTATAAAGCCAGGACAGCATTTCCTTTGATAATAACACTGTTGATGCCAGGGCATTTTGCAGTCTGCTATAGGGAAATAACAGAAGGTATTAAAGATTTTTACTGCCAATACAGATGGAAAAAGTATCTGAATCTCCTACCTGAATAGAAATATCTCAAATGATGAAATGAAGCTGAAAACTAAATAAAAGAATGCTTTTAAATTTTGACTTTGGACTCAAGAAATATATTCCTATATCTTAAGAACAAACTCTGTCTGGGGAAGGCTTTGGTAGCTTGGACCATGGCCTGCTCACCCTCATGACTGGCTCTACACCTGGACTCTCACTGGGCAACTGGCTTACTTTTTCCCTCCCGCTATAAGCTGCACACAATGCTTGTTTGGCTGGTTACTCTGGCCACAGGCACCAGCTGCTTCATCTTTTCTCTTTATGCTGCTGCAAGTGGGAACCCCTAGGGCCCAATTAACCAGATGCCTCTCTTCCCCAATGGCAGCATTAGTGTGAGATGCTACCAAGAATGGGACTAACATTTATTGTATTTGCTTCTAAAACGAATCCGTTAAAATCAAGGATGAGTTTGCTTTGGAAAAACTTTCATTGTTTTCCATTGCCATGAAAAGTATAAAATTAAAGGGAAGCTAAGTTCTAAATGAGGTTTTGCTTTTTATTAAACAAGAAATATAACCCTTAATAATTTATCCTATTTTTTTATTGTACTAAGTAACAGCATTTTGATAATTTTACAAATTGAAGGTCTGATTCTATTATGCATATCATCTGTGAATATCATTATTCTACTTAGTGATGATCCAGAAGCCACAATAGAAAATAATTCCTAAAGTATTATAATTATTAACTAAGATAAAACCTATTAGTTAAAAATTATTAGTTTAGATTCAAAGCTTTTAGTCCCATTTTATTTCATCTCATGGTATTCATTTTAAACCATTATTAAAATCTATCCTATATATTATGCATTACTCTTACTTGTAAACCCAATACATAGATTTTAACTTAAAAAATGAATAGAGAGTGAACGTATTTATTTTACATAATTTAGAGCCCATACTTTGGAAACCTCAGACTATAACAATGATTAAAAATGTGGGCTTTAGGGTCTGAAAACCTATGTTCAAATGTTGTAAACACAGTGACCTATTTAATCACTTTGTGCCTCGGTTTTTTCATCAGTAAAATTAATGCAGATGAAGGAAAATAGTGCATGCAAAATGCATGGCACAAAGTAAGTACGCAATACATATTAGCTCACAGTATTGTTCTGAAGTGGAACACAGCATGCTTTCATTACTTTTAGTGCTGTATGGTCCAGCCTGCATTAGTTATTGACAGAAATGATACCTGATGTGACTCTATTAAACATGACAAATGTCTAGACAAAAGGAAGTTGAGTGAAGACCTAACCTAAATATGTTATTGTGTACCAAAAGACTGTTCATTGGAAAACATATGCTTAGGTGGTCTGAAAGAAAAGGAGATCTTAGATTTTATTAATATACAAAGTGCTTTAAAACTATAATGGTGTTGGGTTATTGGATAATAACAGAAAATTTAGCACTCTTCATTAATTATTTTTATGAATGTCTATATCACCAAGTTTTTAAAAATCTAAGGACCTACAAGCATGTTTTAAATAGTCCCCTACAGCCAGCTCAGATCTTGAATTTATAACGGATATTCACTGAATATTTTTCTCTGATTGCAATACCAGAATTCTGTCTTAATACAAAAAAAATTTCAACATAAGTACAATAGAGAACATTTAATGGATTGAATGCTTATTATCTGTAATGTATGTGTCAGGGAGATTAGCAATTAATAGAAAGTAATAGTTGAATTTACAAAAATAAATCATTCCTGAAGAATAAGTAATATGTGTGTGGCTTGGTGAACTTAAAGGGTATAAAAAAATTGTTAGGCTATCAAGATGTGGTGAGTGGTCAGTCAGTTAATAAACATATTTTTTTTCTTATCAAAATCCTATATTTTTAAAAAGTGAACTCAAATGAGACAGGTCATGAAAAAAGAAATAACAGAGCTGGTAATTATCGTGTTGATCCTCTCCTCAGCCTAGTTGAAGGATTACTATTACTATCAACACCAACAATTTTTCAAAAAAATTATTTATTGATTAATTTTAGAGACAGAGAAAAAATAATTTGTTGTTCCACTTATTTACTCATTCACTGGTTGATTCTTGGATGTGCCCTGACCAGGGATTGAACCCACAATGCCAGTATATCAGAGAAGGATGCTCTAAACAACTGAGCTACCTGGCTAGGGCACCAAAAATATTTTATAACATTTAATTTCCTGGTACTACACTAAACAATGTCCCTTATATTCAGGAGTACTTGTAGAAATAGTTCCTAAACTGTGGTCCCCAAGGAGCAATTACCCATGCAATAATTTGAGCACTGTGATCTTAGCACTGTGCCGTATATGTGGAGGATGGAGAAGGAACCTAAATTCATTCTTGTCTTCAAAGAGCTTATAATTTGATATGGAAGGACAGCTTATGGATGTCTAAACAGTACATGACACCAGGTAATATGTAAATTAGTACATTAAGGTAGCAGTTATTCATCTACATAAATCAAGGTTTGAACATAAAATGATTTGGGATGTAAATGGTGCTGGAAATTTGGTCAGATACATGCAAAAAAAATTAAACTAGATCACCAACTTACACCATACACAAAAACAAACTCAAAATGGCTAAAGGACTTAAATATAGGACAGGAAACCATAAAAATCCTACAAGACTCTATAGGCAGCAGCAAAATAGCAGATATATGTCATAGAAATATCTTTACCAACACAGTTCCTAGGACAATGGAGACTAAGCAGAAACTAAACAAATGGGACTACATCAAAATAAAAGGCTTCTGCATAGCAAAAAGAAACCATCAACAATATAATAAGAAAGCCCACTGCATGGGAGAATATATTTGCCAATGCTATTTCAGATAAGATTTTATTCTCCAAAATTTACAGAGAATTCACACAATTTAACAAAAGAAAGACAAACTATCCAATCAAAAAATGGGTAAAGGACCTAAGTAGACACTTTTCAAAAGAGGACATACAGAAGGCCAAGAGACATATGAAAACATGCTCAAAATCACTAATCATATGAGAGATGCAAATCAAACTACAATGATATACCATCTCATACCTGTCAGAATGGCTATCATCAACAAATCAATAAATGACAAGTTCTGGAGAGAGGATGTGGAGAAAATGGAACCCTGTGTACTGCCAATGGGAATCCAGACTGAAGAACAGTATGGAGTTTCCTCAAAAGTTAAAAATGGAACTCTCATTTGACCCAGTAATCCCACTTCTAGGACTATATTACAAGAAATCGGAAACACCAATCAGAAAGGATAAATGCACGCTTATGTTAATAGCAGCACAATTTATAATAACTAAGATTTGGAAACAAGCTAAGTATCCATCAGCAGATGAGTAGATTAAAAAACTATGGTACATCTACACAAGGGAATACTACGCCACTATAAAAAAAGAAGGAACTTTCACCATTTGTAACAGCATGGATGGAACTGGAGAGAATTATCCTAAAAGAAATAAGCCAATTGGAGAAAGATAAATATCACATGATCTCACTCATATGTGGGATATAATGATCAACATAATTTGATGGACAAAAATAGGTCCATAGACAAATGGCAGGGAAGGTGTGGTGGGGGGGTGGTTAGAAAGCAACCAAAAGACTTATATGCATGCACATTAGCATAACCAATGGACACAGACACTGAGGCAGTGGGGGCTTGCCTGGGTGGGAATAGTTGGGGTGTTCAATTGGGGAAAAAGGAGACATATTTAAAATTTAAAACAATTTAAAAAAATAAATAAAAACTAAATTTAAAAATGATTTGTGGTGAACCTACTAGGCTTTGGCCTATGCAAATGAGGCCAAATGAGGAAGTAGGTACAGGTTACTTTGAATTTTGTTCATTTCTCCCATGAGCTTTCTTTCCATTGCTGGTCAAATAGATAGTTCCCCAGTCCTCTGTGGTTTGCAAAGATATTTACTTCCTACTTTCCACATACTGTGCTACAAGAAAATCTGTATAATGTGTTCCTGACTGAATCTCCCACTGCCTTCGTCTGGAACTTCAAATCCAAGTGACATCTGTAAGAAACAGTATCTTGGACACTGATAATAATACCTTCACCTATCTCTCAACTCTCAACGGAGTAGGTAAATAATGACTTGGGATCCCATCTGTAAAAGTCAGCCCTCCATAATTCATGATTAATACATGTTAAGTGCTGTGTTTCTGAGGCATTACTTATGTCTCACCAAATTACATCATTACCCTAGTTCCACATGGTAGAACCAAGGAGTCATTCTACCTCTCTGTCCACCTAATTGAATCTGTCACCAAATCCTGTCAATTTTTTTTCTCAAAAAGGTCCTTGGGAGCTCATCTACTTCCCTCTGTCTTCTTTATTGCCTATATAGAACTGAACTTTCATGTTTATCTGTGAGGTTGTAAGCTCCATGAAAGCATAAATTTTTTCTGATTTCTTCCCATTGTTATATCATTATTGTGTGGCACATGATGATTATTCAATATATACTTGTTCAATGAATAAATGAGAAGCTGCAATAGGCCTTAAATCTGTGTACATATTTGTACAGAAATGAAAGGAAAATAATAATTATAAGAAAGAATAAATGTAAGCTAAAGGATAAAATAACTAATATGACTTGTAGGCCAAAAATAAGATGAATTAGAAATGAAGGTAGATTTTGAATAAATGGTAAATAACTTTCCATGGAAGTAATAGAGTCAGATTATAGAGGCAACAGAGTTTATGGGAAATAGAGATTTTTTAAAGCAGAATGGTGATAAATTGGAAGGAAAATTTAAATATGTATTAGTTGAAGCAAAAAAAAAACAAACACAGTATTAACTCAGATGTGATATGATGAGAATACAGATTTGGAAGGTAGCAGTAGATTTTACAAGAGAAAGTTTTAGAGCAAGAAATTTTTTTTAAAAGAAAAAGAACTTGGGTCATTGTCAGTGAATGTGGAGCATGGATATCACTCTTTCCAAGTATTTTAATGAATTTCTCCAAGCTTAATTTTACTTGGCAATGAAATTCCAGATGCATTAATTTATAGTTATTTTAATAATATCTACATATTATAAGAAATAAAATATAAAAAAGTGCTCTAAACCTGAGTGTTTAAACATCAACCACTTTGACATTTTGGATTGTACAATTCTTTTACATGAGGGCTGTCCTGCACATTGTGGGATGTTTAGCAGCATCCCTGGCCTTTAGCATTTAGATGCCGGAAACATTTGCCTACCCAGTTTGTGACATCAAATATGTCTCTAGCCCTAGCCAGTTTGGCTCAGTGAATAAAGTGTCAGCCTGTGGACTGAAGGGTCTCAGGTTAGATTCTGGTCAAGGGCATATGCTTGGGTTGCAGACTCCATCCCCAGTAGGGGATGGGCAGGAGGCAGCTTATCAATGATTCTCATCATTGATGTTTCTATCTCCTTCTCCCTCTCCCTTCCTCTATGAAATCAATAAAAATATATCATAAAAATACATCTAAACAATGCTAAATGTCCCCATGGGGAAAGAAGAGAAAAATTTCCTCTGTTGGAAAACTACTATTCTAAAAGTAAAGTCCCATTAAGTGCATAATATGATCAACATTATAGGAAGAGATTAATGGTGTTTGGGGGAACGAAGATCTATGTAATTCTTTCAACAATAAATATTTTTTTAAATATCATCATTATAAATAGTTTCTATTAAAAAAATAAATTTTAAATTTACTTCAGAAAGTGATTTTTTGAGAAAACACATCTTATGTTAAATGTAAACATCATTTTTAAAGGGATGTTTAGAATAGAAGGAGTAAACCTTTAAATGTACTTACATTGAGTTCTAAAACTATTCCAAGGCAATCAATCAGCAATGACACGAGCATGGCTATGGTGATGATAACTACTGTTACTATTACATGGAACACTGATGAAAGATTCCCACCAAAAAACACATTGGAAATTACCTGCCAAATAAACAGATTTTTTAGAAAGGAATTCTCAGACACATGCAGGATTTATTAGGAGTGTATTTCATATTATGGCACTTAAGACTATATAAAATACTGCCAATCAAAATTTAAACCATATGAATGATGTACATTTTCCCAATTACTTACACATAGACATACACACATCAATAAGAAGAATTCTTTGTTTAACTATTAGATAAGCAGTACATAGCATATTAATGTGTGAATAAATATATTTCTCAACTGTAAGAGAGACTTTTGAAAGTTGCCTATCATTTTTCTTTGAGTACAACAAGATTACCTCTAAGACAACCCACAGATGCTACTGAGATTATTTAAATGACCTCTAAGAAAGAAGTTACCATAATTTCCTTTAATAATAATAGATGTGTAATATCCTTTACTGACAGGAAATTAGTTTTATGTAATCTAAATCCTATTTAATACAAATTAAATCTCTTTTATCTTGCCTTTCCTCAACATAAATGGAGAAAAGTTGATCACCATTTTCCACTGATACTTAGATTAGGAAATCAATCAACAGTTAACTATTTAATATGTCCTATCCTGTGATATGTTGGCAAAGAGAAAATGTCTAGATGATTCCTATTCTAATTGGAGAGATCTAACCAATCTCATGAAACAAATAGTAATCAATTTGTGTCAGGAAAAAAAAAGAGCAAATAGAACTTAGAACTAGGAGGAGCTTTATTTATCTAGATCTGTCTTCCTTATAGTAATTGGCTTTACAACATTTCTGAAATGTGCTTGTTCTACCTTGAAACATGATAGGATTTAGAGCAGAATTATAAAGTGATGCAACAGTGTGAAAAAGAACAATGGGATAAGAACAGAAATGAAACCTATGAGGGACAAAAAGAGGAGACAGTCTGAACAGGGTGGTGACTGCACCACTAAATCATGAGGCAAGAATTGGAAATGGTAGGAGATTGCCAGAGGGTGGGGGACCTTCACAAAGCCAACTCTCTAAGCTGTGGTAAGTAAACGTCCTAAATAAGTAACAGTCACCTAGAGCAGCAGTTCTCAACCTGTGGGTCGCGACCCCTTAGGGGGTCGAACGACCCTTTCATAGGGGTCACCTAAGACCATCGGAAAACACATTATTTCGCATGGTCTTAGGAACCAACACACCGCTCCTCGGTGTAGCAAAGTGTAGCAATGTAGTTTACTGTTGTCATATGAAGACTGTTACCCATGCTACACCGTGATTCAAGACAAAATTTCATTTATTTGTAATTAGAAATAAATATTTCGCAATATATAATTACATATTGTTTTTGTGATTAATCACTATGCTTTAATTATGTTCAATTTGTAACAATGAAAATACATCCTGCATATCAGATATTTTCATTACAGTTCATAACAGTAGCAAAATTACAGTTATAAAGTAGCAATGGAAATAATTTTATGGTTGGGGTCACCACAACATGAGGAACTGTATTAAAGGGCCATGGCATTAGGAAGGTTGAGAACCAAGGCCCTAGAGGGATACAACTGTAACCTTGGCAATACTTTAATGGGGATACTAATAACTTTTACTAGTTTATGGTTTTACAATTGGTAATGTCTTTCCAAATATTAACTTGTTTAAGATTAATTTTTATAGAGGCCTCTATGATAGAATTGTAATTGTGGAAAGTCAGTAGTGAGGCAGGATAATGAGACATGCTTTTGGACACCCTTGTATGTGGCTGGCTACTTTACCTATAACTAGAAATGACTGTGATTATGTTTTTACCAACTGTATATTTGTGTGTGTGTGTGTGTGTGTGTGTGTGTGTGTGTGTGTGTGGTGTGTGTGCATGTAGAAAAAGAGAAAGGAAGTGAATAGGTGAGGTATATGCATGGTTCCTCTGCCTAGTAATTGTTCTGATGGCAGAGATCTTATTTAGTTCTGTCTTCCTGTCATAGAAAGGAAATACAAGTTCCAAGTATTGAAGACATAGCTGTACAGGTGGAATGACTCAGACTGTTCACAGACAGTTCACCAAAAACCATATGAGGATGACCATCTGTTATTGCTTATCTAGAGATCAGAACTGAATCTAAAGTACTGGGCAGAAGCTAAAATAAAACCATTTCCTGCATGCAACATTGTTGGCAAAATTCTAAAGGCTCTTAGATTTAAAAAATAAACATAAAGTTCACTGTAGGTCTTCATTATATTCAAGGTGGAGAACTGATCAGTGAATTACACAAGTGCTAACTGTGAAGGACCTACATAGTGCTGACCATTTCATTATTCCATGTCCCTGTGCTATTCTTCATCCCCAGCACTGGCAGAAGATAAGCACCGCTCTGCCTCTAGAAGCCTGCCCATTAGTTAGTGTGTTTAAAACTCTGTAGGAGTTTCACTTCACACATTGGAGCCGTTCACATGGTGCACTGTGTAAATAGCGTCTAGGAATAGATCCTGAGACTAATCCCTTTTCAGTGTGACTCCTGAAAGAACCACTGTGAAGCAGGATCATGTTTTTTGCTAACTGGTACAGTGGATTTTTAGCTAATTTGTATAAAGAACTCCAGACAAGCCATGTTCTCTAAATTTTATACAAAGAGGATTAGTTCTCTTTCACCTAATCTTCCTCCACGAATCCAGGTGGACTAGATAACATAACTTGGAGTTGATATAAAAGTGAAATATATATATAATATTATTTATATTCTTTTACATGATATATAAATACAGATAAATTTATATGAACATATAAAATATAACCATAAAATGAATGGTATAAATGGAATTTTGGTTTTCATGGAAATGATATTTTTTGTTTTTAAAATACAAGAAAACTGATCAGAATCTGTCCTATGGTGCCTTTAATACATGTTGACTTATAAAATATCTTAGCAAAAAGATAATTTTATAAAACATGTTTTAAACTTTAGTACTTAATTTCTTTGTAAGAATGTTGTTTTTTGTTTGTTTTTAAAAACAGTTTGGCTCTATTAAAGACTGGCATTCATTTTGGAATGCAGTTGTATAAATATTTACACTTATGCTAATATAAACTAAACCAAATCTAACTTAAAAAAATAGATCTTGTAAACACTGAATATACATTTATCTTTAAACTGGTTGAAAAGAAAACTTGGGGAATTTGCAGATTCAGATTACTTACAAATCTTTCTCAACTAAATGCTATAATGAGAGCCCCTAAATTAAGTGTTGGAAAGGAATTGTGCTTACCTCTCTAGTCACAAAGCATTCAATTGGGTACGTCAAAAGGATAGTGACTCCGTAACAAAATCTTCCAAAGGTTACCAGGTTGTCATTTCTGCAATAATTTTCAAATAAGTCTCCTAGAGAATAGTATAAAATAGATTTACTTAATAAATATTATACATTGATATAAATATCTAATAAAGAAGATAGTGGATATTTATTATATCATTGAAGCTACATAAACTTCATTTTATTTAATCCAGAGGATAAATTGCCAAATCTAAATATGTGTTTGAATTCAATAATTATGTAATTATGGTCTGATATAAAAACTAGTATATGTTCCACCTGAAGATGAATTAATCACTAGTAGTTTTTCTCTTACTCTCATTTTTTTCTTTGGTAGATTTGCTTAAATTTGTATCAACTTCTGAAAAGTATTTTTATCCATTGTCTTCATACACCAGAATCAACTCCCTAAATTCTTGTGCATTGGTTTTATAAACTTGTTTCTAGTCTTTGTTTCTGGTAAGTGACTTCATTATTTTTGTAAAGGGTCTTTTAAAATAAACAAATTTCCTTTTGAAATGCTATTCATAGATCTAGGACAATCCTGAAAGGAAGAGTGGACCATTGCGTCTGGGGAGCTGAATTTCCTGTGTATCACACCACAGGGTCTAATCACAAACTCAGGCCACAGCAAGGAATTCCAAACATACATTATCTTTCATGGTATCCAATGAACTCCAGTGTAAATGCACTGATTCAAAACTGAAAATATGGAAGAGTACTATATTTCATTAGTCCCAAACTCAATGACGGACCATATATAACTTGCGCCAGTTTTTACTTAGAGATGGTATTTTCTAAGATATCTCTGTGATTGGAGAAGGGCACAGAAGACAGGTCAGCAAAAAAAGTTTCCCAATACTGTAACAAAAAAACACAATTTTGGTCTGTGTATTTTCTAAATATAACACACATCTTAAAATTTTGAATAAGAAATTAGTTCAAAGTCACACACTACTACATTGTTTAAAAAGAAAACAATACTTTTGTACTTTCTTTCATTAAAAAGCAAAATGACCTGCCTCTTCCTAAGACTTATTTCAAGTGACTCTTCTCTCCTAGAAATCCACTAGAACAAATGTATATTACTTCCTGGTGTTTCTTTGGGGCCAAAAGGGATTAACCACAGAGCAGTAGTGGCAGAGACCTGTTTCAAAGTTGATAGAAAAGGTTTCAGCACTTTAAGAAAACAGGACAGATGCTCCCTTTCACTAACCTCCACTAAAAAATGAGCCAACGCCAGCTCAAAAGTCACTGGGAATGTCAAGAACAATCTATAGAGTTCTGACTGCCTCCTCACACGCTGAAATTAATCTACTGAAAAGGGAAATGAAAGAAGCACACAGTTTGCACAAACAAGACCAGATCTGCCTTAGGTGAAATGGCCTGAAAAAACAATGTCAGCTTATTCTACCTTGAGACGAAATATATTTTAGGAAATTATAGTTAGGGAAACACACACACATACACACACACTCCAACCCTACCAAACCTGTCAGCTTTGTTATGTAAAGATTTAATTATATCTGAGCAATTACCACTGTTAAATACACCAGTGAGTTGTGACCAATACAAAGGGTTTGTGTGAAAGCATTTAAAAACCAAGGTGTTGTATAGATTAGAGCCTATAGACCAATCATCTTGGCAAAAATAGCGATACATGGCAATGTTTTGAGAAGATTCTTAACAAGACTTTCAAAGGACTTCATAAATGCACTTTTATGGTGCACACATGTATTATATTTTATTGCATTGGGCTTATATTAACCACTCTCTTTTGAAACCATCTTTATTTCTCAAGTAATATCTGTCTTGAATCATAGTCATCTGTAACCTTTGTTTGAACACTCACCTAAGAGACAGTGTTGAATGGGTCACACCCGACCAAAATGTGGTAAGCAGCAAGAAAAATGAAAATAAAATTGCACTGGAAGTCTGGAGACTTGTTTTCCACTTTGTCGCCAGCCAGCATGAGCAAGTCACTTCTGTTTGTGTTTTAAACAGGGGGTAAAGCTGGTTCTTCCACTTACCTTCCTAGAGTTGTTTAAAGGTCAAATGAGATAATAGATCTGCAAATGCTGTGAGATGCATGATTCATAGCATTTAGCAGGCTGTCACACTGAATATTATACTACATAGATGAGGGAATGTGAGGGTGAAAGGAAGAGAAGAGATGACCACTCAATAAATAGAAAACCAGAGAAGAAAGTTTGGCGAGGTGAGATTGGGGTAGGGAAGAGGCTGGTTTTGAGAATAAGTAGAAATGTCCTGTAGGCAAGAGGCTGAAGATGGCTATAAAAAAAATCTGGACTAGTTAAGATAATGAAAGTCTGCAGAGAATTTGTTAAGAGGGGAAAAGGCAACTTGCCTGAAACAGTTAATAGGAGATGGGGGTATAGAGGAGGAGGGATGAGAAAGCAAAGATGAATTACTTGGAGAGAAAAAAAAATTATTACAAATGATGGCATGGTAGTGTTCCTTTCTCTTCAGGAGGAAAGGATGTTCAGTACTATTAAGTGATTCAGAGAAATCCATGAAAATCAGAACCAAGAAGAAGATTCTTAGCTTTGATTAGCTTTGAAGAGTAGGAGGATATTGCTGTTTTCAAAAATAAAGTTGCAGTGGAGTAGCAGAAAAGGAAACTAGAATTCAGGTACTCTGAAGGGAAAGCATGAAGGAGGGAGAATGGACTATAGATTTTAGCAGTTTTGCCAGACCATTGTGGCTCAGTGGTTGACTGTCAGGTTGCAGGCTCAACCTCCAGTAGGGTGCGTACAGAAGGTATTAGATTGATAATTCTGTCATCATTGATGTTACTATTTCTCCCTCTGTCTTGATTTCAGACAGAGAGAGAGAAGGAAAGAGAGACAGAAACATCAGTGATGAGAGATAATCATTGATTGGCTTCCTCCTGTATGGCCCCTACTGGGGATTGAACTAGGACTATATATTTTTAAATATATTTTTATAGACCTAAAATAGAGCTTGGGCCTGTGGACTGAAGGGTCCCAGGTTCAATTCTAGTCAAGATCACATGCATATTCCCAGGTTTCAGGCTTGATCCCCAGTAGGGGCCATCAAAGATTATCTCTCATCACCAAAGAACTTGTGTGCAAGCATAACCAATCACCAGGGAGGTGAAGGCACAAGCAGGGAGGGTGCGGGTGAGGGGGAATGGAGGGATAAGGACACATATGTAATACCTTAATCAATAAGGAAAATAAAATTTTAAAAATATATTTAAAAAAAGAAGTTTAGCAGTTTTAAAATGAGAAAATTAGGAAATAGGAGCAGCAGAGAGATCAGGAGGTAGAGGAAAAAATAGGCAGAAGAGAGATTTGTCTGAAGTAGAACATTGGGTATAATTGTATCCACAATGAAAAGTAATAACACCACTCTATGTGAATACCAAATTATGGTAAAACCAAACTTCTCATTTTACCTTGGGTGAAGCCAGTAAATGTCAAGTATCCACATGTAGCAAAGAGAATACTGATAAACACAGAAACCAAGGTGGATACATGGATGATGTGGGACCACTTAGCTACTGTGCGTTCCTCCAAAGAACCATACACTAAGAAGCAGTTATGGTGGCAAATAAATGCTGCAAACAAACAAAAATGATTATTGAAACAAGCACCAACATCCTTTTTTTTACTTCTGAAAATTCAGAGATGCATGCTACTTTGGAATGATGATGAACTGAAGTTCAAATATACTAATTTATGAGATATATCAAAAAATAATCTTTCTAACAGCTTTGGGAATAAGAAATTTCATTCACATTAGGTCTGTGTAGTCTCTTCCTGTCACTCTTGATATAAACCAGGCCTATTCAATTTTCTATCCCATTTTCTGTTCTCTAGTGGCCTTTCCAATCTTAAGGAGAATATAAACAACACTATATTTCCAGTCCATGGCTTCTTTTCCAATCTGTGATGTAACAGAGGCACTTTAGACATCCAGCCAATTTCTAATACTTTGTGTGCAAGGATTTAAAGAAATCCATAACATTTGCTAGATTTTCAAGTGAAGAAAAAAATGGCTTTCATGGTTGTTCTGCATGAGAAAGAGATTTGTCCAAATGGAAGCAAATTTTAGTGATGAGTGAGAAAAGTTTGGGCCTAATTTTATGTTGGCACAAACTAGATCATATGCTGCTAATAGGATGTCTAAGACACAGGACATCTGTTCTCCAGACACAGATCTGAAATACAGCACTTCTTCACTGTACAGGAAACTCCATCTTGACAAAGAGCCTTTGAAACCATATACTCACCAAACGACATGACACCAACAGCCTGAATGGCATTGGATTTTGCAAATATCCAGGCATCTTCTGTTTTTGGTCTAAAAGATAGTTAATTTGATGAACAATTAAACAGATACAAGCTTAAGCATATCTGAGAACAAGGGATGCTGTCACAATATAAATGAAAATCTTTATGTCAGAAGTAATAAGGGTCCTTCATTAATTGTAAATAAATTCCTTAGGAATACCAATGCTTTCTGTTAACCCCAGGCCTCTAAAAATGCATGTCAAATACTTGGAAAGGCTATATTACATATTTTAAATATCCAATGATTACTTAATTTTGTGACTATTTGGTCACTAATTTAACAACAAACATTTGTCATGTAGTCATTTGATATATTAATTGAGAAAAATACAAAAATTAATAATGCAGTATTATTCTTCAATTAATCAATATCGCCCTTTATTCCCTTCCAACTAATTCTTCCAGAAATTCAAAGCTAGCACTACTTTATTGATGAAGGTGGACATGAACTATTGTCAATCAATGATGTGCTTACCCATGTTCGGGAAACTTATGGTATCTCAATCCTCACAATATCTTAAGTATTATTATCACCATTTAGTATATTAGGAGAGTAAAGTTCTGGGTGGTCATAACTGGTCAATCTTCCTCAGACAGTAAGTGAAGAAATTGAGATTTCTCCTTGGTCTGTCCATCTCAATATCTCTTCCACACTGAACTCCCAATCACCTTGTTTCTACCTGTGGACATACTTCTCAAAAAGTTGGAAATATATACACTTTAAATAACTCAAAGAAGTCTCTTTCTTAGTGGGATTAAAATATTTTCTAGCTTCTCTATTGGCAGGGATTGGTTTCCCAATAATGGTGAAGAACATAGGCTCCATGTAGGACAGCCTGTTTTGGTTTTCTGGCCCCTTCCACTTATTAGCTGTGTGATCTTAGGGAAGTTACTTAACCTCTCTGTGTTCCAGTTTTGATATCTACAAAAGTAGGATAACGATAGTACCTTGTTCATTGAGTTCATATACTAAACTCCTGACAGAAAGCCTAAAATATATTGTGTTCAGATTATGCACTATATTGTTATTATTATCCACTGCCATGAACTAAAAGGTAGCAAAAGTCTAAAAAAGCATGGCTAGCTTCCCTGAAAAGAAAAGGTTTTTGAATGCATGAAATTAGAAGAGGAGGATGGGGAAGAATAGTCCTAAAAAGCACAAATCCATCTATTTTATGTTTGTTATTAATTCTAGAGCAAAATAGACACAAAAACATCCCATTGGTTTTATCAAAGTTAGTGAGATTTATGCATTATGTTATTTCTTTCCATTTTTGAAATGAACAGATGCAGACACAAAGGAACTAGCTAGCCTCCAAGGGAGGCCTCCAGCTGGTAAAAGGCTTGCTCCACTTCCCTTAGATTTTTGAGTGGGAGTTGCTGCCACCTGCTGCCTCCACTACTACCTGTCAAATTCCAAGGTTAATGTGGAAAAAACACATATTTTCTCCATGGTCTTTAAATATATACTTTTTAAAGGCAGTACTAACAGTTGCAGAAATGACTATATTTAACTTTCTAATATGTTGTAAATGATGTACTTTTCCTGTTAAAGGATTTGCAGGCAAATAAAAATCATTTCTTTCTGTTCAGTACATATTGTAGAGGTGTATTTTTTAAACTATTATATTAGTAATGAAAAGATAGGAGTTTGATATTAATTTTTCTTCTTTTTCTTTTTGCCATTTCAATCTTGTTATTATTAAAATTAGAGAACATGGTTTGCCAGTTTCCATCATTCTTTTTTTTTTAATTAAATCTTTATTATTCAGATTATTACATTTGTTACTCTTTTTTCCCCCTCCATAGCTGCCCTCCACCCGGCTCCCACCCTTCTGTCTACCCTTACCTCCCTCCCATTGACCTCATCCATAGGTGTATGATTTTTGTCCAGTCCCTCCCTGTATACCTCTCACCCCTTTCCCCCTGAGAATTATCAGTCCACTCCCTTTCTGTGCTCCTGATTCTATTATATTCACCAGTTTATTCTGTTGATCAAATTTTTAATTCACTTAATTTTTAGATTCACTTGTTGATAGATACGTATTTGTTGTTCATAATTTTTTGTTTTTTACCTTTTTCTTCTTCCTCTTCTTAAAGAGTACCTTTCAGCATTTCATATAATACTGGTTTGGAGTTGATGAACTCCTTTAGCTTTTTCTTGTCTGTGAAGCTCGTTATTTGCCCTTCAATTCTGAATGATAGCTTTTCTGGATAAAGTATTCTTGGTTGTAGGTTCTTGCTATTCATCACATTGAATATTTCTTGCCACTCCCGTCTGGCCTGTATCGTTTCTGTTGAGAAATCAGCTGACAATCGTATGGGTGCTCCCTTGTAGGTAATGAACTGTTTTTCTCTTGTTGCTTTTAATATTCTCTCTTTGTCTTTTGCTCTTGGTATTTTAATTATGATGTGTCTTGGTGTAGTCCTCAATGGATTCCTTTTATATGGGATTCTGTGTGCTTGCTGGACTTGTAAGTCTATTTCTTTTACCAGATGTGGGAAGTTTTCAGTCATTATTTCTTCAAATAGGTTTTCAGTATCTTGCTCTCTCTCTTCTTCTGGCACCCCCACAATTCTGATGTTGGTACGCTTAAAGCAATCCCAAAGGCTGCTTACATTAGCTTCACATTTTTGGATTCTTTTTTCTTCTTGCTTTTCCAGTTGAGTGTTTTCTGATTCTTTATATTTCAAATTTTTTACTTGATTCTTGCCTTTCTCTAGTCTACTGTTAGGTCTCTGTATAATATTTTTTATTTCAGTCAGTGTATGCTTAATTTCTAGTTGGTCCTTTTTCATCTCTAGTTGGTCCTTTTTCATCTCTAGTTGGTCTTTTTTCATCTCCGCTTGGGTCTCGCTAAATTTATCCATCTTTTCTAGGATATTCTTAAAAAACCTTATAAGCGTGGTTTTGAACTCTATATCCAGTTGTTTGTTTTCCTCCATTTCTTTTGTTTGTGATCTCTTCCTTTGTCTCTGCATTTTCACTATGTCAGGAGAACTTCTGTGTTGGATTCAGCCTTATGATACCAGACTTGCAAAACTGCAAAAGCCTTTTTGTTGAGCTTGGGATGGGTACAGTCTTAGGGCTTAACAGACTGCCTTGCCTTCCAGTTGGCCAAGCCTTCCACGGCCCCTGGGTCTCATGTGACTCTGACTACTCACTGGAGAGGTCCCTGTGTGCGTGCACACAGTGCCTGTAGACTGCTGCCTTTCTGGCTCTCCTGTGCTCCGGGATCATATGAGTCTGGGTCCCAAGGATTTCACGCAAAACTGGGGTTTAGTGGAGTTAAAAGTGGCACAGTTGGGAGGGTCTGTCTTCCGCCCACTCGTGAAAGCCAGCGACACAATCAGCAGTCGGTCCTCTGTGCACAGTGTCGTGTGCGCCACCAGACTTCTGATCTTTTGCGACTCCCCTAAATTTCCACGCACTTCTCCCTTTTCACAGTCCAAACTGCCCCCATATGAGTTTTGGCTGGATCTGGGGTTTAGTGTCGTAGGATAAGGGGTTCAATGCCTTTGAGAGTCTCCGTCTCCTTCCCACCAGAGAAAGCCAGCCAGGTTCTCCAGCACCTGCTCTCTCCATTGCGCGTCTCTGTACCTCAGCTTTTTGCAGCTCCTCTGAGTCTCTGTGAGCTATATTCTTTCCTTCTAGTTGTAGATTTTCCACTCAGCCAGCTTTCCTGTGGTTCTGGATGATGTCCGTTCTGTCTTTTAGTTGTAGTTTTGAAATTGTTGTGCGAGGCAGCAGTGTAGGTGTTTACCTATGCCGCCATCTTGGATTCTCCCCATTTTTCTTCTTTATTTAAGTTTTTAAACATGCTCTTGGCCCATATGGTTCCTTCAGTGTACATATTCCTAGCAAAGATGGAGTATGGAACAATAACTAGATATCATTTTGGATTTTCTGCATTCAGTGTAATGATAATGATTTTATAAGATGTACCAAAGGCGGGGGGGGGGAGGAAGATGTTATAGCTTGGGAAAAAATATGTGTTCAAATCTAGATAAAGTGAAAAGAAAAGATATTGAATACTAGAGGCTCAGTGCACAAAATTCATGCAGGAGGAGGTGACCCTCAGCCCAACCTACACCTTTTTCAATCTGCGACCCTTTCAGAGATGTTTGACTGCTTGTTTAGGTCCGATCCCACCAGGAGGACAGCTCCCAACTCCTCACCTGCCTGTTTCCCTGATTGCCCCTAACTGCTTCTGCCTGCCAGCCTGATCACTCCCTAACCACTCCCCTGCCAGCCTGATTGATGCCTAACTGATTTACCAGCCTATTTGCCTCTTACTGCCCTCCCCTACAGGTCTGGTCCTCCCCAACTGCTCTCCCCTGCAGGTCCAGGTCCCCCTTAACTGTCCTTCCCTGCAAGTCTGGTCACCCTCAACTTCCCTCCTCTGCTGGTCTGGTCACCTCTAATTGCCCTCCCCTGTAGGCTTGATCACCCCCAAATACCCTCCCTTGCAGGCCTGGTCCCTCCCAACTGCCCTTCCCTACTGGCTATCTTGTGGTGGCCATCTTATGTCCACATGGGGGCAGCCATCTTGTGTGTTTGAGTGATGGTCAATCTGTGTATTACTCTTTTATTAGATAGGATAGAGGCCTGGTGCATGGGTGGGGGCCAGTTGGTTTGCCCTGAAAGGTGTCCCTGATCAGGGTGGGGGTTCCCTTGGGGTGTGGAGTGGCCTGGGCGAGGGGTCTATAGTGGTTTGCAGGCCAAATATGCCCCACAGCGACCCAAGTGAAGGCTCTGGTATCTGGGATTTATTTATCTTCTATAATTGAAACTTTGTAGCCTTGAGTGAAGGCCAGGGCTGCAAGAGCTTGGCTTCCTCCATCACCGGGGGCAATCCTAGCCTCCTCCTCTCTCCAGCTCTGTGGCTGCCATCATTTTTGTTGGGATTTATTTATCTTCTATAATTGAAACTTTGTAGCCTAGAGTGGAAGCCTGGGCCGGCCAGGTTGTGTGGAAAGCTTGGCTTCTTCCACCACTGGGGAAACCCAAGCCTCTTTCCTGTTCTCTCTGTAGCTGCAGCCATCTTGGTTGGGTTAATTTCCATACTCATTCCTGATTGGTTGGTGGGCGTGGCTGGTGGGCATAGCTGGTGGGTGTAATGGAATAATGGTTAATTCGCATATTACTATTTATTAGATAGAATGGCTTTGCAATTTGTTTATGAAATAGCCTGTGATTGAGTTCTAGACAACCATTTCAAGAAAAAAAAATGAAAAAATGTCTTTTTATATTTTATGAGATTGCTGAAACGTTGATACCCAATGTGGATGAGAAAATGAACATATAGATTGTTCTGACTTTAGGCTTAGAGCTGAAATAGAAAATGAAATATCAAATGTAATCAAGAAAATATATAAGAAAAAATCATGACAAAAAAGAGTTTTTCTAATAAATACAAAGGTAGTTCAATAACTGAAAATCTATTAACATAATTCATCACATTAACAGATTAATGGAAGTAAAAGCTAACACCATTAAAAAATATTTTGAATAGCTTTATAATCCAGTATTTATTTTGATAAGCAAAATATTAATAAAATAGAACTTCCTTAACCTAATAGAAACATGGCATATTTAGAATTAGGAAATTATCGATATTATAGTTAAAGATGGAACCAGATAAGGATAATCACCATCATGTTTTCCATAATACATGTGTTAATTCTAGGGAACAAGTATGTAAGAAGAGAAATACTGTATAATTCCCCCTATATTTCATTCCAGAAAAGCCAAAATTATGAAGACAGTAAAAAGATCAGTGGTTGCCAGGAGTTGGGATTTAGGGAATGGGACGAATCGGTAGAGCGAGAGGAATTTTAGGGTAGTGAAATACTCTGCATGATAATATAATGATGGAGGCATGTCATTATACATTTTCCCAAACCCAGAGAATGTGCAATATCAAAAGTGAACTCTATTTAAATTATGGACCTTGTTTGATTCTGATATACTAATCTACATTCATCAATTGTAATCAATGTACCACTCGAGTAGGGGATACTAATAATGGGGGACCCATTGAAAAAATCTCTATGCTTGCCTTTTAATTTTGCTGGGAACTAAAAACTGCTCTAAAAAACAAAGTCTTAAAAAAAATCTTAACTGGACATCTAGCTAAACATGGTTAAAAACAAAGCTAAAAGTAAGTGTTAAATTCAAGAAAAACCAAGTGTGCAAGAAGAGAGCTATAACCATTAAATTTTGAACATTGTATTATATATTTGCATATTATGATATGGAAAGAGAGAAATGATCATTTGAGAGAGCTAAATTCTCATTTATTACGTGACAAGACAACAGTGAGAAACCAGAAATAGAAATTACAAGCATATTATGTAGAAGTAAAAATATGTAAATGCCAAAGGATACATCTGAAATAGGAAAAGATTTGGTAGTAGATCGCTCTGTTTCATTAAAGCCATCTGTAATATTTGATTTTGTAGAAATATATAAATGTATTCATTTGAGAAAAAAATAAATCCAAATGAAAGTAATATGGGGGGAAAATCAGGATCCTTTAAAATGCCCCACAAAGCTTCAATAGATCACGGCAACATAATGGAGGCTTACTGTAAAGTTAAATGCTTCAAGTATTTTAATATTAACAAAAATAGAGGCTGTCTTATAAACAGTTTGCAGCCTTGGTATGGCAAATACTTTCAAAAGAATAATTGCTTGCTTCCCTTACTCTAAAAAAATCCAGTCATATACCTAGTTCCTTTTTTAAGAAGCCTTTTTGTCTGGGAGTGGGGAGATTTAGGGGAGTTCTTCGTTCTGCAAAATTATCTCAACTTGTATTCTTGGATTCAGGCATTTCATCCTATTTTGAAAGACAAATTCCACTTTGACAACAGTTGGGTGGTAGCAATAAAGCAAAGCAATAGGAAGCAAGCCCTAACATATGCCTTCAGTCTTCACAGACTTATGAAAACAAGCTTCAGGGGGGATTGCTTCTGATCCCCAGAACATAAGACTTCCGATCCGAAAGATCAAACATCACACTTCTCTGTGGTACCTGCCCAGATTCTTTTCCGCTAAACACAGGCACCTTCCAAATCAGATAATCTCAGGCAGGGTCTGCATTTTTGTTAAGAGAGCCTTACATATTAACCTCTTCAACCAGACACATGGGAGAGTTAAGTGCTCCGGCTGGCAGGCAAACAAAGGCTCCACGTTTCCTGTCAGGCCACCAGCAATTAATGACGGAGGCAGATCTGCCTACTTCCCCAGCTCAGCCTTGGCTAACAGCTCTCTGCCACTTCCTGGCTCCCAGCTCACGTTTCTTCTGATTCTGTTCTCTGCATAATTGTGATTTATATGAACACTAAAGCTATTCAGGAAAATTCTTCTTGGGAATCACTCTAAACATCAAAACTGATCCTTTAAAAAAAACACATTTTACATAAAGCTAATCTTGAGTTAAAATGTACATAAGACATTATGCTGGGTTTTTTTGGCCAAAATATCTTCTTTTTTATATGAATCATAAAAAGCTTGCACAGCTTGGCACTGCAAATATCACAAATACTTCTTGTTTCTCATTTGGGACACTAACCACTTTTGATTTTCTTTCTTTCTTTCTTTCTTCTGCTACTATTGGCTCTAATTTCTCTGTTAACTCTAAAAATTGGTGGTAACTGTTTTTGTCAGTTTGGGTTGAAAAGCAGAGAGTGGATCAGAGAGGGCAGGATTTCACTCTTCATTTTTTATCTATATAATTTTTAAATTAAATTTATTTTTTAAATTGATTTGAGAGAGAGGTGAGCATTGATTCAATTCATTGTTCCACTTATTTATTCATTGGTTTGCTCTTTGCATGTGGGCTGACTGGGGATGGAACACTCAACTTGGGCGCCTCAGGACAACACTCTAATTAATTGAGCTACTCGGCCAGGGCCTCTTTTCTTCATATAATAAAAATTTGTTAGAATTATGAGTGTTATTTTGATTCTCAACTGTGTTTTCCACAGAATGGAATTACAATAAAATATTTTACATTAAAATAAATGTAATACAGTTAATTATTTTCTATTAGGCTTCTACTTGGGGTTACCTCTCTTCACCTTATACACTGTCTCTGTACAATCTTGTGCATATCAGACTCTCCCTAAACTCCAGACTTGCATTTCAAAAATGTTCGGTGACTTCTTCTTCTTCCTCTCTTTGAACACCAGGTTTTACTCAAAATGAAGATATTAAAATATTAAAAACACATTATTTTTTCCCAGCCTGTTTTCTCTCCTATTCTGGTTAATAACTTGAAAAATCTGGGGCCCTTCCTCTATATTTCAATACACCAGCTCATAACTCTATTAAGTAGTCTATTGAGATGTGTTTGTCAATCCCACCTCATCCCCAATAAGTTTTAAGAGTCCTGCAAAAAGGGATTATGCTTTATTGATCTTCCCAGTCTCAGTACCTGAAAAGTGATTAAGCAAGTAAGCATTTAGTAAATGCTAATTGACTGAACAGACTCTTCCATTTCCTCATTTTGGTGGTGAGCTCTGGATCATCTACCAGTCTGCTTATCCAAACAGAAAACCCTGGCATCACCCGCCTCTTTACTTCCTCTTTCCTTGTATCAAGTCTTTCTACCCCCAATCTGTGCTCACCTCTGCTGCAACATATAAGCAAGATAGAGTTTTTGAGGACATTCTTAAGAGAGACGACTTTATTTTTATTTGATAGTCCTCTAATCAATGGCAAAGTGTCAGTCCTCTCCATGTCCCTCTCCTAATGTGATAATCTTGAGCTGATTCTGTCATTATATGCATCAATTCTCTAGGCCTCACACACTTCTGCCAACAATAGCTTCCAACCTCCTCCCACTCTCCCTTTTCATCCAATTAATGCCAGCACATTTTAAGAGCAGAGCACATATTGAGTTATCTTGAAATTCTATTAAATTGTCTCCAGAGGTTACCTTCTATGTGCTTGTCCACCCCACCTGCCTTCCTGCCCAGCTTGTGTTAAGGACTCTTCCTCTGTTTCCATGGCATTTTCCTCTCATTGTATTAAGTATTTTATTCAGATTATCTCTCCAGTGTCTATTCTCCCCATCTACAAACTAGGATTTTTTTTCTTCATCTTCACAGTCCCAATACCTAGAAGAATAATTGCCATCAGGTGGACATTTAATAAATGCTTGTTGCTTTAAAAAAAAACAGGCTACTCTATGTTTGTTCTTTGATTATAAATTTATATCAGAGACCAGTATGTGTTCTAACTGGCAATGACAAACAGGTTGCCAACTTCACTAAGGCAGCCATTTATAAAAATATTAATGATGGACGCTGGCCAGCATGTGAAGTGGTTAAAGCATCAGCCCATGCACCAAAAGGTTTCAGGTTCGATTCGCAGTCAAGGGCACATTCCGTTTGTTGCTTCATGTAGGCAAACTTACCAATAGCTCTAATAGCGCTGCAGAACTTGGAGTCAAATGATATTTTACAAATTAGTTAGAAAATTTTTCTAGTATGGAAATAACCTTAGGAAAATTTTCTTTGACAAGGGAATATTTTTGTATGAAATTTTTATTGTCCCAAGATAATTTTTATTTTTTCATTACTTCAAAAATTTGGTCAGTCAGTCCTCAAGTTGTATCAACTAAAGTCTGAAAAAAAACATAGATTCATCCACTTATGTAACTAATCAACATTTCTTTGCTGAATTCTAATTCTTTGTTAGGCACTGTGCAAAGTAATGGGGATTTGGTGTGAAATAAAACAAATGTGATCTCTGTTCTCATGGAGTTCACAATATGGTGAAAAATACGCCGAGACCGGTTTGGCTCAGTGGATAGAGCGTTGGCCTGCGGACTGAAAATTCCCAGGTTCGATTCCGGTCAGGGGCATGTACCTTGCTTGCGGGTACATCTCCAGTGTGGGGCGTGCAGGAGGCGGCTGATCGATGTCTCTCTCTCTCATCGATGTTTCTGACTTTCTATCCCTCTCCCTTCCTCTCTGTAAAAAATCAATAAAAATATATTAAATAAAAAAGAAAAAATACATAAGATACACAACAAAATATATAAAAGATGAATAAAGGTAATTTTACAAATAGCATTATTATTTTATTCCTATGTGTAAGTTCCTTCTCATGTCCTGTGGTAAAATTCCAAATTTAACCAACCAAAAGTATTCAAGTTCTGAACCTGTTCCTATCTACCACACTTTCAGATAATCCCATTTCAGAAAAAAAATAGAGGGTACCACACATGAATATGTAAATTCCCTTTACTTGTCTTCATGATGAAACCATATTTACTCTCCATACTCTTACTGTTTCAACAGGAAGAAGTATCCCAACTCCTCTCTAAGGACTACTCTATATCATAAATTCCAACTTTTCAAGATCTCCTGGCTTAATCTATAACAAGTTCATTATCTTCTATGGTAAAAAAGATATTTTACTAGGGTTCTTACTCCCTCAAACCACTGTTTTGTCATGTCATTTGCATTTATTTATGCTCTTCACACACAAATAAGAAGGAGGAGGGAGAAGATTTGCAAAATTTACTTTCCTATTATTTTGCTTTGATAGTAATTCTCTCTCATCTGGATTCTACCCATATTATTTGATTGAATCTCTGGAAGATTACCAGTAACTTCCTATCACCTGAGGTAGAAACCTGTGGTTTGCATCAGGCAGTGTATAATTCTGGCATCATTGCCTTGCTTTCTTTTAGGATCATCCTTCCCTTACTCTTGAGTCCATGTGATTTAGTTTGGTTGACCTTATCCTTAGCATGCAGGGTAATCAAGTAATCTAAACATGAGCAACTCAAAAAGGCCATGATGATAGGGTTTGGGATTGTCACAGGTCCTCAGTAGAGCCAATCAGAACTGATACTGGAAGTAAAGTTATAGATAATTTATAAAACAAAGCTCTTTCTTTTTATATGGACTTGAACTTGAAAGGATGTAGGCTGAGACTGCTGCTGCCATCTTGTCATAATAAAGGGAAAGCCTGTCAGAAACTACTAGAGTCATAACAGGAAGTAAAGCCAAGAGATTAAAAAAAAGGAGAGAAATTATGTCTGATTTCATTGACTGAGCTCCTAAATTCAACCAAACCTCATAACAAAACTACCCTTGAACTTTACAGTAATCTGAGCAATAAATTTCCTTTGTTTCATTCAGTTAGGGTCCTGTGGTTGTTGTCATTGGCAACAAAAAGAGCAATAAGGTATACATTATCAAAACATCCCTTTTAACAAAACTAATTATTCCATTTTTTTCAAATATGCATTATTCTTCTATCTTAAAACATTTTTTTTCTGATCCTTTCTTTAATTCCCTTTAGTTCCTTCTTATGTGTAGGATTATATTGTAGAATTTCAGGATTAGAATGGATAAGGGGTAAAGGAACTAATATGTGTTGAGGTCCTTAGGGGAGGCATATTTTATGTGCATAAATACCTGGGGAAACTGTAGCTGCATTTTTGCAATAATATTTGGAACACCAATCACACACACTGTTGTTTAAAATGCTGTAAAAGAGATGCCACATGAAGAGAAAATAGCTGTAAATATGGACTACATACTATCATTTCTATTTTGATTATAAAGAATTGAATATTAACAAAGCACAGAATGAAGGTTTTCATAGCAATAATGTCTCTGATCCTAGTTTGGAAAAGAATGGGAGGACTATGTTATTACATTTTCATACTAGCATGCTTTCTAGAAAGCAATTAAATTGCTTTGCTGCCTCAGTTTTTTGAAAACAAAATGTTAGAAAATACAATAAATTGACCATTATTTCCATGAAGAACTGAAAGTCATTGGACTGTGAGCTATTTGAAATCATATCAAAAAGCAGAATTTATGGCCCTCTGAGTTATGAAAAAGGAAATTGAACTGTGTTTCATTTTTAAAACACAACCACAAAAAGGTGTTTCCATAGTAACAAGGTCAATACCAATAGCCATTACAGACCTTCCTCCTTTTGATAGTGGGTTTAAAGATCTCTTTCAAACACCAATTTAAAAACCCTATGGAAAAAAAAATATATATATATATATTTTTTTATCATTCATCTGAACCAAGAATGAGGAAAAGCACACATTGGAGTACTGAATTTCTCATGTTTTGTGGATTATGAGCATTTGTGGCTGACATATTTTCAGAAAGAAATCTGCCTGCCCAGCTACTATGCCAACCCCTGAACATGGGATTTGATTAGCCTGATTGTAAATCTGGACAAATAGAAGTTGTTTGCAGTAGTATTCAAACAGAAATAAAAATTGGCACAGTATTGAGAAACACTTTTCTTTAATATCTAAATATTGAAAGAGTTAAGTAAATAACCACTGTAATTAGAAAATTTTCAAAGGCCCAGATAAAATAAGACATCACCACTAGAGGAAGCTTAGAAAGATGCAGGCCTCATTTTGGTTACAATAGAAATAAATAGCTCTGTGGTCATAAAGTCAATTCATTAAGGCCAGCCAGGAAGTGGCTTCTCCTCTTCTTTTGTATTGAGATATGCTGCCTTTATGATGATCATTTGTGAGATATTTTATTTCTCTTTGTATTCAAAATAGTATTTCACATAACATTTTGTATATAAAAGGTACTAAAAAAAGTGGAAAATGAATCATGAAAAATAATGACAAAAGAGTAACTAAAATAACATAAAATCTCCAGTCTACTTTTAGAAATGATGCAGTCGTTAAAAGTGCACTCATAATTTTAATCTCTTTACCAAGGGGCTCTTGATCCTTGTTCACAGATTCATAACTATTAAATAATGAATCTAATCGCCTGGTCTCTACGCAGATCCCTCAGAATCTCTGCAGGTAGAGACCTGACATGAGTATTTTGAAAAACTGCTCAGTTCAGGTAATTCTAATGAGAAGCCAGAGTTGAAAAACCATTACTTTAAATAGTTTTCCTGAAGGTCAATTAATGAATAATTTAAGGACTTGTTTTCCCCCCTCAATTTTGTATCACAGTGCTATACCAAATCTATAAGACCTTTTATTATTACCTACTAGTTTATTCTCTAGAATCACTTTTCATAATAAAAACTTCAATGAAAATAGTTGTCTTATACAACTGAAAAATTAAGCCAAAATTATTAATTGAATTCTGTGTTCAATATATTTCTTAGCTCTTTGTTATGTGCAATAAACTTTTGAAAATCAGTACTGAATACAGACCAACATAATAGATGCTAAGTAAATATCAGTAGAATTTAATATATGCTTTTGGGTTTTTTATGCTTTTCTTTCCTGGGCCTGTATTGCCTTTTATACCCTTATCTATCTGGAAAAGTTCAGATTCATCCTTCAAAACATACAAATCAAGTTTCTCTTCCTCCAGGAAATCTTCCCTGATTCAGACAATTAAACACTCTCTTATGTAGCATTGCCACTACCCCTCATTTATGCTTCTCTTTAGCATTCCTTCTACTATACTGTCATTTTTTTTCATTTTTTAAAATATGTCCCTTCTCTATACCTGATTGTGAACAACTTGCAGCAGGTGCTGTCTTATGCCTCTCTTCTTTTACTCTCAGGGCACACCAAAATAGCCAGAAACAATAAGCACTCTGAGTTTACTTTATGAAAGAATACATGGCCACATTGAAGTGAACCAGGTGCATTTCAAACACTCTATTGTAATGGACTAAACTGTCTCCCCCAACAGTATTCAAGAGCTAACCTCCAGTGAGATAGTATCTGGAGATGGGAACTTTGGGAGATAATTAGATTTAGATGAGGTCATGGGGGCTGGGCACTCTTGATGGGATCAGTGCTTTTATAAGAAGTGACACAAGGGAGCTTGCTTTCTGACACATGAAGACACAGCAAGAAGACCAGAAAGATATTTCTTACCAGAATCTGACCACAGTGGCAGCCTCCAGACTAGGAGAAAATAAATGTCTGTTGTTTAAGCTACCCACCTATAGTATTTTGTTCCAGCAACCTAAGTTGACTAATACAATTATGAGGTGGGATTAAGTTGTTTGAAGAGAACATTAATATAAGCATCATAGATAATTACACATTTCCCTTTTATGTAAGTCTTTAAAAAACATTTGCTTTTACAAAGGAAAGGCTATATCAAATGCAGTTAGACTAGATCTTTCATATTTTCTTCCCAATAAATTTGAGGCTTAATTTTTGGTATTTACTTGATTCAGCATCGAGTAACAAATGAAGTGATTTTTGCATAAGAAGTGTTAGTCAATAGGAAAAAAAAGTAAGCTACCTTGGGGACCACATTATTAATTATAGCTATTTACCAGACTTCTTTTTTTCCCCTCTCTCACAGGTAACATTCTTTGAAGATCCAGCCTGTCATTATGTCTTAAATTAATTTGATTTGGTCTTATTTGGAATAGTGAAAATATTCAGGGTCTCATGGAAACTCCATAATGTATTATTTACTTATTCAATAAATACTTATTGTTTATTATGGGAATCTAATTTTGCATTTAAAGTCAATTTAGTTTCATTCCAGCATTCTCTTGGGACTATGGAGATGAACTACTCAGTCCTTATCTGATGAATCTATTTTTATGACAAAAAAATAGGCATATTGATTTATTCACACCGGATGGCTATTGTTGTGTTGTCTACTGTCATTTTTTTATTTGACAATCTAGAGCAGTGGTCAGCAAACTGAGCCCAATATCAACAGCACAATGATTGAAATTCTATCTAAAATAAAAACTTTGCAGTTTAGATAAGCAGTACTCACCCTTTGAATTGCATAATGATTAAATAAAATTTGGGAAACTGATACCAAGTTGCCAACATTTATTTGGCCAACTATTAACATTAAAAACAAATACCACTATCATCTTTCATTATTAGTTCACAAATGACAAAGCATGATAACATAAAATAATTATAGAATATAATCTTAGTAGAGAGTAAAGGGTGGCTTTCAATGTGACTACATTTTGTTTAAAGGCCAAAACATCCAAAATATTCTTTATTCCTCTCATTTCAACCTAGATTGATGAAATTTGTTAAGAATAAATCTCTCTCATATAGAAATTTCTATCATCTACCACTTTTCCTCCTGAGTGCTCTACCTAAACCCTATTTCTCCCCATTCTCATCAGCTATGCAGAGTCCAAGATAAACATGCATGCCTACCTACATGTAATTATTTTCCCTCATTTTTGCAAATAATAAAGAAAAATGATGCTTCTGGTACACTAGTACTTTACATTTCAGAATTTATACCAAAAAAAAAATACCTATATGAAGGTCATAAATCAAAGACAAATCAATATAGCAACAAAACTTACATGTGTGGACCCAGTGTAATTACCCTGGCCATTGCAATTCCAAGAATCACAGTTGTTAAAACTGTAGAAATAAGAGAGATCTGCAAAAGAAAATGTAATGATACCATTAGCTGCTTCATAGAGCAGTGTGTTGCTGCATTAATATTTAAAAATGCAATACCCGACTATTTAGTCAGGGTCACTGACCTCTTTTCTCCTAGAGGGGTGGTCAGCATGTGAGCCACATGTGGCTCTTTGGCCCATTGAGTGTGGCTCTTCCACAAAATACCACGGCCTGGGCGAGTCTATTTTGAAGAAGTGGCGTTAGAAGAAGTTCAAGTTTAAAAAATTTGGCTCTCAAAAGATTTTCTATCATTGTACTGTTGATATAGGGCTCAGTTTGCTGACCACTGCTCTAGATTGTCAAATAAAAAAATGACAGTAGACAACACAACAATAGCCATCCAGTATGAATGAATCAATATGCCTATTTTTTTTGTCATATCAACAACAAAAAAAGATAATATTTTTTGGTGTGCCACAGAATTTTAATAATTAGTTTACGCATTGCCATAAAATTAAAAAGGTTGAAAATCTCTGGTATATGAATTATTTTATTGAAAATATTAGGTGTTTCTCTCTTTACTTGTAAATATATGCCCAATTTCAAATACAATAATCTAGTAGTTTATTCTTATAGATTGAATTGATAATTTCAAGTATATAACTTTTTAATCAAATCATAGTCTGTTTTTTTCCACTTAAATAGGAAAGCAAGTATCATATATGACTGTTGTAATCTTGCAAGATGGCTTTACATGATTTTAGTGGCTTCCTGTGCAGAATACAAAACTGATGATTTTCTTTTATGAAAGTGAAAATATCTTTATTTTTCTTCAGGCACTATGGTAGTGTTGACTTGTGCTTTTTTTCTATCTATAGTTGCTCCTTCTGCTTGTCTTTATCTTACCCTTACCCTTCCAACCCAACAATCCCCTCTCACATTTTTGGGGTGCCTTTAATGTTTCCTTTTTGTTCTCTAGATTTAGTTGTTTGCCTTTGTGATCTTGCCATTTGGTCTGTATTTCTAAGTCTTCTTTGCTTCTTCCTTTCTGTTTAGTCACTATCTCAACTGATTAAAATAGAAAACGATCTGTGTATATGTTGATATTGTAACACACTCATTACATTAGATCTATGTTAATCTCTTACTTTTTAATGGATAAACACATTTTAGACTTTTTTCTCTGATAAGGTAAATATAATACAAACTTCATTTTATTTCATTTAATGGTTGTTAAACTTGTTTTTGTGTTGTTAGTTTTTAACTAGAAGGAAAGTTCTATTACGAGCCCTCTGACCTACTGAGGTAACATTTCCAAGGTCACACAGCAAGAAAGTGATAAAGGAGAAACTCAAATGCAAGTATCCTGACTCCAGATCATGGCTCCTAACTACCCTGCTTTACTCATTAGGAAATTTGTTTAGATATTTCTATATAACATTTTGAAGGGGCATTTAGGAGAAAATGTTCAGGTAATAATATAATAGAGTATTAGCATCTTCTGTTCATGATTTCCTTATCTTCTGCTCTGTAAAGGCAACATTTATGTTTACATTTAACATGTAAATGGAAAATAGTACAGCCATTTTAGATATTTCACCATAAAAAGCCCCCTTTGAAATACTCTTGTTTATCTCCAAGGGAAGGCAGGCAGAATAGTTAGAATACTCTGGAATATCATTTCCATTTTCAACTCTACCTGAAAAGAGGGTCATCTTAATTGTAGACACACATTAAACATCACAGTAAAAATTAAAATTCAATCAATTGTTGGATTTTTCAAAACAGAATAAAAAAAATATATGTATAATTATTTTTAAAAATGTTTCATTGGAATGCATCATGTAAATACAGCATCAATAATAGTTTGGGTAAAATACAAACATCCTTATTAGTAAGGAAATAAAATATAACCCGATAAAGGCTACTCTGTGTTGATGGTCATATGCAGAAAATTGAATAATTATGTGATTGGTCTCATTAGAAAGAAATCAGCATTTGTCTTTAGCAATACAATTTTCAACAATTAATCAATAAACACATTGATATGCAATGAATGAAAAATAGGCGCAACAGATATTATAATTTATAAACAAAATTTTAAGCCAATAAAGTGATTCCTCCCTATTTCTAAATTTAGTTTACTTTTTTTTTTTTTTACAGAGAGGAAGGGAGAAGCATAGAGAATTAGAAACATCAATGAGAGAAAAACATTGATCAGCTCCTACACACCTCCTACTGGGGATGTGCCCACAACCAAAGTACATATCCCTGACCAGAATGGAACCCAGGACCCTTCAGTCCACAGGCTGACACTCTATCCACTGAGCAAAACCAGCTAGGGCTAAATTTAGTTTACTTTCAAATTAACTTACTGTCTATAAAAACAATAAAACATTTTTTGGAAATTAAATTTGGTTTAAGTATAGTTCTTTATATTTTCTAAATATAAAGGGGTACTGCCTGACATCAGTTAGAGTATCTACCTCACAAAGGAAAAAGGGCCTGACCAGCAGCGTGGCTCAGGGGTTGAACATCAACCTATGAGCCAGGAGGTAACGGTTTGGTTTCCAGTCAGGGCACATGCCTCATTGCTGGCTTGATCCCCATTGGAGGGCATGTAGGAGGCAGCTAATCAATGATTCTCTCTCATGATTGATGTTCCTATCTCTCTCTCTCTTTCCCTTCCTCTCTGAAATCAATAAAAAATATATATTCTTAAAAAATAAAAGAAAAAGAAAGGGCATATTTAGTTCACACTCATCAACTATTTAACCTCCCATTCCCAAAAGTAAGCTTAAAGATCCAACCATAGTTTACTCTAGCACAATTATAATTAAACTAAAAGAAACTTAAGATAAATACTGTAAATAAGAACTTAGTCATACACACAGCAGTTGGACAAAATTAATGCAAATTAGGAAGTACATTTCTGTGCCAACTTAAAATGTAAAAATTACCTTTCCAAGCTTTGCTATGTCTCGGTACAAGGACAAAGGCAGAGTAAAGACAATCGTGGAAAGCACAATAATGAAGTGGCGACCAATAAGCAAGTTTTCAGGATCAACTGAAACACAAATTTTATGAAGTGTTTATAGGTATGAGCAACATACCAATGACAAACAGTAAATACTGAATTAACAAATGACTTTAATATTAAATAATATCTAAAAGCAAAGTTTTGAAAGTAAATATGCTCCATAAAACCAAGTAAAACTAGAAATAATACATGAAAATATAAATACAAAATAACTTAAGGATAAACCTACAGTTCAAATATAATGTTAAAATATTTTACATTTAAATATTTCAATAGCCTCCTGGTCAGTTCCCTTGTTTCTACCTTTTTTGTCTCCTTAGAGTACAGTATAATCTTAACCTGGAAACTACAGGGATCCTTTCCAAAAGCAAAAAACATTATGTCACTCCTTGTCCAAAACCCTCTAATGGCCAAACTCTTCATTCAGAAAGTAAGCTACATAGGGACAAGGCATGTTCTGAGGTTTTTTGGTTGTTAATCCTCAAAGATATATATTTACTGATTTTTTAGTGAGAGAGAGAGAAACAGACAGAGACCGACAGAGACATTGATGTGAGAAACATTGATCAGTTGCCTCCCGTATGCACCTGGACCAGGCAGGGCTTGAACCCAAAATCTAGGTATGTGCCCTGACTGGGGATTGAACTCGGGACAACCAACTGACCAACCCAGCCAGAGCTATTCTGAGGCTTTAAAAAATATATTTTCTGTATTTCAAAGAAACTTGAACAGTAAAACTTTAACAAAGTTTCAGAAATAAATATTTAGATTAAAAAATGTGCTATATATTTTTTCTTTTTGTTGAGAAAGAAGTATTTTCCTTGAAGAAAAATAGAGAGAAGCAACTTGAATAGAGAAGTAAGTCACAGAGAAGCTGCTGAAACTTAGTATATAATGTCTTAGACTCTAGAGAGAGAGAGAGAAGGAGAAGGTGTGTGTGTGTGTGTGTGTGTGTGTGTGTGTGTGTGTGTGTCTACCATTAAATACCTCAAAAATGTGAACATAAATTAAAACATACTCACAGGGATTTATATATATTTTAAAGCTGTGCTAATCACAGTACTGTATTTGCTTCAGGAGCTCTACATCTATTCCAATGAAAACACCATTGTTTTAATTTTTTAGCTCATATTGAATTCCTTCAGAGATCATGTAGTAATATTTTTTAAATATCCTTAGTAGTACCAAGTCTTTGTGTTTTTAATTCTGTGAAGTTTGAAGTCTGTAAAAGCCAAATCTGTCAAATAAGTGATTGTGATTTTAAAAAAATAAAAAAGAAGCTATTAGTCTGAAAAGTGGCACTAATTTTCTTATATAGCTAATTAACTAAAAGAAAGTTCCAAGATAGGAATTTCAAAATGGCACAAATTTTACACACACTTACCAATGGAATAATTAATCATGAGTATTTAACTCAGCCATAGCTAACAATCATAATAAAGTTATGAATTAAAACAATAAAAGTTTAAGTACCCCAAATCCTGAATATAAATATTTACGTATTTCTGGTGAACACAATTTGAACTAAATTATCTGTATGTCTGTTTCTATTTACCCTTCAAACTGCTTCCCCTATGATATATTTAGTAGAAAATATACTTTCTTTATTGGAAAATTCTAAGGCCTAGAAAAACACTAAAACAGACTGCTATGAACAGCCTAGAGAAGCTTATTAGCAGGATCTTTACTCATGTAAAGGACGTTTTCACTAATGATCTAATGATGAGATCTATACCTATCCTTTAAAAAATTTTACTCAAATAGGCATTCTATATGTTTTAACAATAGTAGGGAGTATTAAACATTGTAATATTACAAAAATTTCAAAATCAAAGACATACTACTTCTTACACCAATGTTTCTCATTACTTTAACTTCTATCATGATCCAAGAATTTAGTTATCTGGAAAAGGTATAAGCAATTGCCCACTTGTCGGTCTAAGACTGGTGATCTATTTCAGGAGAAAAAAAACACTAAGGATTTTATCTACTTCTAAAAAACTTTGGCATCATATTAATCTTTATAAAATAATCATACATTACAAAATAACATTCAATGATGTAAAGAAAGTGATAAGAATAAAAATATGTTCTTTGCTATGTAAACTATTTAAAAGTAATTTTTAATGGTTTATAAAATTAATAACCAGGAATGGGTTTCAAAGGGAACTTTAGCCTTGTTTATGACGTTTTATTTATTTTTAAAATATATTTTTATTGATTTCAGAGAGGAACAGAGAGGGAGAGAGAGAGAGAAACATCAATGATGAAAGGGAATCATTGATTGGCTGCCTTCTGCATGTCCCCTACTGGAGATCTAGCCCACAACCCAGACATGTGCCCTTGACCAGAATCGAATCCATAACCCTTCAGCAGGCTCACACTCTATCCATTGAGCCAAACCGGCTAGGGCTAGGTTTTGTTTTGTATGTCTTTTAGAATGAGTGTTTCAAATACTAAGAGGACAGGCATTAATGTTATTGTAATACAATAACAATTATAGAGTTAGATCACAAAAATGGGGATTATGTGGCTTGGATGAAGAGCTCTTCAAAGCACAAAGACTCTGAATTATACAAATAGCCATAATGGAATGAAAGGTTGAACAGGGAGGGGGCTGTGTCACATGGCAAAAATATCTATTTTAGAATATTCATAGCTGCTTTTTCATAATCACCCCAAATTGGAAACAACCCAAATGTCCCTCAACTATGTGACAGATAAACTGTTATTCATTCATACAATGGAATACTCCCAAGCATTTTCTTTTTTAAAGAGCAAACTACAGTGGTACCTCGAGATATGAGTGCCCTAACATATGAGATTTTTGAGATACGAGCCCTCGAGCGAGCGATTTTTGCTTTGAAATACGAGCAACAGTTGAGATACTAGTAATCGCGAGGATTGGCTGGCTGCACACGACCCACCAGTTTACAGCGACTCCAGCCTCTCATAGTTCCCCATGCCTCAAGGTTATGGAACTAATTAAACTCGTATCTCGAGGTACCACTTTACTATATCCCAAAAGTCATGGCTGAAATTCAAATGCACTATGTTAAGTGAAAGAAGCTAGACTCAAAAGACTACATATTATATGATGCCATTGATTTGGCCTTCTGGGAAAAACAAAACTAGACAGAGAAATCAGATTTCAGTGGTTTCCAGGGGCTGGAGATGAGGGAGGGTTTGACTAGAAAGAGAAATAAGGAAAATTTGGATATTATGGAATTGTTCTATATTTTCATTGTGGCTATTGCTATATGACTACATGCATTTGTCAAAACTTACAAGGCTATCCAATAAAAAGGGTTAATTTTACTATATTAAGTTACATATTAATAGAAGTCATGGGGGAAAAGACTGCTTGCTTATCTAAGAAATGATGTAGAAAAAAATAGTACATGAGAAAATATTCCTAACAGATGGTGATATGTAGCATAAGATACATTTTAAATATACATATTCTAAATATAGTAATAATATTTATTATCATAATATTTACTATTAATTATAATACATATTACTATTAATTTTTACTATCATGCTAGGTATAATTTAATAGTCATAATATTACTGAATATAGCAATAATAGTAATAACATTTTTAAACAGCAAAATAAGAATTAAATTATATGTAAAAATAGATAAATACTTTAGGATCAGAATGAGTCATAAATTTTGCTGGATATTTGAGGTCATCCAGCTCTTGGACTTGCAAATACTTGACTTATAAATTATTATGAACCACATTAACTACGTGTAATAAATATATTACTTACCTCCTGGGATTCTTTGGAAAACTTTGCTCAAAGTGTCTCCAGTTATTATGTTGTAACTTATCATGGCTAAATACATAATTAAAATAATAGTCACCAACAATTTTCATATTGAATATTTTGAAAATAATCAGTTACTACTTCACAAGTATTGGTATAATCTTACTATTTTCAAATATAAATTTTGACTACTAATATGTAAAACTTTAAAAATAACAAGATAATAGATTTATGGAAGATTATCAATTTGTACTAAAAATACTTTCACTTAAGCATTTTTAAATAATGGTGATGTTTGGTAGTCATTTAAAATGTGACTTGTCATTAAAATTCAGTTTCCAAATTGTTTTTCAGGAACACATGTATTTCTCAAAGTGAGTATTAATACCAGAAAGTTATAAAAGCTCCAAAATATCTCCTCATTTAAAAAAGTAAGATTTTTGAGAAATATGTTCTTAGCCTTTGGTGGAGACATAAGAAACTAATGGTTAAACAATAGCTTCTATATTACTATTACAATGTGGCCATTGTTGAATGTTAACATCTTACTTATTTAAGAAGTACTAGTAGTACCATGTACCATTATGGTACATGGCTTCCACAAATCCTTAGGTTTTCAAAAATTGTATTTTAGCCTTAGAAGAAATCTATTGTTTCTCTCACTCACTTTTAATCCCAGATCATTCTATTTTTCACCAAACTAGGAAATCACAAGCATTAACCTAATGGAAATCACTCTCATTTCATGTCATTGAAATACTCAGAAAACCAACCAAAAGGACCAGAAAATAAGTAGAAACGGCTAAAGAAGTAAATACTTAATTTGGAATATATCTCAACAACTGGTACTCTTTAAAGACTAAGCAATGACTATTAAAACTATTTTATTCAGAAATGGAAGTATGTTTATGCAAATAAGTAAAATATGTATCTTCACATTCATCTTACCTATAAAAGGATACAAAAACTGTAGAACAGAAAGGAGAAGATATCCTGGAAAGCCAAAGGTTTTATTGACCAAAGACTGGTAAGTGTCTGTTCCAGAGAGAGCCCCTCCTTTTATCAACAAAATAAGGGAAAAGTCTGTGGCAAAAATAACAAACAAATGTCAGATTACATTTAATACAAAGGTTTTTCATGTTTTTGACTTTAATAAAAAGGGATTTAATTTTTTTAATTTAATGTTACAGTAAATTAGCATAGCAAAACTTACTTTCTTTTCATTATATATTACTTTTCTTGAAATGGTATTGTTTCCAGTTATATATTTTTCAATCAAGATACCAGTATACTTAACATATCCATGCAATGAACTGGACAGAAGAAGGTGTGCAGAGTAGACACAGTGGTTGGCAAACTCATTAGTCAACAGAGCCAAATATCAACAGTACAACGATTGAAATTTCTTTTGAGAGCCAAATTTTTTTAACTTAAACTTCTTCTAACGCCACTTCTTCAAAATAGATTTGCCCAGGCTGTGGTATTCTGTGGAAGAGCCACACTCAAGGGGACAAAGAGCCACACATGGCTCGCGAGCCTCAGTTAGCCAACCACGGGACTAGAGTCAAGCATCAGTTTTTCATTTTTTAATTTTACTTCCTAATTAACCAATGCAAAGACTATTAGGATAGTCAACCATCTATGTAATGGAATGTAGGTAATCAATTATTTCATAGGCATTCAACATCTGAAGTCTGAAGACTGAGAATGAAAAATGTGACCATATATAAAAAATAGATTTATGAGGTGATCATTTGTTTTATAATAAAGTACAACTAGTAACTATTTTATACTTATTATGGTTGAGAGCACTCTAAAAGTGTTTGAAATTTACAATTTAAAGATTTAAGTTTCAATTTTAGAGTTGAAATGGAAGGTATAAATATATACATATTATATAGTTGAAAGTTAATTTTTCTTCCCATTTAACTCAATGAACCTAGTGAACGTCATTTAACCTAGTGAACATCAATGCAATGTATTGGGTACATAGCTCTGCACAGGGTGTGATTATTGCTCTTTTCTCTTACTCATGTTTCCACCCATGATTTCTTTTTGTCCTTTAAGTAACTGGAAAATGCATTAAAAGACAAAGATGGATATGCCAATGGTTATAGTATGATTTCGACCCTGAGTCCTTCCCACATCACTGAAACTTCTTTCAAGTTCTTCAATAAACTCCAAATTGATAAATTCAGTGGACACACTCTAAATCTTAATCTCATTTGTTCTTTCAGTAACATTTTCTTTCCTGTTTACCATTTCCCTCTTTTTCAATCATCCTGCTTTGGCCTTTGTGACTTCACTTTTTCTTGAGTTTCCCCCTACTTTTTTGGCCATTTACTAGTACACTCCATTTTCCACCAGTTTTCTTTTATCCAGAATTCTTAGACTTTTTTTTCTCACTCTTCAAGATGTCCTGCTGTGATCTTATTCATGTCCATGGTTTCAATTTCCCATAGATATTAGTAATCTCCAAATTTGTATCTCTAGCCCAGAATCCAAAACTCCAGATTTCTACATCTAGCTGCCTAGTAAATACTTTACATTGGTGATCTCATAGACATCTCAGTTTTAAAATATCCAAATTCTAATTTATGTATTTGTTTTCAAACCTGCTTCTTCATTCATATTTCTCCAATCTCTGAATAGTATCAACAGAAATTTGAGAATCACCTAGACTTCTCATTATCCATCATCTTTTGTATTCCTTTGTTCACCAAGTCCATTACTACATCATAAATTATTCCACTGTATATCCTCATTTCTAATATCTAGCTGCTTTATTTTAGCCTGGTATATGATAAAGGGTTTGGACCTTTATCATATACTACTGGTCAACAAACTGCAGCTCACGAGCCACATACAGCTCTTTGGCCCCTTGAGTGTGGCTCTTCCACAAAATACCACGGCCTGGGTGAGTCTATTTTGAAGAAGTGGCATTAGAAGTTTAAGTTTAAAAAATCTGGCTCTCAAAAAAATTTCAATCGTTGTACTGTTGATTTGGGGCTCTGTTGACTAATGAATTTGCCAACTACTGTCATACACCGTCTGGATTAGTGCAATAACCTTCAAGTAATTTTCTTATCAACCAATCTCTCTCCCTACAAAACATTTTTTATTAGTGCTGAGATGTTCTTAATATTCCCTCCTCAAAGGGGTCTTAACCATATCATAAATCTGATCATGTCTTTTGCTGCAGATACTCCAGGGGATCCTTTAATAAATCTGAAAATCAACTTTTTTTCATGATGCATAAAAAATTATGTATTAGCTGTGTGACCTTGGATGAAGGACTTGACCTTTCTGAATTATTACTATATTAGAACCACAAAAATGCTAGCAAATACTTACACAATATTTCCTCAGGCCGTTTCTAAATGCTTTACTTATATTAACTTATTTAACATTTACAACAATCCTAGGTAATTGCCATTATTAGACCCATTTAATAAATGAGAAAAATGAGGCACAGAATTAGCCAAACTTCACAGAATTAGCAATGGAGCAATCAGGATTCAGGGCCTGATAGTTTGACCCCAGCATCCATGTACATAATCAAAACCTCAACTCTGTTGCATGTAACAGTAGACCTTGAGCAAGTCATTTTAATCCATTAAAGTTTCAATTTCCTCCTCCATAAAAGCAGAACATAAATACCTACTGCTTGGAGTCAGAAGGATTATGTCATGCTCAGCATCTGGCCAGTCCTCAGGAAATGGTAATGATGAGGAACAACTCATGAGAGCCTTTATAAACACCTCTGCAAACACTCTACCAGCATCTTTCTCTACTTACAAACATCAGCCCTAAACTTCAACTAGACTGAATATTTTCACAGTCCCTTTTGTATTTCCACATTTCCATCTACTTAGAGTAACTATCCATTTTCTTTGCTCACTCATATATTTTCAAAAACACTTAGTGGAGATATCTCCTGCTCCCCAATACATGCCTGCTGTGTTGTATCCCAATGTTTCTATCGTCATATACATATTTTTATTATGGTATCAGAGGCTCAGTGCACAAAATTCATGCACAGGGGGTATTCCTCAGTCCAGTGTGCACCGTCTTCAATCTGGGACCCTTTGAGGAATGCCAGACTTTAGTCGGACAATCCAGGATTTCTGGCTGCCAACTGCTCACCTGCCTGCTTGCCTGAATGCTCCTAACTGCTTCTGCTTGCCAGCCTGATCACCCCCTAACAACTTTCCTGCCAGCCTGATCGACACCTAACTGCTCTCCTGCTGGCCCAATTGCCCTTAACTGCCTTTCCCTGCCAGCCTGGTCACCCCTAACTGCCCTCCCCTGCCAGCCTGGTCCCCCAAAACTGCCCTCCATTGCAGGACTGGTTGCTCCCAACTGTCCTCCCCTGCAGGATTGGTTGCCCTTAACTGTCCTCCCCTGCCAGCCCTGTCACCCCTAAATGCCCTCCCTTGCTGCCCTAGTCACCCTAAATGCTCTCCCCTGATAGCCTGGTCGCCCCCAACTGCCCTCCCCTGCTGGCCTGGTTCCTCCCTTACTGTCCTTCCCTGCAGGCCTGGATCCCCCCAACTGCCCTCCTCTGCTGGCCTGGTCACCCTCAATTGCCCTCTCTGCTAGCCTGGTCACCCCTAACTACCATCCCCTGCAGATCTGATTGCCCCCAACTGCCCTTCCTTGCAGGCCTGGTTCCCCGCCAAGTGCCCTCCCTTGCAGACCTGGATCCCCTCAACTGCCCTCCTTTGCTGGCCTGGTCACCCCCAATTGCCCTCCTCTACCAGCCTGGTAACCCCTAACTGCTCTCCTCTGCTGGCCATCTTGTGTGTTGGAGTGATGGTCAATTTGAATCTTACTCTTTTATTAGATAGGATTTTTAGTGAAGTATTGTAACTATGTATTTTTGTTCACCTGAGACACTATATACTGAGCTTCACACAGGCAAGGATAATGTTCTTCATTGCTAAATGGCAGCAATGTCAGTAAATATTGAAATCAATCAATGATCAATATATAACAGGGTTCAAATTTAATTTGACAATGACCTAATAAATATATTTTAAAATATTCTGCAAGCACAAAGGGCATAGCAATTGATTCTAATTCCTATGTTTAAAACTAGAAAAAGCTTCACAGAAGAGTTGAGTAGTGCCTTAAAGGTTGAACAAGTTTAACCAGGTAGAGAAAAAGAAAAAAAAATGTCTAAAAGGGGGGACTATCCACGGGAAGGTGGTTGTGAAAGCATATTCTCTATGTGAGGAATTATATACCCAGAATAGCTAAAACATAAGGTCCACATGTGACAGTGTTGGTGACAGTGTAACAAAGAGGTTAGAATAGTTGGAGATTGAAAATTCATACTGTGACTACACTATGAAGGAATTTGAATGCAATACTTCTTTGTTTCTGTTGTCATTATGGAATCTTGGAATGCTTTGGTTGGTGGAGTAACAGTTATCCAGTCAAGGTTTTATAAAGTTAAGTTGAAGCAAATTGAAGGACTGATCAAAAAGTGGACAGGTGCTAAAGGCAGTAAACAGCAACTTAGTGGCCAAAGAAGATAATCAATGAAAACCTGAGTAACAGAGATGAAGTAACCAATTTCACAGGTGTTGTAAATTTTGGTGAAGAACTGTATGCATGGAATGAGAATGTTGAGTTTCATAAAAGTTCAAAAAGTTTTGCTTAAAGTTATCAATTTGGTAAGAATTTAGTCAAAAATAAATATAAGTGATTTCATCTGTTTGTAAAATACAACCTATAAATATATTATCTTAACCCTTTTAGGAATCTCAAATATTAATCATTATAATATTTTGATCTCACTTTAAATATATTATATGCAAATTTTAGTTAATTCATGAATGAGTCTATGTTATTCAACATGAAAATTTTCTTTTAAATAAGTCTGTATGTTTAGATAATAAAAGTTATTTTACTTTAATCAGCAAATAACAAAATTTAGAACAATTTAAAATAAAACTGTTGTAAATAGTCGTAATTCTTTTTTGTTTCTCAACATTTCACAAACATGCAAACAGAACTTTGAAAAACTCCCTGTTGAATTGCTCATATTCATTAAAGGCCTTAAAAAGACAAAAAAAATTAGAGACAAATTACACTGTGTGATTACAGTGCCAACTTAAAGAAAAAATTAAAGAAAATATTATACCTTACTTATAAATTTTGCTCTTAAAATTCTAATTAAAAAACAAAATTAATTATAATCTTTAAAAATTTTTGCTTTTGTGTGGTTATCCTTTATCAAAATAATATAAGGATTTTTATCACATAGCTAAATTAATGAGTCAACTAATATATGATTTTGCAAAGTACTGCTCACAATGACCGCTGTAGGTTTATATATAGCATCAGTTGAGAAAGTTATTCACAGCAGCCTTTATTTGTATATAATATAATTTAGCTTTAGTAAACTGTTCATTCTCCTTAAGTATTTAATTCTTAGTTGATCTATGTATTTTAATTTATGTAATGTGTGTAAATATTTATAGTGCACTTAAATAAACCATGGTTATTATGCCTGGGTGAAAATTAATTATTAGTCAGTGCTGATTGACTGGGAAGCAGGAAATTAGAAATAATAAGGGTAAATCCTTAAATGAGATTTTTTTTAAGTGTGATAAATGCTTGTATGAATAGAATGCAATTTTTAAACAGCAGCAACTCTGAATGTTATGGATTCCATCACTAAGTTACAACTTAACCTACACATTAAGAACGATAGAAGCTAAAAGCAGCTCAGGTTTTGGATGGTGAGGAGAAGGCAGGAGGAAGGAGCCCAGTCCCTTCACAGCCTTGACCACGGTATCTACTTCATGCTTTACCCTCTCTTTCTCAGCCTGAGAAAATCAGCAGTTACAAACTGGAAGCCTGAGAGTTTATGGAAGATAACATCTTGGTAGGGTCTCCAGAGCAGAGTTGAGATAGAGATTCTGGGCATTGAGGGAGTCCTCCCAGGAGAAGGCGAGTGAGAGGATAGGGCAGAGGAAAGAGTTAGCAAGGATGAGGTCCCAGGTGGAGACTAGCTATGCTCTGGAGCTCCAAGGACATCACACATCTGTTCCTTCCTGGAAGCAAGTTCCTCTATCACCAGTCAGTCATTGGCTGGAGGCTGTGGGGACATGGCAGCTGGGGGTTGTAATCTCATAAAGGAAAGTGGTGCCACTGAGGTTCAGGGCAACTCTCTGGAGCAGGGAACACTGAGGTGTTTTGCACTATCTGGTAAAAAGGCATCAGGGTGGCTACACGCAGTGGCCACCATAGCAGCAACCACAGAAGATGGTTTTTGTGATTGCTGTCTCTTTCACAGTGATCCTAAGATAGAGGAAAGACCCTGTATTTGTCATGATGTAAGTTGATGGCATGACAAGGCAGAGAGGAGGACAGCAGGGAGAGGAGCTGATTATGAGTGTATAATCTGCACTTATATGGGGAAAGTGGCAAAACATGGGTGTGAATGAACATAGTACATGAAAAGGGGGAGGTGGAAGAGAAGTAGTAAAGAGCATCCTGTTGCTGCACTTAGAAACAGGGGTTGGTGGGGAGCTGAGCAGACGTGGGGAAGGTGGGAATACCAGGGCTTTCAGTTCCACCTGCACAGATGTAGCTGGAAAAAGCCGCTCATTCTTGTGCACCTGCCCATGGGCACTGTGGGAAGGAAGTCCTAATGAGTACACTTTCAGCTCATAGCTGACTTAGCTTTAATCAGCTTTTAAAATGACTTTCCCACCTACCACTTGCTGCATAAAGTGAAAGGCACATGAAAAGGATTTAGGCTTGGTAATATATAATGCTTTTCTAATCTGTTCAGAGGATTAGCAAGAAAAGTAAATCTCCTCAGACATAATGTCTAAATTCTTTAGGATTCTTTGATCCAGTAACATCAATTATAGGGTGTGTGTGTGTGTGTGTGTGTGTGTGTGTGTGTAAAATAGTGCTTGTGCAATTTAAGTTGTAGGAACTAGCAAAGCTAGAGTATTTTACCTGTAACATATGAAACCCAGAATAAAAGCAATATTCCCAGAGGAAAGCCAGCTTGCTTCATTGAATATGGCAATCCTGAAAAAAAACACACACAAAATGCCCCACCCATCATATTAATAAAACATACAAAAATACAGAAGTTTTCTCCAATTCCTATTTATAATAGGCTAAGTAAACTGACATAGTTATATGACATAATTATAAAAAATGCATATGACTACTAAATTCAAGCATTCATATATTAATACTTATTTCAGAATAAAATGTTTTAAATTAAGGACATGTCAAGAGAATAAGTTTATAAGGTGATGAAGTAAGAATAAGAAAGAAGCCGATGAAAAATAGATGTCAGTTCACACAAATAATGTTCATCTCAGAGTGAAGGGATCATATGACCTAGAATATGGAAAGTAAAGACCCAACACTTTCTTCATGTGCTACCTGGGCAAACAAAGAGGATAAAAAGAGCATAGCAGGGTAATGGGATATGAGTAGTCAAAATAGGCAGCCATGTAAGAAAAGGAGAGAAAAATGAGAAGGCCGAAATATTTTAATAAAGCTTAAGGGGGCAATATGAAATATTTTGTTATGAATTGTTTGGAAAATGAACAAATGAAGTATTTAAAGTAAAATATATTCAAAATATTTCCACTCAGAAATTTTACTTTCTGAAATATTTTTCTTTTAAAAAGTCTGCTGAACAGATTAAAAGGTGTTTTAAATGTTGCTGACATGGATCAGCATAAAATGTTCACACCAGGAATTAAGTATGGAATTCTGCCAAGGAGAGCTGCCCACTCATCTGTGGTACATAGAGGCAAAATTTCAAACAAGTCTTTAACCCTGTGTGTTACTACTCCACTTCAGTTTCCTCCACTTGATATACCATTTGAAAAGAAAATTATCTTTATACTGGGTCAATACATAGATAAAATTAAAACATTAAGTCAAGAAGGGTAACAATTCAATGATGACTGTGATTAAAATGTTAAAATTTTACGGGGAAAAAGAATATTCTCAATGAGTAGTGCAAGGTTCAATTTTGTCCCTACTTTTTCTTAAATTGGATATTTTCAAATAATAAAAATAGCAAGTATGAAAAAATAACTAACTACCTTTATTAATATAATGCCATGAACTTAATTTTGTAATAACTTTCCCCTTGCTTCAAATTGAGAAAATATGAGCTGATCATTTCTTTCAATTGTGATTTGGTTCCTTTGTTTAAAAAATCATATACAACTTTATTTAACCAATTTCTATTTATTTAGTAAGTGGCATTTAATTCTGATACAAATTCACAAGTTTGTGCTTTAAATTTAACACCATGTAGATGGGTAAGGGAACATTGTATGGATTTAATTTTTCACAAGATTGTTATGTTTTCACATTAAATTTTTTTAGCTCCAATATTTCCAAATATTGAGGTCTTACACCTCAAGAAGGTCATAGAAAGGTGATTCAAGTAATGGTGGACACTCCAGGAAGAGGGGAAAAGTAAATTAGGTAATACTATCAATAACCAGGCAGCCTATGAAAAATTTTCAGCATCTCTCATATGATGCTCCTTCTAACCTAACCCATGTGGAGGATGCTCTCAAACTTAGAGTGTGGATCACCACCCAACCATTCAGGGAAAGGGGGAGTTATGTAATGCCCATGGCTACCCTGGAAAAAAAATGGAAGACTTTCATGAAAGAAAATTACCAACTTATCATTCAAGATCTTTACTTTAAAACCTTCAAAAAACACCAGCAACATAATAAGAGTCTTAAATTTGGCCTTTACACTTAAAATTAAAAAGACAACAACAAAGCAACACTTACCTATTATACCAGATCCTATAATAGAGTTGACAACATTAAAAACAGCAGCAGACTGACTGCAAGTTTTCCCTTTGTGCTTATGTTCAGAAACAAGGGTTTCTTTGTCATCTAGATCTCTCTGTTTAAACATATAAAATGGCCAATATATAAAATTAAACAAATATTGACTTGTTCAAAAGACAGAAACATGTCAGACAAATGTGCAATGTAGGAGACTAACAATACCAGCAATGACGATAAGTAACATCAATCGTGATGAGAAAATAATGAAGAAAATAATAATGAGTGATAACAATGGCTAGTAGCTCAACAGAGCTTTGTAAATAAACTCCATCCTAAAATGTACTGATTACAGCTTCACAAAGTTCAAGGACTGCCACATGGGACCCCAGAGTAAAGGATCTGTTAGGGAAGCCGGTGATGTGATTTTGTGAAATTAAAGGGGTTACAATAAAAGTGCCTGCGAAGAAAGAAGAAGGAGGGAGGGAGGGAGG
>JAAGEH010000393.1:21334764-21400253 GCA_011751065.1 Lasiurus cinereus | reverse complement strand
GGAGGGTCTGTCTCCCGCCCACTCGCGAAAGCCAGCGGCACAATCAGCAATCCGTCCTCCGCGTGGTGCCGTGCGCGACCAGACCTCCGATCCTTTGCAACTCCCCTAAATTTCCGTGCACCTCTCCCTTTTCACAGTCCAAACTCCCCCCGTATGAGTTTCGGCTGGATCTGGGGTTTAGTGTCGTAAGATAAGGAGTTCAGTGCCGTTGGGAGTCTCCGTTTCCCGCCCGCCAGAGAAAGCCAGCCAGGTACTCCGGCACCCGCTCTCTCAGCGCGCGTCTCCGTACCTCAGCTTTTTGCAGCTCCTCTGGGTCTCCGCGAGCCCCTCTCTTTCCTTCTAGTTGTAGAACTTCCACTCAGTCAGCTTTCGTGTGGTTCTGGATGATGTCCGTTCTGTCTTTTAGTTGTAGTTTTGAAATTGTTGTGCGAGGCAGCAGTATAGGTGTTTACCTATGCCGCCATCTTGGATTCTCCCCTCTATTTGGTCAAATATTTAATTGACTCACCCCTAATGCCTTGGCCAGGCCAGATGGTCTCCATAATCTGGACTAAATAATCAGAATGTATTCTTTTGGGGAGGAGGGAGGCATTGGTCATCTTACAAAATCATTCTTGTAATTATTTACTATGATCTATATGCTACTCATTATCAAGGATGTTTTATTCTTGTGGTACCATGTTATTAATATTTCATAATTTAGGTATTTTTGCCGTTTTCTAACTGTAATTATTAGAATTATGGAAAGCCATTATTATGCCATTTTTGGTTAGAAGTCAGTGGGAGTGGGGCACTGAGGAATGAGTTTAAATTCGTATGACCGTAAGCATTGGTTTGTCCAAGACAGTCCTGCTTTGGGCTTCTTGTCCCAGTCTAATTATGAATAGCATCATTTTTATTGTTAAAAGAATGACAGGTCCCAGTTTGAATGACAGGTTACAATAGTATGCAACAAAGGCACACTGGGGATAATAGTATAATGTAGAGGGAGTTTTGGCAACTATCTGCTATTGGCTCTAATTCTTCTCCTTTCTTCTGGCAGTATAGAGCCTCTCATTTTTGTCTAAACCACAGCCACCTCAAAGGAGGAATAAAATTCACATCTTTACTTGCTGCTTGTTGTGATTCAGTTCTGAACAAGAAGATGTGGATAGAATGTATATCATTAAGGAGAAGGTTAATACCTTTACCTTCTTTTTCTCCTTCCTACTAGCTGGAATGCAGAGACATGATGGCTGAAGCTGGAGCTTTATCCTGGACTATCACCTGTTGGGAACCTTAATTTGAAGATGACCTAGTAACAAGATAGAAGGTGCCTGGGTCCTGGTGGATATGCTAGATCTGGATTGTTCAGGTAATATGAGAAGGAATTAATCTTTGATCTAGTTTAAACTATGCTGTTTGGGGTTTTCTGTCATTTACAGACAAATATAACCCTTAATAACACTTCCTATGGGTACTAAGATGTGATTCTAATAGTCAGAAGGATTCATGCAATCCAGATATTTTTAAAATAACAGCACCTAAAGAAGTTCTTTAACTAAGCTCCTTGTGGGAACAATAAAAATGTTCATTGTACTTAATTAAACTCTGTATTAAAAACATAACTGTTTACTATTAAATGCATACATAATCAACTACAAGTCAATTGATTTTGATATTCTGAGTTTTTCCTCATTAATGAACTGGTGAAAACCTTGGCTAATATGGCCAGAAGGATGTTCTCTCTGTTGATATGGTGTGGGTTCCCTTCTCTGTGTGCCATGTTGGTCTTATTCTTTGATCGTTTGGTGTCTGGTCTGCACTGTTTGTGCCGGTATTGCTTCAGGGTCTGCATTGCTTATCACAGAGAATTATTACTAGATTTGGATCACTAACTGGAGGACTGACCCAGAAAAACTGTAGTTATGACTCTGCCTTGAGTGCATTCTCAGCCCCTTCTGCACTACCTGCCTGTATTTTCTGCACATGTGATGGAGAGGGCATTTAAAGCCTCTAAGCAAAGAAGTGTTTCTATTGGGGATCGAACTCCAATTTGACCTACATCACAATACTTACTTTGTAATCTCAGAGCTGTTCCCCAAGCTCCAGCAGTGGGAGGTAAGCAGCTCTTATGCATTAGCCGCTCTATACCCACTACACTATGAAGAGCATCATTTAACACAGTAGGTGAGCAAGCTGTGATTTATCTTCAAATGGTACCAGTCTTTTTTTTTCACTCAATAAATATGCCCAAGCACCTGTAAAGTGACAATGTTAAAGAAATGAAATTGGGTGCTACCTGCCCTTTCATATCTTTTATGTAACCTTCATTTATCCTATAAAGGTTTCAGTAGGGTAAATAAGAGCTGATTTACCTATTTTGATGTTTTTTCTTTAGTCCTAATAAAATTCCATTTGCAATATTTCAATCCTGTATCAGTTGAACTAAACTGGGAGAAATGAAATTCTGTGCCCTCTGTTGAACCGGTAGGAAGATCAGAGTCTCTCCCAGATAGTGCTCTAGAGACTATATAATCTCAAAGACTTGAAGAACTGGAGCAAAGAGTGAGGTGGGACCCTGGCAACAGAAGTGTGAGTGACATCTATGGGTGTGTATTCTCTCCTAGCTAGAATGATGCCTTCTCATGCATGATGTGTGACAGAAATACTTTTCATCACAAAGAATAGCAAGTGGCCCTAGCCATTTTTGCTTGGTGGATAGAGCATCAGTCTGTAGACTGAAGGGTCAAGGGCATGTACCTTGTTTGCAGGCTCAATCCCTGGTCCTGTTAGGGGCGTGTGCAATAGGGCAACCAATTGATGTGTCTCTTTCACATTGATGGTTTTTCTCTCTATCTCTTTCCCTCCTTTCAACTCTCTCTAAAAATCAATGGAAAAATATCCGAGGGTGAGGATTAGCAACAAAAACAAACAAACAAAAAAATGGTAAGTGGGTTTAAGATCCGGAAGTGGGATTAAAGGGTCCAAAATAACTATGTGACTAGAGCCTGGATTGCCAATAGTATAGAAATATGGGGCTGGAAACTTCTAAACTCCTAATCTGACTGTGTCTCTTTCTGGTTTCAGGTACTTTTGTTTATTCCTAAAATATAATACCGTCATTTACTTAATGCTCTATGTAATTGTGAACTGTCTGTGGAAATGGAATGGATCACATTTATATTGTTCTTGTTGATTATGATTATTTTATTTCTTCACTCAACCTAGTATAGTTACTGCTGCTCATTAAAAATCTACCAAATAGAAGAAAAAAATCTCAAGAGAAATCAGCTAGTAAAAAGTCTCATAAAGAGAGAATGAGTTTAATGTGGCCAGAAATCAGGGCCATCAGGAAAACATTTCAGTAATGAGATCATGATGCTCATTTGCCTCTAAGGCATCTGAGAAACTGAGAAAGACCTGGATCATTTCCATTTATTAATACAACCAGAATATTGAAAAAACAAGGAAAATATAGGGAAAAAATGACACACAATTATGATACAGTTTTAAATGTTTTCATTTAACAAATTAATCCTCTGCTGTTAAACTCCAAATACAATGTACTATCATTGTTATTTATCTATATATGTAAAAGCCTAAGCTATCTAAAAATCTAATGACTGGTTGACTGGTCACTATGATGTGCACTGACCACCAGGGGGCAGACGCTCAATGCAGGAGCTGACCCCTAGTGGTAAGTGTGCTCCCACAGTGGGAGCACTGCTTAGCTGACCTCTTGATGCCAGACGCAGGGCTCACGGCTGGCGAGTGCAAGCCACTTCTGGATTGTGACTGACTCAGCAGCATGAGCCCACAGCAGGCACAGCAGGGCCAGGATGAGCAGGAGAGGCAGGCAGTTTTGGACTGCTAATTTCATCCCAATCCCCACAGACCATGTCAAGGGAACCCCACCAGTGCATGAATCTGTGCACTGGGCCTCTGGCATGATAATAATAGGATATATTAAAATATATTTATGTATAATGCACAACAGCGGGATGGTGTTTTAATGTTTAAAATTGATTAAGGAGGACAAAGTTTAATATCTTTAATGAATCTCTGCAACTGTATATATAACTTCATGTAGTATTAAGGTCTAAATCTGAGATTCATCAGGCACTGAAGACTCAAGCCAAATGACCCTTTCAACCACCTGTAACAAGCACTGTCTGTCTTACAAATGTTTAGTAGACATATATTTTAAAAGATGCACCAGATACTAGCAATTAAAGGTATCAATTATCCACTCATGTTTTAAGAGGATGATCTGCTCATCCTCTATAACAGTGGTTCTCAACCTGTGGGTCGCGACCCCTTTGGGGGTCAAACCACCCTTTCACAGGGGCCACCTTAAGACTATTGGAAAACACCTATTTCCCACAGTCTTAGGAAGCAACACACCTGCTCCTCGGTGTAGCAAAATGTAGCAATGTAGTTTACTGTTGTTATATGAAAACTGTTGCCCATGCTACACCACGATTCAAGACAAAATTTCATTTATTTGTAATTAGAAATAAATATTTCACAATATATAATTACATATTGTTTTGTGATTAATCACTATGCTTTAATTATGTTCAATTTGTAACAACGAAAATACATCCTGCATATCAGATATTTACATTACAGTTCATAACAGTAGCAAAATTACAGTTATGAAGTAGCAACGGAAATAATTTTATGGTTGGGGGTCACCGCCACATGAGAAGCTGTCTTAAAGGGTCGTGGCATTAGGAAGGTTGAGAACCACTGCTCTATAAGGAAGGGGAAAATTTACTATGCTCCATTTCATGGTCTCACACTAATCATATATCTGGAAGCTCATAGAATCTGACTAGAAAAGTAGTGTATGATCCATCAGATATGCTCACTTTTTTTTTCATTTTTTGAACATTATTACTATGGATAAAGTTTCTGTGTATAGCACTCAATAGTTTCTGAAAATAAGATATATTAGCTCTGTAATTGGGAGCCAAACTTTATTAAAAGATGAATAACTTGATCAGATAGTATAAGTAATATAGCAAATGAGTAAAATAAATATATTTGCTAAAACAATTCCAAGGATCAATTTATCTTAAAAGGCTGGGTGAGTGGTCAGGGACATTTGATGGAAGACTGGAAACTGATAAAATTTAGCCTAGCAAAGTTGATGTTTAATTTGTAAGCTGAACATCCTAACCTTGGATCTAAAAAACAAACTATATAGGTTCAAGTGGGAACATATGGGTTATCTGAAATTCATTTCAAAATGAGTTAGTGCTTTTAATTAACAATAACTTTTAAATGATTCAGCAATGTTATTGCAAAAAAGTCTATTGCAGTCTTAGGCAATAGAAATTGAAACATATGACACAGAACAAGAAAAGTAGTAGAACCAGGCCATCTGTCTTGGTTACACCACACATGTGTAGACTATTATTTTCATCTATGGAAGCCACAATTTGGAAAATTTACAGATAAATGGGGCCATTTTCAGAAGAGAGGAATGATGAAAGGTCTCATGACTCTTTAAATAGCTAGAGAATATAAGACTCAGGGGATTAAGGGTTTACTCAATATAAGAAATGGCTTCATATCCTAATTACCCAAAGATATTCTGGGATAAGTTGGGTGGTAAATTCCTAGTGGAGATATTTAAACATAGGCATGACCACTGGGCAGGGACATTGTATTATAGAGTGTTCTTGGGGATGATGAAGGATAAGAAGTGGGTTGGGTGTACTTTGCTTGCAAGTAGGAAAAATTTACTTGAACTCCTTAGAAATGAGGAGAGGTAGTTGTTAGAAGTATTTATATACTAAATCCAGGTCTAGAAAACTTGGCAGGGCTCCTGATAGCGCTACATGTTTGCTCTCTCAGTCTGTCATAGCCAGCTTATCTTTATCTTAATTTTGGCTCCTCATTCCTACTAGCTATTCATTTCTCCTAAGCGAAATCTAGGGTAAGTAAGTTGGACATACTCAGCTAACTACAGTCACCTCTGTTGAGCTTAGCCTTTTGAACCACACTCCTCTTGGGTGGCTGCCAGCCTAGGAATGAGCTCTCCTTGGGTTAGATTCCAATCTCTTATCCAGTCAATGGCCACGCTGTAGGCCGATTTCTATGGTTTATCTGACAAGCACTGGGGAATGGATTGGGGGAAACAATTTAAGGTAAAGGTGGGCTTGGGCTGTGACCTGAACTACAACCAGTATAAATGAAACACTAAATAATTTTAAGTTTCCCCTGGAATGGGTAATTCTTCATGATGCTAGGTAGGATCTGAGTTGGACCTTGATCATTGAAAGTAAGATAAGGAGAGGATATGGTAATTTCTTATATGGGGAATAAGGCAGACACATGTATTATTGGAGTAAATAAAATAAGAAAGAGGAAAAGGTATTTGAAAATTGATAAAGATAGATTCCAATTAATTTTATTATTTCTCAGTATTTTTCTGTTTCTAATATTGCCTTGTATTACATACTTCTCTCCTGTTAACTGGAGAGATATCATGGGTATATTAGACAAAAGAAAAGGTGCTTGATTTGCAAAGATGTAAATGTGGGGGTGTTTCTTTTAAATATAAAGTACTATTAGTGTTTTATGAAATTAAAAATAATACATTGTAATAAGTGATTTTATTCTTATTAGTGGCTGATTTCTGAATATAAAAAGCCATGTGAGAAAATGAAATAAAAAGAAGAATGAAGCAAGGCATTTTTTTACTCCATCTTTTTTTTTAAAAAAGCCATTTGTTTCTCATTTCAGATCATTTTGCTTTAATTTTCCCTTTCTCAGCTGTGTTCCTTTCTCCCAGCTCTTCTAACCTATTTGCTCAGTATGAGACTGTATCTAAGACGTTTTCTAGAAAAATGTCAATGTAAACACAGTGGCCTCTTGCCAAGTAGAAAGTCAGTCTGATTATAAGAAATTTTAAAATAGTATGGGCAAGAATAATAAGAATGCATGGACTAAATACTACTACCTTCTTCAACATGATGTCCAAAAGGGTCTCCTCCCTGAGGGCTGGAGAGGGCGCACTGCAGGCGAGCAGCTGCATTCTCACGACCTTGCTTCCCAGGGGCTGACCCGAGGTGGTAGGAAGCAGAGGACAGCAAAGCCCTTATGTTGGCCTGGCCTTAAATGTCCCCACTACACAGGCAGAAAAAAACATGGTAACTAAAGAATGTAAAACATACTGCTAGTAAAATACAAATTATCTAAAGAGAAGGAACCATGGGCTTAGAGATTAGAAATGTAGAACAGTAGCAACAACAATAAGTAAACCGTAAGAAAACCATGTGTGCTTTAAGGTTTAATTTTAAAAACCAGATAATTTTTTGGTGTATTGTATGTCCTACTAAAAACCCTGTAAAATGTCCCCTTGGGGCAAAAATAAGAGTAATCTAATAAGTTTAACACATATCTTATCCCAACCCACCCCCCCTCACACACACACACACACACACACATCAAATTAAATGGTGGAGGGGGTAGTGAAAATAAATCATGTACAGAGCTTTCCCCTTTAATTTAAATAGCCAGTTTCTATCAGGAAACTATAACTCTTCAGTGATTCAGCTAGGCCACATTTTAAAATACATTTTTATTGCCCAGATGGTGTGGCTCAATAGTTAAGAGTTGACCTATGAACAAGGAGGTCACCGTTTGATTCCCAGTCAGGGCAAATGCCAGCTTTGTGAGCTGTATCCCCAATAAAAGGATGTGCAGAAGACAGCTGGTCCATGATTCTCTCTCATCATTGATGTTTCTCTCTCTCCCTCTCCCTTCTTCTCTGAAATCAATGAAATATATCTTTAAACATCATTTTTATTTATCCTAATTAGAATATTTCCCTTTTAGAAATTCCTTTTGAAATAATTTTGTGTCACACAACTATACATACTTGTGTTATATAAGTCTCTTTTGTCATCTATTCCCCAAATATTTATGGGAAAAGGTCAGATTAGAAGTAATGTTAAAAAATGAAATGGAAAACACAACAAAATCTGAAATTGCTATTGTCCCATAATCCATTTGTACTGGTTTCTGTGTTAGCTCAAATAATCTCCAGTCACTTTTCTGATAAGCTACTAACTGACATCTTTTTGTGTGTAATGTGTCCGCCAATAAGATTTAAGGGAGGCAACAGAACTCTTTCAGTGATTTCAGTGATGATAAAAATATTTGCAGTCAGAGAGACATGGTCTTTAGTAGTTAAATGATTCATAATTATTTATATTAGTTTCAGGTGTACAGCATAGTGGTTAGAAAAAATCATAGACTTTGCAAAGTGATATCCCCAATAATTCCAGTGCCCACTAGGCACAACACATAGTTATTACAATATTATTGACTGTATTTTCTATGCTGTCTTTTACATCCCCATGACCATTTTGTAACTACCCATTTATACTCCTTAATCCCTTCACCCTTTTCACCCATCTCCCCAACCACCCTTCTTGTGGTAACCATCAGTTTGTTCTTGGTATCAGTGAGTCAGGACAAATTTAAAATATTGATTTTTCTATTCCATTTTATTGAATTTATGTTCTTATCCAATTACTGTTTTGCTGGTTATTTCTTGTTCATCATTGCAAACTTTAGCTCTATGATAAAAACCTAATAATCACTCAAAATAGATTTCCTTCACTAAATGTATTCCAGATCACTTAAAATATAAACCTTTAAGCCAGTATTCATTTAGGGAGACTTACTTATTAGATATTATCTTTGTTTGCTACCTAATTATTTTAAAGCAACTATTTTCTAATCCATTCAGAGGTGAATTGATTAAAAAAGAAGTGCTTCATGTAACTCTGAATCCTGTAATTGCTTTTAGCCCTGGCTCAGATGAGCTGGACGGGTCCTGTGTGCAGTTAACAGATAGGCTGGGCACTCCAGGCATCAGTACTATTTCAGTGCTGTGTTAAGATCAAGTGGTTAGCGAGAAACAATTCAATAAGAGTTCCTGGTTTCTAGGTACACACAGAAGTTCAGATAAAAACTTGCCTGAAGCAAGATTCTATTTCAGCAAATAAATACAAGAAATAGGACATTAGAATAAGGCTCAGATATCAAGGACAGGAAACTCCTGTAAGCATCATTGGTTTGACCATTTTGAGTGAATTGTTTACCAAAAAACGCCTACTCTTTTGTAGTGTTCTTTAACAGAAAAAAAGTGGGAGTCTTATTTAGCTCTTGAGGCACATTTTAATTACTATTCATTTTTAACATGGCACATTACATTGATAGCTCTTTTAAGTCCAAAATTTTCTTATTCTTAAGTACTTGTTTTGCATATGCTATTTTTTTTTCATGGAATTATAGTGTACAATGAGACGTGGCCTCTCAAAACACCAGATAGAATATGTAGTAATCAGTTTAATTTGTAGTGAATGCTCATTATTCAGCCAAGATTCTTAACTGACTTGAAACTTAGAGATTAAAAAATAATGTCTAATTTTGGTTTCTTTAGTCACAAAAATAGCTGTGGAATGAAGTGTAGATTAAGATAGATGGATGAGTCTTCAACTATCCCAGTTAGATAGTTAAGGAAAATTTCTTGAAATATTCCTGTTTCTCCTTACACATATTAGAATTTGGGGTTGAGAAAAAGGGGAATTATGGATTAATAAATACTTGATTTCTGGTAGGCACTTGACTTATGTAACTTCAATGTGTCATTACAGATATTTTTCACAGTGTGGGTTATAACCTTATCGGATATAGTTGCATAGCCTCACAAATTGCTTACAATATTTCCAAAATGTAGTTAATACCTCTTACTTAGAAATGTTGCTGATGCTAGGTGTCCATCAGAAAACTATGGTATATCTACACAATGGAATATTACGCTACCATCAAAAAGAAGGAATTCTTACCATTTGCAGCAACCTGGATGGAATTGGAGAGCATTATGCTAAGTGAAATAAGCCAGTCAATGAAAGAAAAAATATCACATGATCTCACTCATTTATGGATAATAAAGAACATTATAAACTGATGAACAAAAAGATAGATACAGTGTCAGTAAAGCATTCACAGACTGTCAAATTACAGCAGGAAGGTTAGGGAGAGGTGGGGTTGATAAGAGATCAACCAAAGGACTTGTATGCATGCATATAAGCATAACCAATGAACACAAGACACGGGGGGGTTAGGGTATGCCTGGAAATGGGGAGGAGAGGGGAGCAATGGGGAGATATGTATACATGTAATACAATAATAAAAAAATGTTTTCAATAACTATATAGTGTAATTTTTCTAAAAAAAAAAAAAAGAAATGTTGCTGATGAAGCCTTTCAGTTTAAGTAAATTACCCAAGGTTTTATAATATGTGTTAATTAAGGTAGTTTAGGGGAGGAAAATGTTTTTCTTGACAATCTTACAGTTTCTGATTGCTTCTGAAAATGAAACTGATAAAAAGATAGATTAATAGGAGAAACATATACAGATTTTATTGAAATTTTGCATGTACATGGGAGCCTTCACAGAGACGAAGACCTGAAGAAGTGACCACAGCAGAAAGACTTTATCCCTTTTAGACAAAGTCACAATAAATTTATGAAGAATTGACAACACACAGAGTTTTGAATTAAGAGTAGTAAATAGTTAAGAACTAAAAAGGTAAGATTTAATTTAACATGTTTTTTTTTTATGCATCAATTACCCATCTCTGATGATGATAATGTCTTCCTTCCTCCTGGGACAGGTAGGGTACTTTTTACATGGGAGTTTTATGACCTATTTCAAAGAAGAAGGGGGGTATGAGAGGTCTGAGTGATCTTCCTGTTTTTGCAGTTTTCTCAGATTTCTTCAGTTTAAGATATTTAGTATGCCAAGCTACCATATTTTGGGATAGCATGTCCTAAACACTATCACTGGTAAACTCATGCTTGGCTAATTACAAAGCTCATGCTCTATCTAATACACAATTGGAAAATTTTACAAAATATCTTAGGGAGAGAGACATTTAACAATTGTAAAATCCACAAAATTCATGATTTAATATTTATGAACACTTTTGAAAATCCAAGGAGTATAGGTGGTTTTTAATTAGCAATATCCTATAAAATTGTGTTCTACAAAAGGAATGACTTTCAAATATTTACCTAGTTTTTGGATAGTTAAAATTAGTCTATTGAAGTTTACTTGGGTTAATTTAATCACCTTTTGAATTAAATTATATTGGAAGGGAGAATGCAAGATGGCGGCATAGGTAAACACCTACACTGCTGCCTCACACAACAATTTCAAAACTACAACTAAAAGACAGAACAGACATCATCCAGAACCACAGGAAAGCTGGTTGAGTGGAAATTCTATAACTAGAACGAAAGAAAGGCTCACAGAGACCCAGAGGAGCTGCAAAAAGCTGAGGTACAGAGACGCACGCATGGGGAGAGTGGGTGCCAGAGTACTAGGCTGGCTTTCTCTGGTGGGAAGGAGATGGAGACTCCCAACTGCATTAAACCCCTTATCCTACAACACTAAACCCCAGGTCCAGACGAAACTCATACGAGGGGAGTTTGGACTGTGAAAAGGGAGAAGTGCATGGGAATTTAGGGGAGTCATGAAAGGGCAGAAGTTTGGTGGTACACATAGCACTGCACGCAGAAGACTGACTGCTGATTGTGCCGCTGGCCTTCACGAGTGGGCGGGAGACAGAGCCTCCCAACTGCACCACTTCTAATTCCACTAAACCCCAGTTTCGGGCGAAACCTTGAGGACCCAGACTTATATGGTCTGGGAGCGCAGGGGAGCCAGAAAGGCAGCGGTCTAGAGGCACTGCGAGAGAAAGCACACGCGCACGTGTGCACAGGAACCTCTCTAGCAATTACTCAGTCACTTGAGACTCAGGGGCCATGGAGGGCAGGGCCAGCAGGAAAGCAAGGCTATCCCTTAAACTCTGAGACTCCCCCCATCCCAAACTCAACAGAAAGGCTTTTGCAGTTTTGCAAGTCTTGTATCATAAGGCTGAATCCAACACAGAAGTTCTCCCGGCATAGTGAAAATGCGGACACAAAGGAAGAGATCACAAACAAATGAAATGGAGCAAAACAAACGACTGGATATAGAGTTCAAAACCATGGTTATAAGGTTAGTCAAGGAAATCCTAGAAAAGATGGATAAATTTAGTGAGATCCAAGAGGAGATGAAAAAGGACCAACTAGAGATGGAAAAGGACCAACTAGAGATGGAGAAGGACAAACTAGAAATTAAACATACACTGACTAAAATAAAAAATATTATACAGAGACTTAACAGCAGACTAGAGGAAGGCAAGAATCAAGTCAAAAATTTGAAATATAAAGAAGCAAAAAACACTCAACTGGAAAGCAAGAAGAGAAAAGAATCCAAAAATGTGAAGATAATGTTAAGGAGCCTTTGGGACAGCTTCAAGCATACCAACATCAGAATTATGGTGGTGCCAGAAGAAGAGAGAGAGCAAGATACTGATAACCTATTTAAAGAAACAATGACTGAAAACTTCCCACATTTGGTAAAAGAAATAGACTTACAAGTCCAGGAAGCACACAGAACCCCATATAAAAGGAATCCATTGAGGACTACACCGAGACACATCATAATTAAAATACCAAGAGCAAAAGACAAAGAGAGAATATTAAAAGCAGCAAGAGAAAAACAGTTCATTATCTACAAGAGAGCACCCATTTGATTGTCAGCTGATTTCTCAACAGAAACTATGCAGGCCAGATGGGAGTGGCAAGAAATATTCAATGTGATGAATAGCAAGAACCTACAATCAAGAATACTTTATCCAGCAAAGCTATCATTCAGAATTGAAGGACAGAGAAGAAAAAGCTAAAGGAGTTCATCAACTCCAAACCAGTATTATAGGAAATGCTGAAAGGTACTCTTTAAGAAGAAGAAGAAGAAAAAGGTAAAAGAAAAAAAATTATGAACAACAAATCTATCAAGTGAATCTACAAATTAAGTGAATTAAAAATTTGATCCACAGAATAAACTGGTGGATATAATAGAATCAAGAGCAAAGAAAGGGAGTGGACTGATAATTCTCAGGGGGAAAGGGGTGAGGGGTGTACAGGGAGGGACTGGACAAAAATCATACACCTATGGATGAGGTCAATGGGAAGGAGGTAAGGGTAGAGGGAAGAGTGGGAGCGGGTGGAGGGGAGCTATGGAGGGGAAAAAAGTAACAAATGTAATAATCTGAATAATAAAGATTTAATTTAAAAAATAAAAATAAAAAATAAATTTTACTGGAAGGTCAGTGATGTTTTGATATTTTAGATTATATACATATACATTGGAAGACTATAAAACAATAGCAATACCATTATGAAGAATGCTTTCTACTAGTTGGTGAAAAAGATAGCATTAATTTATGCATAATCTATAAATCTAAAGTATGTAAATCATTATCCTTAATTTACAGAGATTGGGTATTTTATATTGGAGTAAATGCAATATTGGAGTAAATGCAGGGCATCAGGGGATTGGATAAAAAGTCAAACACACACTTTCTCTAAAGATGATCATCTTCTTTCTTTGTTTCTATGTTTAATATTATAAGGTTCTAGAGAAGAGATTTTTTTACTTCAATTTGTACTTCTATAATATGATTAAAATACTCTGAAAAATATTAGAGGGGAAAACTCTATAATCTCACAGGTTTATTAAAGGGTGTTTAATGCATTAATAAAATAATTATATGAAATATGTTTTAAATCCATGTTGAAACAAGGTGGGTTATAAATAATCCAAGTACAGTGGTACCTCGAGATATGAGTTTAATTCGTTTTGTAACCTTGAGGCGTGGGAAACTATGAGACACTGGAGTAGCGATAAACTGGTGGGTTCTGTGCATCTGGCCGATCCAAGCAATTACTCATATCTCAACTTTTGCTTGTATTTCAAAGCAAAAATAGCTCGCTCAAGGGCTGGTATCTCAAAAACCTCGTATGTTAGGGCACTCGTATCTCGAGGTACCACTGTAATATATTTTGTTCTTTAAGTGAAATAATTGATAAGGATTTGATCTGTCTTTCAGATTTGGTTATACTAAAGTAATCTATCCACACATGAAAAAAATTCAAAGCATTTGAATGACGTGCTTAAAATCACACAGTTCAGGGTGGCAACTGTTGAAATAAAGCTAATTTATTCTTTAGCCATGTTTCGTCCATTAGCTTCTAGTTCTTTGACTCCCTAAGATTAAGTTTTAATGAATAGTTAATCTTCATTTGATTGACAAATGTACTAATGCCTTCTACAAAACAGAACTTTTCTTTTTCTTTCAAGATACTATATTCATGTGTTCTTGTAAATCTTCTAGCTGTTCAGAACACACAAAGATAAATGAAGATTATTCAATGTTAGTATAACTCTACAAAGAAGTATGGGAATGTCTTGTTTACACTAAGTAAATGTACAATTACTAGAGGCCTGGTGCATGAAATCCATGCATTGGATGTGGGGTCCCTCAGCCTGGCCTGCACCCTCTCACAGTCCCAGATCCCTTGCTCCTTACCACTCAGCTCACTGCTCCTTAGCGCTGCCATGGAGGCAGAAGAGGCTCCCACCACTGTCACTGTGCTCACCAGCTGTGAACCCTATCTTTCTGTGTAGTTGTCTGTGGGCCAACTGCTCTCTTCTTTCTCACTTAGGGCAAGCAGCATGTGAGGACAGAGTGCAGTCGTGGAACATGGAGGGCTGTCTGGAGCTGAGGGGAGTGGCTGGGCCCACAGGGTGAGACATAGACACAGAGGACGCTATCTTACCCAATTGTGGGGCGGGCTGGCTGGCCTTCATCTGCATGACCCCACCCAGGGAGGGACCAAGCAGGGTGTCCACCTCTTCATTCTCTATCTTGCATCTGTGACACCTGTCATCCTTGCCAAGCCACCCCCGAAGTGAGTTCAGCTCAATCCATGAATGTAAAAGGGCACAGGATAGTGTGGATGGGGGGGCTTCCACTCCAGTGCCCCCTGTTTCCTAGCCACAGGACCTGGTTGACAGGACCTGATCTCAGGACGGTGGCCGCAATTACAGAACATAGATCTGTTTCAAGAAATGTCGGAAACCAAATATTGTTCTCACTAAATGGATGTAAACAGGAAGCCAGAAGGCTGGTCTACCTTAATTGCTCTGAAAGGTCAGAGCTAATTACTCACTGTTTAGTTGAAACATTATTGGTTGAAGCAACCTCTATCTGTTTGTTTCATGTTAATTTCTGTTTTTGTTATTTCCTGCCTAAAGGCTAGGGGTGTGTCCCAAAGCCTTAATAAAAGGGAGAAAAAGGCCAGAGCAAGTGGCAGTCCTTTCCACTAGAGGAAGGCTCCCGCCTGGCCCCCCAATATCGCCAAATTTATGCTTTCTAGTCTCTCATTTCGTTTGCGTGCAGCCTTCTTCAGAACCCGAACCCTGAACCGGGAACCCTGAACCACGCGGGACGTGGAAAGAGGTTCCCACAAAGAAAAGTTGGGAATGCAGACTTCGTATGAGCCCTTATTTCAAAAGGTGGCAATTTATTCACATTGTGGCAAAGACACCTTCAAGAGTAACATAAGTGGGTAAAGTCAGGGCCAAACCAGGCCATTTCCTCATCCAATCTCTCTGAGGCATGTGGACAGAACCAAGTCTCAGTTCTTCACAGGACACTGCTAGGTTTTTGTTGTTGTTGTTGTTGTTGTTGTTGTTGTTGTTGTTGTTGTTTTAAGCCTAAAGGACAGTAGTCTGTCTATATTCTTGTTCTTTGGGATTTTTTCATCATCAGATAAAAGGATACATACATTGGGGCAATCCTCTCGAGATACAATATTCTAGTTGCACCCATATGATGATGACAGCACCCCTCAGAGGGGGGCATCTGACAGATGGAGAAGTCTTTGTTCCTCAGGGTGTGGTAGGTGAGCACACACATGGCCTCGTTGAACAGCTCCTTAGCCATGTGCCTGAAGATGTGCGCCAGGAACCTGTCAGAGCTGGCACCCTCATGGAACCTCACCTCCTCCTCCTTCAGATCTCTAAACAGAGTGTCCATGGCAGCGTCATTCAAGGCGAGGTCACTTTGCTCCATTATCTGGACAGTTTCACCTGAGGTTAACATGCAGTCAGAACCCTGGGAACTATGCAAAGCTGTGGGAACATCTCCTCAAAAGACCTCCAGTTTCTTGTCATAACACAGTTCACAATGATGTGGAAAATCTTGTCTGGGGACAGGTTCTGATGTCTGGTGAAGTAATCCTTCACCAGAGAACCCATGATCTGCTGGCAAGACTTGGCTGTGCCTAGGTGGGGGTTATGGGGTGGCCCAGCATACGCTCTGCATATCGGTTCACACTAGGGAAGGCAGATGTCAGCATGGGTAGGCGGTACCAACACACAAATTCCTTCTGACTCTCCAGGATGCTGAAATCTGCAGCTATCTTCACATCAAAGACAGTGTACCCGAAGGCTTTTGAGAAAGCCGCAAAGCCTTCTAGATGCATCAGTGATACTGAGGCTGAATTTAGCAGCAAAGTAAGGCAGAGACTAAGGACACATGGACACTGCCAGCACCTTGTGCTGTGAGGTATCACATTTCTTACTATGGTTCAGAATATGGAAGAAGTCCTTGGTGTTCTGTTGAGAAACTTGGACTCCTTCCTCTGTGATCACACCACTGTCACATGCTAGGCAGTCACTCAGAAATACCTTGGCATTGGCCAATTTATTGAATTCTCCCTTCTCTCCGTTCTCCTGAGCTGGACTCCGGACATTGACTGCAGCATTCTTTTGGTCATCAGTTTTTGTTTTTGTACTACATTCCTTCCTTGTGCAGTGATCACACTTCATCTGGAGCAGGTGGGCGGGTGACCTGAAGGAAGCACAGGAAGAGCAGTCTGTCATCACTGGTTGTCCCTGGCGCTGCTGACAGTATCCTTTCTTCCTTGTGCAGCGTCTAGGAAGGAGAAACAGCCACAGTGCCTGAGGCAGAAGTTCCAGGAGGCCAGCAGCTCTATCAGGATCATGCAGGAGGCACTGGTCCATTGGTGCCTGGCTTGTCCTCTGTAGTTTGTACCTGCAGGACTATTAAGGAAGCCAGTCCCCAGTTCTGCCCCCGCTCTGCCACCAATTGATTGGAGTCTGAGATCCAGAAGGAAGGACCAAGAGGCTGCTGGCCAGTCCCTGTATCACTCACTCCGGTTCCCTGTTAACCATCTGCTGATCAATGGGAGCCTGTAGGCTGGGATAGGAACCAAGTGGTCTGCCTTCCACCAGCTCACCAGTCTCTGCTGCCGTGGATTCATTGGAGCCTGAGGGATCCCAGGTCCCCCATTATCCATCTCCTGATAAATGGAGCCTGAGGGCCAAGGTATGGACCAGTTGTCCATTTCGTCATTATGGACCCTAGCTCTTTATATATATAGATTAGCCACTGGAAATCTCTTCAGTAAACAATGAACTCAGGAGTTTATTTAAACCAAGAGTTTTATGTTAAATCTTTACACAATGTAAGTATTACTATACTGCAACCATTCCCTTGATGTATGATGAGCCGAACTATTAAACCACATACCTTTCACAAGTATTCTCCTAAATTGGAATAACTTATCAGTTAGGAAAGGCTAGGCTATTCTCTGGTAGCAAACCATTTCTAAGTTTCAGGGCTTAAGGACCAAATATATTTTTCCTTCTCATATCAAATGGCTCACATTTGTTCATACTACTCTGCTCATATGACACATCAGTTGGGCTCCCACCCTAGAAAATTTATGTTCTATTGTGCTAGAGACAAAAGAGAGAACTATGGTGGATTTCTCAAATACTTGGGTGCAGCAGTGGATGGTGGCTTGTCATTTCTACTCATCACTTATTGGCTATGGCTACGTTTTTATATTAATAAAGCATCCAGGTTATTCCTTTTACAGATTGTCTTAATATGTGTGTTTTTTTTTTTTTTTGCGGGGGGGTGGGGGTAATTTCTTCACTATATTTAGACAAAATATTTTTGACAAAAATACTGCATAGATAATATATCTTTCTAATACAGACTTTAAAATATTTAAATTTTTATATTTCCCTTCTCCTAAGAAATGGAATTATCTTTTAGCTGGCACTCAAATAAAATATGAAATGCCTTTTTCAGTTGAATTTGTCCTACCTTATCAAGTTTTCAATTTCCTCTCCTGATTTTTTCTAGTTTGTTTATCTGCATACTGTGTAATAAAATTATATTCCCCATAAGAAAAGAAAGGAAAACCTCTGATATAGCTAAAGTTGTCTAACTTACTCATCTCCTACACTACACTTACTTTGAGATTTAATAATTTTTAAATGTATTTTTATTGATTTCAGAGCAGAAGGGAGAGAGAGAAAGAGATAGAAACATCAATAATGAAAGAGAATTATTGGTTGGCTACATGCCCGCCACTGGGGATCAAGCCTGCAATCCAGGCAATATGCCCTGACTGGGAATTGAACTGTTCATAGGTCCATGCTCAATCAATCACTGAGCCACACCTGTCGGGCTAATAATTTTTGTATGTGCTTAATTCCACTATGTATATTCTCCTGATATAAATTGACTAACATAAAATATTGAAAACAAACTTAACATATAAACTACTTCAAATTTCATTTCAGTTACCTAGAAAGGTAATTTTAAAATTTGAAAAAAATTGTGTTTTTCTTAATTCTTCATAGAGGTGCATACCTGCCATCATTTCTCACATGTGTCCCCAGTGTGACTTCTCTTATAAACTTGTAATGGATTTTACCTTGCATAGTCTTGTTGAAACAGATAGTTCCTACCCTCTCACTCTTTCTCCACATCACCCTTCTTCTCTTTTTCCTTCTTCTTTCTTATCCATTTGATCTCTTTTCCACTTCTCCCTAAATGAGTAATAGCAGACAGTGGTTGGGTGATCAATGACTGATCTGAGGGTCAGAGGTTTTATCCTGATCCCTAGAAAGCTTCCTGAAAAAAAAAAATCCCCCAATAATTGTAAAAAATTTTAAAGGAAAGACTTTCTATTTATTTAGCTATTTTCTCTGTCTTTCATTTTCTCTTCATTTTAATTTAAATTATACTTTATTTTCCTCTAAATTTTGAACTGTAGTTTTATTAAGTTTTATCAGGTGTTATTACATTAATTCAATGCATGTTAAGTTTTTATAGATAAAGGAAGTGAACAAATGTCCAAATGTTAAGTGATGTAGGAGTTTCATTCATTCCACTTAAGTTGAGTTTGCCAACAAATTAGTTTTTAAAAATGTATATTACTGTTTGGTCAGAGGCAGGAAATGGGTTTTCAGCTTGCATTCTCTCTCCTGTCTACCCCTCCTTGGTTTCTGCCCTCCCTCCATTTCTCCCTTCCTTCCTTCCTGCTTCCTTTCCAGCATTACTTTAAAGAGGAGTGATAGCAGAAGGAAATAGATCTCTAGCAGGTCTCTTTTGTTTCTAAACCATTACCAGCAGCAGTATTAGTCATCACTCCCCCAGCTGCCCACCAGGCTATTTAAATATTCCTCTTTGGATATGATTTTTTCTAAGTTTCCTTTTCTGCAGATAATCATGACTGTGGAGAAAACACTCCAGGCAACGCCTTCCACACATGACCACATAAATATTTATGAGTTTTTAATTTGAATATCTCCATTCTATACAAGCTATACAGTTGATGTTTTTTCTTGCTGACATCCTTATTTATTATTTAAAGTGAAAGCTATTACGATAGTTAAAAGAGGATTATATCTTTGCCCATGTTTTCAATGGTAGAAACCTTAAACCATTATAGCTCAATAAAAATGTGTACTTCTCTTTTAAAACATTTAAGAGACTGTTTGTGGCCATTTCCTTTGCTTGCTCAGTAACTCATATTTGACTGCAAATTTTTTAAAGCTATCTTAAATCAGTTGGCGGAGCTATGTTTTCTCTTTCACTTAGTTTAGTGAACATTTTCTTTGAGTGTTTTCTTGACAACAGGTACTGAATCAGATATTGGGGTTGAATATGAGATGGGCCCAGTTACCAAGCACTTTTTAATGTGGTTTAAATTAAACAGAACACAGTTTCACAATAAATAGTAGATCTTAATAAAGGCACGCTGTGTGCTGGAGCCTAAAATCTTGCTGGGTGTGTGCAATTAGACACGTGGTTTTAGTCTCTCTGGCCCTCATTTCCTCTCTGTAACATGAAAGGTAGAATTAAATGCTATTTTACATTACCTAACACTATACAATCACTTTATCAGAGGGTGTGCTAGTCCTGGCCTGCATGCCTTCAGACCCATTCTTCACTGCTCCTTTCAGCGTAGGAGTCAGGGGGAGGCAGGGTTAAATCAATGGTTGGAGACTGAAGGACAGGGTGAGGAGAGGTTTGGAGGAGAGTCAAGACAAAAACACCTTTTCCTTTCAGCATAGAATAGCTTCTCTAATGGTTTCATCTCCTCTGTGACTCTAGCTCCACTGCATCCAGACCCACCACAGTTTCCAGTTTCCATAGTGTCATCCTGGCCCCTTGATTCCAGTCATTGCATGTTTTCCCGTTGTTCCTCCAGCCTAAGGACGGTAAGGATTTCCTGCTATTGTCAAAGTCCTAGGCTGATACAGCCCTTTGTTTAACTCTCAGTTTTTACATTCTCTTCAGACCCACCCATGCTCCACTGGAGATGGTTTCTGTTTGCCTGGTCATATATGACTATTCCTCCGCATGTACTTCCTCTTTACTCTGGAGCCGTAAAAGAGCTTTGAACAATTGAGAAAGAAAAACAGAAACATGGATAGATTCATTGAGCCGATCCAGGCTGATTCTTACAATGGATATTGGCATGGAAAGAAATGTTTGTTTCATGTTCTTTTCAAATGTTGAAAAAAATAACAAGATCCACTTTTTTATTGAAGGTGCCAAGTGGAATCTTTTGAAAATTAAGGCCCATTTAAATCAAGGTGGTAGAAATCTTCAGTAAAGAATTGCATTAATCTGTGTGCTTCTTGGTTCTTATAGCCTCTACATCCAATGAGATGTGTTACTTTAATTGAAATTTAAAATAAAATTCCTGATAAATGAATCAGAAATCCAAAGTTTTGATAAAAGAAAGAGATGTAAGAAACTCTTTTTTTTTTTTTTAAGAACTGGTTTAGACGGTGTGCTTTTCTTACATTTCTTTTATGCCCACTGCTTTTAGGTTGCTAAGATACTTAATTCTAGCAGTTTCCCCAGGCAAGGCAAAAACACAAAATGAGGTGATTTTACTTTAAAGTGGGATGTAGTATACTTCTCTTGTGGACATATTCTTTGGCTTGTTTGCTAAGAAAGGAGATAGAATAAAAATGCATTCTATTTCCTCCATCTCCCTCACTTTGGAGATAGGTGTAAGAAGGGGAGAAATTCCTAGTGTTTGGTGGCAAGGAGGAGAATGCTACCATTGCTGATACACTGAGATTTCCTGATAGGAATAGGAAGCTACCCGCTGAGAATGTGTGTTTTTATTTCCTGTGGCAGGTGGCTTAAAACACACTCTTGGTGGCTTAAAACAACATATGTTTATTCCCTCAACATTCTGGGGACCAGAAGTCTGAAATCAATGTCACTGGGCTGAAATTGAGGTGTCCACAGTGTCACACTTCCTTTGGAAGCTCCAGGGGACAATCTGTTCCTTGATTGTCTAGCTTCTGGTGTTGGTTTGCTTTCTTTGGCTGTGACCACACTACTTCAATCTTTGCCTCTGTGGTCACAATGTCCTCCTTGCATGGTGAAATCTCTTTCTGCCTCCCTGCCTCATGATGGCATGTAGGGCCCACCTGGATACTCCAGGTCAATCTTTTCATCTCAAAATACTTTATCGCGTCTGCATACTACCTTTTGCTATACACAGTAGAATTCACCAGTCCTGGGAATTAGGATGGGAACACATTTGGAGGCACTTAATTCAGCCTGAAACAGTCAGGTAAAGTGTATGGAGAGGCTGGCGTGGGTTTCATTTGCATGTGGTCTCTAAGAGTCTTACTAGATAACTAGAGGCCCAATGCACAAAATCCTTCACTTGGGGCCGGGGGTGGGGGTGGGGGAAAGAGGGGGTCCTCAGCCTGGCCTGCTCCCTCTTGCAGTCTGGTAGCTCTGCAATGGATTGCCTTGCAGAGGGAGATCCTGTGCATCTGGCAGGGGCTCCTTGTTGGATCAGCCCCTCAGAGGAAGCCCTGCCCACCTGCCACAGCCCACTGGTCGATGGCCTGGGACTCCCTCTTTGGGGCAATCATGGAGCCCCCCAATTGATCTCCCCCCCCCCCGCAGCTGCTGGCCTGGGCCTCCCTCTACTGGGTGATAATGGGGCATTCCACTCACCTTGGCTGGCCTGGCACCAGTGGATGTCATAGCATGGTCATCCAGATGGTTGTTCTGCTATTTGGCCATTCGGTCTATTTTAATATTACACTTTTATTATAGACTAGAGGCCCAATGCACAAAATTCATGCATGGGGGGAGGGTGTCCCTCAGCCCAACCTGCACCCTCTCCAATGTGGGACCCCTCCAAGGATATCCTCTGTTTAGGCCCGATAGGAATGTCGGACATCCCTCTCACAATCCAGGACTGCTGGCTCCCAATTGCTTGACTTACTGATTGCCCCTAACTGCTTCTGCCTGCCAGCCTGATAACTCCCTAACCACTCTTCTGCCAGCCTGATTGATTCCTAATTGCTCCCCTGCCAGCCTGATTGCCCCTAACTGACCTCCCATGAAGGCCTGGTCACCCCTAACTGCCCTCCCCTCCAGGCCTGGTCCTCCCCCAACTGTTTTCTCTTACAAGCCTGGTCCCTTCCAACTGCCCTCCCCTTCTGGCCATCCTGTGGCAGACATTTTTTGTCCACATGGGGGCAGTCATCTTGTGTGTTGGAGTAATGGTCCATTTGCATATTACTCTTTTATTAGGTAGGATGACTAAATCAGTGCTAACTGATGTCTTCAGGGCTAAGATCTTCTAAGGACAAAAGAATATTGATTACTTCTTAACATATGGGGGGATTCTCACTGGATATAGAAAAATGTATATCTGAATGAAAATTCTATTTTATTAAAACTAATAGAGTCAATTTTAATATTTGTTCTGTGGATGTTGTAGAAAAGTGTGTTTCCTCTGTATAATATAAAGTTTAATCATGCCTATTAATATTTTATAATTAATCTTAAAATTCTGTTTCATCTCTTTGTTCTATCTATTAAAGTACTATGTTAAATTTTAAGTAAAATTTCCCTTTATTTTCAAATAGTTTATATTTTATGTATTTCTATGCTATATGGATTGTCCACAATTGTCATACTTTCTTTTAAAAATACATATATATATATATATATATATATATTTGATTTTTTACAGAAAGGAAGGAAGAGGGATAGAAAGTCAGAAACATCAATGAGAGAGAAACACTGATCAGCTGCCTCCTGCATGCCCACCACTGGGGATGCGCCCACAACCAAGGTATATGCCCTTGACTGGAATCAAACCCGGGACCCCTCAGTCCACAGGCCAACGCTCTATCCACTGAGCCAAACCAGTTTCAGCAACACAATTGTCATACTTGCATTATGCATTATAAAGTAACATAAATTTTATAATTTTATAGATTTATTGTTATAAATATATAATAATCATTTTATATTATTTACTTTCTTACCATAATACATGATATGTTGATTCTAATATTTCTACTACACTGCTCTTTTTAAAATTCCTTTTGACTGGAAAAACTTTCTGAATCCCTTTTTTTTCAACATTTATTTGTCAATTTATTTGTATCTTCTTATAATTAGTAATAACTTTGATTTTACCTTTTGACCCAATCTAATAGTGCATTTACATTTACCATGACAAGTAATGTATAGTCTTATTTTGCCATTTTATTTTATAATTTATACCTCCTATTTTCTTCTTCTTTGTGCATTATATGTTATTGGACATTATCTTTTTCCTATTAGTCATTTTTTTTCTAAGTATGTTTTTTATTGATTTCAGAGAGAGGAAGGGAGAGGGAGAGAGAGATAGAAACATCAATGAGAGAGACTCATTGATTGGCTGTCTCTTGCATGTCTCCTACTGGGGACAGAGCCAGAAACTTGGGCATGTGCCCTAACTGGGAATAGAACCTTGACCTCCTGGTGCATTGGTTAATGCTCAATCACTGAGCCATCTCAGATGAGCCCTCTTATTCTTTTTCTACAAGTATTTGTAGAGTGTACATTTGTTCCATTTTCCCCCACAGTTTTTAATATAGGCATAGCTATATAGGCATATATTATATACACATATTTTTACATAACACACACATATTTTGATATACATATACACACAGATTAATATATACATATGTAATTTTAAAGAAATGACAAATATATATTACTATAATTCATACAGTATTTTACATTATATGTTATACATTTAACTCAAAAACACTTCCACTCTCCCTTTTCTTCTCCTCTCCAACATGTATTTTTTAATTTATTTGGATCAAATTATTTGACATTAATAATTTTTATATTGTGTATTTTATCTTTCAAGAAATATTTTTGATAGATTAATTATGTAACAGCTGTGTTAAAACTACTGATTAGATATTAATGCTAATGTTAATAGGTATATTACATATTACCAATTTTTAAATACCAAATATCCCTAGATTTTATAATTTTTATTTATTCTTATAGTCAGCTGTAGTATTTTTTTAAATATCAAGTACTTTTCATTTTCTAAGAATAATTCATGGATTTTTGCACTTTCTGATTTCTTCTCACTTAAATAAAATTTGACTAGTTTCAGATTTAATTTACTATGAATCATTTTTATGCAAAATCCAATAGGACAGTGTTACTCAAATAATGATTCTTGTGCCACTGCCTAAGACTCTATGAAGATAAGGTCCAGAATTCAACTCAGTTCCCCTAATCCTTGTATTGCTCAAGGTCAAATGTATTTGTATTTGCACAACGAGTAAGAGTTTTTTCTCTGCTTAAATAACAGTGATTGTTTTACCATTTATCACATATCCATCTGTCATTTCATCATTCAGTTTGCATTCATTCATATATTTATTAGGCACACACCATGTACCATGCTCATCATAAGGGCCACAAAGGGAGTAAATGTATCCTTGCAAACAGGAAACAAGACCCAAACAAGTGTAGAACCAAGTGTTTATTGGAAATCAGAGCAAAAAAAGAACACATCTGACTAGCAACAATTTTCAACCAGTGTGCTGTGGCAGGCTCACTGGTGTACCCCAAGAATTTTTAAAACATGCAGTGTACCTGATCACTTAGTCAGGGACACTGACTTCTTTTCTCTTAGATTGTCAAATAATAATAATAATAATAATAATAATAATAATAATAATAATAATAATAGAAAACAGCTAACATAACAATAGCCATCTGATGTGAGTGAATCAAAATTATACTTATCTTTTTTGTTAGATCAGCAAAAAATATAACATTTTTTGGTGTGCCACAGAATTTTTTTTAAAATATGTTTTTATTGATTTCTTTTAGAGTGAGGAAGAGAGAAGGATAGCGAGCTAGAAACATCAATGAGAGAGGAATATTATCGATTGGGTGCCTCCTGTACACACTCCACAGAGGACTGAACTTGCTACCAGAGCATGTGCCCTGACTGGGAATTGAACCTGCCATCTCTTGGTTCTTGGTTTGATGCTCAGTCACTGAACCACACCAGCTGGTCAGTGCTGCAAAATTTTAGTAATTAGTGTATGTGTGCCATGAGATGAAAAAGGTTGAAAATCAGGGGGTAAGAAGAGCTAGGGTCTGACAAATTGTCTATTGTTATTAGACTTGCATTAGTCTTACAGAATGAGAGACTAAATTTAAAATTAGTTAGTCTAAATGACTGTACTTTATAAATGGCAAGGATTGGACCAGGATTTTAAGTCAAATTTGAAATTTCTTGGAGGAAAAGCCTGCATTTAAGCATAGTAATAATTAGAACACTAAGTCCCATTTTTAAACACTTTAATGTTATTTCTTGAAGGATTCAATAGCATTATATCAAGTTGTTCTTGTCCTTTAAAGTGCAAAAACATTTAAATAAAACCTGAATGCTACTCTCTGCTGAGGCCTTCACCACTAAGGACGATCCTGAAGGAACAGTGCTAAATGCTAAATGTTCATCAATTATGAAGTTTGGCCACTAGAGGGAAGCATTTTACTGCTTTTAAGACTTAATGTGGGACCCGACAAAATGCTGAGTTGTACCTGGAGGGCTTTGTGGTGTGGAAATCTTCAGATATTTGCAGTGAAACCCGCCATTTTCTCATTGATCTTACAAGAGAAGAAATGATTCTAAGCAAGTCTTACTAATAATCCTTACGGATAGAGGACCGAATAATTTGGCCAAGCTGTTAGACTTTATGACAAGTTACCGAGACATTTAAAATGTAAATTCAAAATTAGAGAGTCCCTAGTGAAGATTTGTTTTTTAATTATGTTTTGTATGCACTTTTTTTCTGGCCTATCTTTTCAACCTCTTTTTCAGGTCTATGTTTTCACTCACCTTCACACATCCTGTATACAGAAATGTAATCTCTTGGCAATGACACCGAAGCAGGTTCCCTTTCCCCTTGACTTCACCTATTTCAGCTTCTTCCTCTCTCATTCTTACTACATTTGTCTACTTTTTGTTATCATTTACTTTTTGTAGCTCCTCATTTATTATATTGTCATGTGTGTACACCTTGTATGTGTTATCCCCTCCATCAAATTGTAAGCTCCTTGAGGACACAGACTATGTTTTATATTTCTTTTTCATAAAACAGTGTTCAAGATGGGCACAGAGAAGATGCTCAACAAAAACTTCATGAATCAATGAAGTAATACCAGCAGACAATTGCAAAGTTAGATGGCAAATTACCTGAAGGGCATCTTTGGGACTCTCTAATTATATATGCAGACCCCTGATTTCCATTCTTAGAGCCTGTTTTCTTTTGTTTGTTTTTAATATATTTTTATTGATTTTAGAGAGGAAGGAAGAAGGGAGAGGAGGAGAAAGATAGAAACATCAATGATGAGAGAAAATCATTCATTGGCTGCCACCTGCACACCTCAGACTGGAGATTGAGCCTGCAACCCAGACATGTGCCCTGATAATCATACTGTGACCTCCTGATTCATAGGTCAACACTCAACCACTGAGCCATACCAGTTGGGCATGAACAACACTTAATCTTAATAGAAATTTTACTTTATTGTATTATTAGTCTTTTAACACACTGTTGAATTAACTTGTTGCTGTTTCATTTATAATTTTTCATCCACATTAATAAATGATATTGATATGCACATTTAAAAAACGATTTTATCAGAATCTTAAAATTTGACTGATATGATCATAAAATAAATTGGTGAAACTTTCTTTTTCTGTTGTATGGAATAGTTTAAAAAAGTAAATTACCTGATCTTTAAGATTTTAAAATTTAATTATTTGGGTATAGTTGTTTTAGTGCCTTAAAAAAAAAAACACAACAACTTGGAAATCTCATTTGCTAAGTAATTTTATTTCTGCCCTAAAAAACATGTAGAACAGAATTTAAAGGGGGCATGTTTATTTCCCCTAAGGAAGCTCTAAGCACCAAACAATTTTCACAAAACAATTTTGTAGGAAAAATAAATAAGAACAACCCAAATAAAGACAATTCATACCACTATATATTTTTTTCTTTCTGAAATAAGTTCTTTATAATGGAGAACCAAGGAAATTAAACCTACAGGAAAGTTTTAGGCTATTCAAACATGGGGGTAAATCCATGCATATATCATTATATGCACAGAGTTGTAGAGATTAATACTTCTTTTGCAAGAACAGTAGAGAGTGAAAATAAATTTCATCTATATCTATTCCACTATAACATTAAACATTATTTACTTAAAAAAAATCTTCATCATTGACAATACAAAATGACCCTTTCATAATTGACCCATTTTCCAAGACCATAATACATGTCAGCATAACTGTATACTTTAGATCTCTTCTCTATTTATCCAGTTTGATTTCAAGAGCCTTTTGTTTAAATGAAAATTAATTATCCTACAGGCAGATTCTAGAACTCCTCCAATCAGAAGATGCTACCTCATTTATTTTATATTTTATTTTTTGTCTTGACCAATTAAAACTTCTGGAATCCACTGAGAATTTATATGATGAAAGTAATTATTCTGCATGATCTAGGAGCAATGGCTATTCTGGTAACAACTGATTAACTGTGATTTTACAATTATTTCCTAAATAGTCTCTGCAATTCTGTTAGATTAATGCAAGTCTAATAACAAATGGTTGAATCTATATTGTCATCTCCTTAATATCATAAAGCAAATAACTTTTTGAAATGAAGACATTAATATAGTCTGAAAAGCAAATTAAAGTCTGAATAATCAGCATAAGGGAAAGTGAAATAATTTCACATAGAGTCTTCATAATTTTCTGTAGCAATATGTCCCAAAGGAATGTGCACATACACAGTTTTGAGGAAAAAATTATTATCAATGGTTGAATGTTTGTGCATACCAACTCCTCCAGAAAAAAAGATTATGTATGTTATATAGTGTTTACATATAAAACAAAATTAATTATGTAAAATAATTATACAGATCAGCAAAGACACTGAATGTACCTTTTCCTGAGTTTTTGAAACGAAAAATATTGGAAATACAGTTTTTAATCAGAGAAATATATGAAGGTATACTTGTTGTAGGTTATAAACACAGAATGAGAAAAATCATGTTTGAACATGGAAGGCTTAAGATGGGTGTAGAATCAATAGGTGACTTTCAGCAAAAAGGGACACAATTTTTTAAGTGAGATTAAGAGATCAAAAGTAGAGATATGTAATTATTTAAATGTTAATTTAATCATTAGTAGTTTGAAATATATATCTTTTCTGTCTCCTGAGGAATAATTTAAAAAAATACTAAGATAACTGAAAAAAAACTGCTTTTTTTCTATTACCATGCAGTTCATAATTATAAATTTAATTATCCAATGTCTGTAGATAAGTTTCCTCTTGTTGAGAGTTAACCAGGATGTTACTGAGATCAACTAAATTTTCTTAATTTTAATTTTAGTGTCAAGGTAAAACCTGAGAAAAGGGTTGCTACATTTATGTTGCACAGAGGGGCTCACCCTTCATTATGATTATACTTTCTGTTTTTATATTATTATTTATATTTTGTTTCTATCATATTAACCAAATTGACAACATTCTATATCAATGATTTTCTTTTTCAGCACTTGACTGTTTAACATGCTTTCACATTTCAATAATCCTCCTATATAATAAAAGCCTAATATGCAAATCAACCAAACAGCGGAATGACCGGTGAAAAGACCGATTGCTATGATGCTCACTGACCAGCAGGGGCAGATGCTCAACAGAAGCTGCCCTCAGCACATAGGCTCTAGGCCAGCCAGGGCAGGTGCCAGTAGGGGCCCCCTGATTGCCCCACCGGTTGCACCACAGATGGAGGTAATTGGCAGAAGCGTGGGGCCGGCCAGCAAGGTGGGTGCCAGTGAGGGTCCCCTGATCATAGTGCTGGTCACCCCACAGATCAGCTCTGATTGCCAGCCACGCCTAGGGACTGGAATTCCTATGCAGGAATTTCGTGCACTAGGCCTATAGTTCTATTATAATATTTGTAAAACTTCAAGTATATTTGGTAAGAAATTATGTAAACTATATAAACCAACACCCTTAATTGCACACTAATGAGTTTAGATGCTTTTGAAGGCCTTCTGTTTTAATCAGGACCAAGGAGTGGCTTGTGTTGAAAATAAAACCTCTACCAATAAGAAAAGATTGAGTCTTGCTAATATGGAACACAGATCTAGTTGCTTAAAAAAGGAAAGTATGTAGGAAGAGCCTATAATTTTCACTACTATCTTTGGGCTTGGAGAAATGGGAACTTTGGGGGAAGACTCTAACTTTACTACATTGTAAGAAAGAAAATGGGAAATCTGATGGATAGCTTCATAAGCTATGTAAACCTTTGAAAGTTAAAGAAATAATAGCAGGATTATTACATAAACTATGTAAATCTTTGCTATGTAAACATAAGCTATGTAAATCTTTGAAAGTTAAAGAAATAATAGCAGGATTTCTATTGCTATTTTTCCAAATTGAAATATTACTATGATTTTATAATTTAAATTACTTTGAAAATAAGGCACATGACAACTGTAAGCCTTTAACTAGAGTCAAATTCATTATGAATTTGCTTTGGGGGCCAGTTTTTACATACAGTAACCCAATCTTGAAACCTTATTGTCTTCTCTGATCTTTAAAGTACAGTTTTTCTTGGATCAGATGCTCTATTTTTTTTTTATTTGTTATTTTATGTTGCTTTGGGCATACTTTCATGTATAATAAATCCCCTGAATATGTTATTAAAATGCAGATTTTGACCCCATGGGTCTGAGGTAGGGTTTGGGAGTTTGCATTTGAACATGTTCCCAGGTGATGTTGGCTTGTGGCCATATAAATAGAAGGGGCCTCTAGGATTCTGCAATAATCTCTTAATGATTATCACTATACTGATTTTTTTATAGCACTCTTTTCATAAAAATCTTCCTTTGATGGAAAAATTCAGGGATCTATCAAATCTGAATTTGGTAGAACTCAGCGATTATGGCCACAGTTAACTCATTTATCACCCTTCATAATTCCGAAATAACTTTCTAACTTTATCCTCCACCATTCCCTTTTAAGAATGCTGAGTTTTAGTCAAAGCATTCAAATCTCTCCCCCCCCCTTTTTTTTTCTTCAGAGCTTCTATTTCCACCCAAGAGGTAGATGTAGCAAGCCTGCTGACTTTTTCCTCCACATAGCCTTCTTGGCCCTCCCCAACTCCCAAATCCAATGGAAAAGAACAGATAGAGAAAAAAATAAGAAACCCCTGAGTGGAGGGATGGGGAAGAAGGCAGATTTTTTTTTAACTCATAGGGGATGATAGATTTGGCAAGGGGCAGGAGGCAGGTAGCTCAGCCTGGCTGTAGGAAGCTAAAATAAAATCTTTTCTCTCTATTTCCCTTGGGATGATGCAATGCCAGGCCCTGTGTCCTCAGCAACTCAATCTTGGGCTCAGGTCTCTCCAACAAGTGAAGCAGGGCACATAGCTGACCATTGCTTGTGGGATGATAACCTCCAGGCTTTCAGTACTTATCCCTCTCAGGGCCCTAGGGTTGGAGAAGTACAATCTCTTAACATTTGTGGGTGAGGATTTATTACCTGTGGTTCTCTAGTATCAGCTTCATTAAGTTTCATTAGCAATGTTCTACTGGCTTTATAAAGAAACTAGTGGCCCAGTGCACAAAATTCATGCATGGAGAGGGGTGTCCCTCAGCTTGGCCTGCACTTTCTCCAATCAGGGGCCCCTCAGGGTATAACCAGCAGTCAGACATCCCTCTCACAATCCAGAACTGCTGGCTCTTAACTGCTCACCTGCCTGCCTGATTGCCCCTAACTGCTTCTGCCTGCCAGCCTTATCATCCCTGCTGTTTTGATTGCCCCTAACCACCTCTGTCTCAGCCCCATACCCAGGACCCAGGATTCTCTCCTCCAGCTGGTCACAGGCACCAGGATCTGGCTTCTGTCCCACTGGTCAGCCATAGGCACCCAGGACCCTGGCTGGCTTCACGCAGGCCAGCTGCAGCTGAGGGGATGGTGGACAGGTGGCTTCACTTAGGTTGCAGCCACAAGTGCTGGCACCCAGGACTGTGGGGTGGGCGGCTTCTCTATCTTCCCTGAGATGCAGTGTGGGAGGCTTCTGTGGCTGGCTGCCACCTGTGATCACAGGGGCAGGCAGCTTTTTTGTCTCCCAGGCCACATGGCTTCTTCATATCCCAGGCCACAGCCAGACTCAGGCACTGGCTCCCAGTTTCTCCTTATCCACCAGGATATGGGGCAGGCAGCTTCTACAGCTGGCTGTGGCCTGGGGTCACGGGCAGGCAGCTTCTTTGTCTCCCGGGCCACAGCCAGCCTCAGGAGCTGGTGCCTGGTTTCTCTCTCCTCCAGGAAGTGGGGCAGGTGGACGTGGGGTGAGCAGCTTCTGCCGCTGGCTGTGGCCTGAAATCACGGGGCAGGCAGCTTCTTTGTCTGCCAGGCGTAGACAGCCTCAGGTGCTGGTGCCTAACTTCTCTGTCTCCCCTGATTTCTCTGACTCACACAGGCCCAGAGCCATCTTTGTTGGGTTAATTTGCATACTCACTCCTGATTGGCTGGTGGATGTCACAGAGGTATGGTCAATTTCCATCTTTCTCTTTTATTAATGTAGAAGTTTGGAAGTGTTCTTTACTTTTCCACATTCTAAAATAATTTAAGCATAATTAGAATTATCTGGTCTTTGAGGGTTTGGTAGGATTCTCTTATGAAGCTATCAAAGGCACCTATTGCCTTTTTAATAGGATAGTTTTGTAATAATTTAAAATTTTTTTTCCTATGAAAATTAGTATACTTAAACTACCTATATTTAATGGGATAAATTTTGATAGATTAAATTTACTAGAAAAGTATTATTTTATCTCTATTATTTGTATGAGTTGTGCAAAGTACTTGCTTAAATATTTTAATTTCTTCCTTTTAAATGGTTACTTCTTATTTATGCCTCTCCTCTTTTTATTCCTAAATAAGCTGGCAAGTGATTTCTGCCCCCATAAAACAGAATTTTAATTTATTAATTCTAACATTTTTTTTCTAAAAATTATTTTCTGCTTTTTTACCATTTTCTTTTTTGTGCTCTCTTATGTTTTATAATGTTTATTTGTTTATTCTAGAATTTCAGGCTCATATTTAAATTTATTTATTTTTGTTATTTATTTTTAGTAATAAGTGGATTTAAGTGGTTACTGCTATGAATTTCTCTCTGACCATAGCTTTAATTACATTCCATATGTTGTTTTTATTACCATTATTTATAAAATATATTTTGCAATATAATCTAGTATTCTCTTTTTTACCAAAGAGATCTTTCATATAATTTTTACATTTTTGTCTGGGTATCTTTTCTTAATAATTTTCATTTACATTGTATTCTAATCAAAGTATGATGTTTGAATTATTTATACCTTATAGAAATAATTGAAGATTTCTATGTAATAAAATATATGCTCAATTTAGGTGAATGTTCCATTTTCACTTGAGAAGATATGAAAAAAATTGTTGGTAAAATTAAATGTCTAGTCACAAGATCTACCGTATTTATCTGAGAAGTATTTTATATTTTTCCTTGTTCTTCATCCACTTTATTTTTCTGGTCTGGGAATGATACATTGAAGTCTCATGTTATTGTGCTTTTGACCATTTTTCCTGGCATTTACTGGAGCTTCTACTTTATAAAGATGGTGATGGTGCTCGTTGCTATATAAAAACATTATCTTCATTATGAATCATGACCATCATGACCTTCCTTGTCTCATTTAATACTTTTTGAGCTGATACATCCCTTATCAATATAATATTATCAACCTTCTTTTTTATTAACGTGATATAACCTTGCCCATCTCTTTAGTTTTAGTATTCCTGGATCGCTTTGTTTTAAGTGTGTCTATGGTATGTAGCATAGCATTTGGCTTTACTTTGTGATCCAATATCGAAATCTCTTTAATTAAGCTCATTTTCATATATTGAGATGACATATGTGTGGTCTGAACTTTGTTGCTTTTTATTGTTACTAGAGGCCCAGTGCACAAAATCCATGCACTCGGGTGGAGGGGTCCCTCAGCCTGGCCTGTGTCCTCTTGCAGTTTGAGAGCCCTTGGTGGATGTCTGACTGCTTCAGAGGTGTAAGAGGTTCCCGCCACCACTGCTGCACTCACCAGCCATGTACCTGGCTTCCAGCTGAGCAATGCTCTCCCTGTGGGAGCATTATGACCACCAGGGGGCAGCTCCTTCATTGAGCATCTACCCCCTGGTGGTCAGTGCACATCATAGTGACTGGTGGGCCGAAACCTGCTCTCCAACATCCCCCAAGGAGTCCCGGATTGTGAGAGGGGGCAGGCCAGGCCAAGGGATCCCACTGATACACGAGGGACACAGGAAGTTGACCAGCTGGGGAGGGATCATGGCAGGGCCCCAGGGCATGTCCAGCCCGTTTTGCTCATTCCTGTTCAGCCAGACCCCAGCAGCAAGCTAACCTACCAATCAGAGAGTCAGTTCCCTGATGGTCATTGCACATCACATGAGCGATTGAACAACCTTAGCATATCATTAGCATATTACGCTTTGATTGATTGAATGGATGACCAGACACTTAGCATATTAGGTTTTTATTATATAGCATAGTTACTATACTTCTCCAAGAAAAAGTGATCTGTTTCCTTGCCTTTTTTGAGGAGGCTGAAATGGGCAGAATATTTAATTTGGTATTTAGAAAAGTTTATATTTTTTTCTAATGTTTATACTAATACTTTTTACATTGTCATTAGTCTCTTTACTTAGGCTTCTACTATTAATTTGTCAGCTTAAAATGATATTCTTTTATTACTATATGGTATTCAAAAAGCATTTCCTTTATTTTCTTTTTTTATTCCCATCTGCTTAGCTGTATGTTTAAATTCAAAAAAAAAGGCAACAGTTACAAACCATTCTTTCATGCTTTCCCAACTTTATTGTAGTCTTAGACACATAATTCAATGCATATTAAATATATTCAGTGCTCAGCATAAATAAACCATTTCTGCTGAAGTTTTCCAGTTCATACCTGGCTGATGAAGCTCCCCTTTAGTAGATTCAAAAGGAATGACTCATGACTATTGTATTCTCTGTGTTGTTTAAAATTATTTCCTATCATCTGATTTTCTGTGGCAAAGGGGAGAGATTTGAATGGTTTGCTGGGATTCTTAGTTCAAAAATTCTTTATCCTATTGCAGCACTTATTAGAGAGGCCTTGTGGTATAGTCTCTGGTTCTGATTCTCTTAGTTTTCCTTAATTTCTAACATTTGCTTCTACTTCCTCTTTATCACCAGGTCTCCAAGGGATCCCCCCAAGTTCCCTCCTACTACCCAGAAACCACAACTTCCTTAAGACTGCCGTCTCTGCTTCTGTGCATTTTTCTACCTCTCCCTTTCGAGTCTCTGAGCCCTCAGGTCTCATTCCTATATTTGAAGCTTCTCCAGTCCAGGTAAAACTTTCTCCTCCTGGGAGTGATGTGATAGCCTTCAGGGATATGCTGCTGGTGTGCCCTCTGCTCTCTCCTCATTTTTGCCCTGTCCTGGGCCTGGAGTGGGTCTAGGCTTTGGAGGCTTGCTCCCTGCTTACATGTAAACTAAAGTTTGTCACATTCCTCATTTCCCAGCTATGATATAGGCATGGATTATGGATAGTTTTATTTGCTCCCTTTTTGTATTTGTGTGAAATTTGGAGCTTGTGAGCAGAGATTTGAGTGTAGGCAGTCACCATCACCCTATTGGAACTCAAAGAACAATAGACACCAATTTTATATTTCAGAAATTTAAGCCCAATTTTGTTGTAAGAACGTGGACACACCTAATATAATATCAGGTATGTAGTAAGTAATAATCAAATATCTTATGGATAAAGTAATATCTACACTAATAAAAGAGAAAGATGCAAATTAATTGTACTTTTGTGATACCCACTAGCTAATCAGGAGTGAGTATGCAAATTAACCCAACAAAGATGGTGGGTTAATTTGCATACACAGGTGCCCAGCAGCCAGGGGCGGGGCGAGATGCTTGCATTGTTGCCATGGCAACAATACAGGTGTTCCACACTTCCCCAACTGCACCTGGCCTCTGGGCAGCGTGGAAAGATGGAAAGGCAGCTCCAGGCTGGAGCCAAGGCAGAAAGGCGGCTCCAGGCCACAGCAAAGGCAGTGCTGGCAGCCAGGGGAAGGAAGGCCCATTCGTGCACGAATCTTCGTGCATCGGGCCTCTAGTATATTATAGTTCACGTTAGCCAAAGAGATTATGGGTCAATTACTCTAATATTTAGGATAAAACAATCATGTTTGTGGGTGTTATTTGTGTGTGTGTGTGTGTGTGTGTGTGTGTCTAAATTTTGTTAGTTTTTCGGCACAGGGTCTTAATTATTGCCAGTGTATGAGGAATATAATGATGCAGACATTAAATTCAGATATTGTTTCATTCATTTGGATACAATTCTGAGAGACACAGTGAGGTTAGCCCATCACAGGACAGAAAATAAGGTGGTAAAGGTTAGTTTTTCCTAAGAATACATGAAGTTAAATGGAACTTTTAGATAAAGAACAGAATATGCTAACTTTTTTTTTTAATTAAAAAAAAATCACATATACTAAATCCTCTACTTCTACCTACTTGGAAGGCTGTTATATAAGGAAAAAAAGCCTTGAAAAATCCATGGAATCTGGCCAGCAATTTTGATTAAGGAAACTTGGCAGACTGAAGGAAGTGGCTGATAAAGTAAATGTTGCCAAATAATGTCAATGTTTATAGTAGATGGTTTTGGTAAATGTCATCATGTAACTCTGATGATGGGAAAATGAGATAACTCCGAAGCCACTTTCAGGGGACAGGACTGGCAGTGGCTTCATCCTCCTCTAGAGCAGGACTTTCTGTGTCGGCGAACATGCTGCATATCTGAGCTGGCAATGAAAGCTACTACTCACGTGTGGCTAATGGACTGAGCAGCTACATTTTTTTACTTGCTATATTGTTAATTTATATATCCACTTGTACTTCATGGCTACCGGATTGGACACTGGAGGTGTCCAGAGAGACATTCATGAGCTCAGGCTTGAAGTTATCTCATTTGGGAGAGAGAACAAGAACTGAAAAGGAAATCGGGTGGCAGGAGGAAGTCGGGGGCTGGGGCAGGTCTATCTATCACCTATCTATCTATCATCTATCTATCTATCTATCATCTATTTATCTGAGAAAGAGAGACATAAACACTATCTTTCAGTGGGGAAAAAAGGAAATGCTGCTTTCTGCTTCTGGGTGAGCCCATGACTATCTATCGCAAAGTGTTGTTGCCTCGACTATTTGTATATGGTTATGATATACACCTTTGTGCTCCACTCTACTATTTCCTGATCATTAGTTCCTATCAGTGAACTCCATACATAGTCTCATGTATTCAGTTAAATATTTTGAATACTAAGCTGAGGAACTCATATACACTCACACTAAACACATACCCAACCCACCCCCACATTTATCCTGCCATGAAGCCAAGTGCTACATAGAAATTTTAACCTCATTCGTGTTTTATTCGTTTTACTGGTTTTTTAGCTTGCCTAGGTTTAGGCTCTCAGATTCTGGACCCATGATGCTTGGCTTTCAATCCTGGATTCTTCATTTATTGGGTGTGTGACTTGCAGGCATACTTATCTTTTCCATTGGTTTCCCCATGAGGTTCTTACCAAGATTAAATTCACTTATATTTGTAAAGTGTCTATTGAATACATTTTAAATTTAAAAAGGTTAGATGCTACAAGTGTCTTCTTTTTCATCAGAGCTCATTCAAATATCTGTCACATGATGGGCACCAGAAACTCCCATCAGATAGCTGGTCAGGTTGGTGCTGATTTGGTAGGTTTCATATCTGACGGTCTCCGTGTTCAGAGGCTCAGAATGGTAACAAGCTCTCTTGTACTCTACCACCAGGCAAATGGAGAGCAGGAGAAATGCTGAGGCTTTTAGTGAGATGAATTTGAAATAACTGCAAATAGAAAAAAAAAAACCCAAACATGTTGTCTAACTTGGCCATGAAATGCCTTCCAATTTAGCAATCCTGAGACAGATCTGTTTGCAAAATGCAAATAGGTACTCAGGTTAGGCTGATAGAGTATTCAATATTCTGTTGCCAAGGATCCAAGCCTATTCATGGTATCCTATTTTTAGAGTGTGCAAGAATGAATCAGAGACCTATGATTAATTATTAATGATTGTGAAATAACACCATTGGATGACAGAAAGTAGAAAGTTTTAATAACAGCTGCTTTAATGATTACATTTTACAAACATATAAAAGGACTTTTGAAGTTATATTTCATCTCTGGAATATTGATTATTTTGAAATATCTTCTTTCTAAATATCTATGGTTCATCCCTATTTAATAAAAAAAGACCTTGGCAAAGAGAAACTCTAAAAAGTTAATTATAGCTCTTTATTTATTAGCATGCAAATTGAATTTCTGTAAAATTTGTAAATGTCTAATGGCTTATCGTATGTGGGTGTTTTTTTTTTCATTTTAGTGTCCATAATAACGAATGCTATTGATCATTTACTACATCCACACCCTGTTCACTATAGGTTAGATAGGTGAGAATACTCAAGTGTAAAAAAGTTACATATCTGGGCAAGGTCACACAGATAATAAGGATGGATTTGACCTTTAACAGCCTGACTAGAGAGCCTATATTCTTAACACTGATTTTTTTCCTGGTTCAAATTAAGGACATTAAAAAATAACATTTTGTACACATTCCAGTCTTCCATATCTTACTATATGGCCCTTTGTTTGTTTAACAAATATAGAACACTCACTAGACTAATACTAGATATACTTTACAGAACATTTCTTGGCTAATAGGTTAAATGTATCATCTTATTTAACCCTTTTAGAAATCCCATGATGTAGCTTAGAGGCCTTAAATATCAATATTTCAGAGCCTGTGTGAAGGCAAGAATTGAATGCAAGTCCCCTGACTCTAGGGATAATTCTCCTGAACATCACCTTACAGGTGGACAGTGCATTACCTACAAACCCTTCTTGAGAGAACTTGGAATGCAGTGCTGCTGATGAGAGATGCATACCAATAACTGACACATAAGAGAGGAATATTCTGCTGCTAGGGATACAGATGCTGTGCTATGAGTATCAGCAGAGAGCAGTTACTATTGACAAAACAGGAAAGATTACATAGAAAAGGATATTTGATAAGAGAATCATCAGAGAGCAGTTACTTTTGACAGAACAGGGAAGACTAAATAGAAAAGAATATTTCCAGCAAGTGAAATCTGGAACAGGAGATAAAATTCAGGTAGTGAAAACTACCAGTGAGAAAATGCAGTGGGGAAAAAAATAAAACAAAAACCATTAGCTTTGTCAATAGCCAGTTTTCATTTTTAAAACACAGTATAGGAATTTTCTTTCCAAAGTTGATCTACACTTTCCTTATTGATGTCATAAGTATATATTGATCACCTATTGGGTACCAGATATTGCTAATGTAATATAGAGGATATGGCAATGTTAGAGGAGACAACATATTTCTCCTCTCTTGGAGCTTATGGTCCAGTGGAGGAGAGGCTGAAAATTTTTTTTAAAAAAAAGAGCAACTGAAGTGTGCAGCCTGTCTCATGGTGATAGTGTTGCCACCAAACTCTAAGCAGGGAAGAGACGTGGAGAGTCAGGGGCAGGTGTACAGTGTTTGCTACCTCAAGGTGATAAGAGAAGAACGTACTAAAGAGGTAATATTTTAGCAAGAACCTGAAGGAGGTGAAAGAGCAATTAGTACATTTAACTTGCAGAATTTCATATCTAAGGGAATGTACCAGAAGCTTCCTTTTACCCACTGTTCCTGCCCCGAGATCCACTCTCCCATCCTTCTTCATGGGCTGTGTGGAGCAACTTTGCAATTTTTCTTGCATTTAGGTTCAAGTAATGGGTGCTCTGGCATGAAATCAGAGAGAGAAGCATGAGATGGGAGTATTTACTTTCTCCATCTGTCTCCTAGTGCAGCCCCGAATAACATGGGGCATAAGGGAGCCATCATTAGCCCTGTTCTAGGAAGTAAAAATGGGAAGTATTAAAAGATGAAGGGATTCGATCACAATATAATTGCAATGGTGTCAATGGCATAAGAATTGAAACTCACTTGATCAAAATGCCTAAAGTTTTGTTTACTGAAATTAGCCTGGAAAGTGAGGAGACTTCCTTAGAATATAGGAAAACCAAGACTGAAGCAGACTACTGGGGACAGTAGGAATTATCCTTTTATTTTGAGACTCTGGTAAGACATCCAAAAACTAGAGAAGCGGGAGAACCATTTGAGACTCATTTGGCAGAAGGAGGATATATGAATCTTCAAGGATACAATCCCTAAGGCAGAGATTAAAAGTAAAGAAGAAACTTGGCCTATTTGAAGAGGACACTGGACCAGTTAGTTCAAAGTAGAAATTTTCTTTCACATTCTGTGTGTAATATATCATCAAAATAATTTATTTTTAAATAAATCAGTATATTTATTTTTAGTAAAATGAGGTTAGATGGAGTCCCTGATGTATACCATTCCATTAGCAAAAAATGTAAGGTGGGGAAAAAAACAACTGTGAGGTTTAGTTCTTGGCATTAATCCTATATAATAAAAGCCCAGCAACCAAAACATTGGAATGACCAGAACAACTAGAGACCAGAACAACTGTGGCCCCTGCCCCAAGCAGCCCCCCCCCCCCCCCACCAGCAGGGACCCTCACTCTAATCAGGGGTCTCCATCAGGGCAGGCTGGCTGGACCCCACCATGCACTGTGCCTCTATCCTACATAATAAAAAGGTAATATGTAGATTGACCCTAACAGTGAAACAACCAGAACAACTGCTTGACCAGTCATATGAGGCACCCTGACCACCTCTTGGTCCTTTTCCCCGGCCGGCAAGATCCGATCGCCCAATGGTGAATGGGGAGCTGAGGATGAGTGGCAGGGGATGCAGGTGGTGTCAAACCAAGGCCCTTGCCCTACAGGCGCCCCACACACAGAGGGCAACCCATGGCAGGGGCATGGCCAGCAAGCAGACAGGAATAGCTGACCTCTTGATCCCTTTTCCGGGCCATCAGACTTCGATTGCCTGATGGTGAATGGGGAACCAAGGGTGGGTGGTGGCAGGGAGCAGGGCTGGCTTCGGGCAGCCAGGGAAGATGGCCCTGATTGCAGGCCAGGCTTAGGGGTCATATCCACGCATGAATTTTGTGCACCAGGGCTCTAGTTGTTCTATAATTGTACAAGTTGGAGCCTTAATTAGCCAATTACAGGGTGCTTCTTTATCCTTTAGAGTACCTAAATGTATATTTTGAGCTCTATTTGGATGTTGGAAAAACTCTCTTCTCTTGTAAGTAAGTCCTAAAAATATTATTTAATAGAAACCCATCTGCATAGTGATTGAGTCACAACAAATCCAGATTCCTAGATTCTGTGAGAAAGGCTTGTGCTTGTCACATCATCCCTCCCTGCTCATAGTTCCATGCCAAGGACATGCAGGTTTGTTCTTAGATAGGATTTTCTGTGCTGCTCTGCTCCATCAGCTCACGTGAGGGCAGCAGAGAGGCAGACTAGACTTGGCCTTGAAAAGCAGAGAAGCCTGAAGCTCTAATTTTGGGCGTAGTGTTTTCAGAAACACCCCTTCAAAAATCAGACACATGTTTTTATCTTTTTAAACAATCCTAGTCAACTGACGTGCCTAATCTGCTCCTTTAAGAGAAAAGTGAGATTGGCATTAAGAATAGGTAAGTACTGTACATGTGAACACAAACATTCTCAAGGGTTGTACCTGATTTGCTCAGAATACATTTCCTAGTCTGGGGGAGATGGGACAATTTGACAAAAGACTTATTTAGTAAATATTGTCCTATGTTCTTAAGAATAATTATCTTGAGCATAGTCTGCGGCCTGTCATCTGTTTAGATATAGATGGACATACATTGTATTAAATGTAGTTTCAATGATAATGATGATAAACAACAGCTTTTATATTACATTTGTGAACTGCCTTTGGCTGTATTCTAGCTTCCAGTAAAAAGTTCTTGAGGACATTTGACGCAGAACTGAAAACTCTTGGTGAATACTGTACTACAGGATGGAGGGTGACATATTCCCCAGGTGCAGACTTCCTGTGTCCTGAGAATGCCTTTGTTCTCTCTGCCAGATAGATGTCCTGCCCCGCCATCTCCATTCCTCCTCACTTTATAAATACTCCCATCTTTCTGAAGCACTAATTTCTGCAGGCTCTTCAGGCCTCATGGTGGAGGTATCATCTCTCAGCAGCTGGCTCCATTACATTTTTATTTTCTTGGCCATTAAATGCCTCTTGTATTTATTCCCATGGAGCCCTATAAGCTCCTAGGGGAACTGGGTCTAATCCCTAATTTTATCTCTAGGACCTAGCACACTGTATTCAAAAAAAAAATTTTTTTTAATACAACTTTTATCAAGGAAGTGAGAGTGAAGGATAAAAAAGAGAAACAGAATTATTTAAATCCTGAAGAGGATTTGCTACTCTGCCTACTGTAGGGTGGGGTGGGGTTGGAGGTGGGGCATGTAACTCTGAGGGCGTAGTAAAGATGTTGGAGGTCAATTTTTTTTTCAACAGACATTTGACATTCAGATAGACCTGAGGCTTGTAGCCAGTCAGTAGATGATCAGGTAGTGACTCAACACTGATGAAAGCGAGGGGCTTAAAATAAGTAAAAGCTGTTCTAGAAAATTCACATGTAAGTGCTAAGCAAAGAGGAGTGTGCTCTGTGTTGTCGTATTTAAAAACAAAAGAAAAAGCTTATACCTGTAGTGATCTTAGCAAAACTCTTTTTCTGTAGCTTTCTGGTTGTTAAGGTGGTTCTCTCAAGGGCATCCTTCTGAGCTAGAGGTCATTGCAGTGTGGTGGGGAGAGAAGAGAGGGAGCCCTTTCTGGAAAGGACTCGGCTCTCCTTCTTAGCATCTTGTTGCTAGGCAATAGCTTCTCTGGTGAAAGTTCATCTCCCTCTTTAAAGATGGAGTAAGTCTTGTGGAGAAAAATGCAGTTTGTAGAAATTAGACCATATGCAAACAGTATTTTGTTCTAATTCTCAAAATTGCCTTCTCCTATAAGGAAGACAAATAATTCCTATTTAAAATCCTGCTGCTTAGCAACTAGATACTATAACTCCTCTTTTTTGTTGTTGCAAAGCAATACACTTCCTTTTTAATCTTATTGACTTATTTTTACTTTTCCACCCAGATGCCTTTCCAAATTGATTTAATGAGATTCGGGGGGCATTGTCTTGTGATAGTATTTCTCTAGACTGCTGAATTAATTTCCACTTGAAAAATTACTTAGAATCTGCAGCTTCTAGCCAGCACCTGGCATACTGCTCTCAGTGCATATTACATAACAGTGAAATATGAGTTGCTAAATTTGAAGGGCCAATAATGAAAGAATATAATTTTTTAAAGGAAGTGTAGACAGGTCATTGCTATTTGTGTATATCTGAAAAACCTACACATGGTTTGCTAGACTCTGAAATTTCAAAAATCAATATAGAATAATTATCCTTGTCAGAACTGCAAAATACCCTCTAGATGCTAAGAATCTTTTTATTAACCTTTCAATATTTTAAATTGTTAGTCAATTTAGAGATCAAAATCTGCAATTTGCTTTTATCCTCATCTTATAATGTTACAGACTTTTGGAAGCCAGATGCCAAATTAACAAAGCAACAAAACAGTCTTTTTATTTTATTTCTGTGTTGCTAATCCTCACCCAAGAATATTTTTTACATTGATTTTTTTTCCTTTTTTTTGGGGGGGAGGGGGGAGAGTGGAAGAGAAAGGGAGATAGAGAGAGAAACATCAATGTGAGAGAGACACATTGACTGGTTCCCTCCTGCACCTGCCCAAACAGGACTGGGGATTGAAACCCCAAAGATATGTGCCCTTGACCAGAACCAAACCCAGGACCCTTCAGTCTGCAGACTGACACTCAATTCACTAAGCCAAACTGGTTATTTTAATAAAGAAAAACTGATTGTTTTCCTACCCAGTGCTAACAGGGGTTCACTAGTTTTTCCCTTTCAGGCTAGTCAACGCCCTCCTTAGTCTCCATAGCAGGGACTAGATGGAAGAGAAGTAGGGCTTTCAGGGAAAGGGCTGGGCCAGGCTCGGATTCTCCTTCTCACAGTGGGACCCCTCTTGCCCAGCCCCATGATTGCACCAGCTGAGAAAACCTTAGCTCGGTGCTCAGGGGTTGGTGGCCTTCTGCTACTACCAAAGTCTATACTGTTCATAGTTACCTATAACCAGGGGGAGACCCTGAATTGGGGCTCTAGCTTTGTATTGCAGTATTAGGGGAAGCCAGGGATCTAGATGTACAAAACAAAATAAAGTAAAATATATGATTAATACAAATCCATTAGTGTAATGGGAACTTTTCCCGTTGCCTTACTCTTTATAATTCCTAGTTTAAGTATGTTAATAATGATCTCCATGCAGTGATTTTTCTTTTAATTTTGCTATTTTTTTAATATATATATATATATTATTGATTTTTCACAGAGAGGAAGGGAGAGGGATAGAAAGTTAGAAACATTGATGAGAGAGACATCGATCAGCCGCCTTCTGCATGCCCCCTACTGGGGATGTGCCCGCAACCAAGGTACATGCCCTTGACCGGAATCGAACCTGGGACCCCTCAGTCTGCAGACCGACATTCTATCCACTGAGCCAAACCGGTTTCGGCCATTTTGCTATTTTTTAAAAATTTATTGTTGAAAGTATTACAAGACTTTTTCCCCCCCATTGACCTCTTCTAGCCCATACCTGGCACTTGCCCCAGGCCTTCATCACACTATTGCCTGTGTCAATAGGTTATGCATATACGTATATAAATTCTTTGGTTAATCTCTTTCCATCTTCGCCCTCGCCTTGAGATATGACGGTCTATTCCATGCTTCTATGTCTCTGGATCTGTTTTGTTCATTAGTTTACTTTGCTCTTTAGATCCCACATATGAGTGAGATCATGTGATAGTTGAAATTCTCTGATTGGCTTATTTCACTTAGCATAATACTCTCCAGGTCTCTCTGTGTTGTCTCAAAGGGACAGATATTTTACTGTTGCATAGTATTCCATGGTATAAATGTACCACACCTTTTTTATGCACTCATCTACTGATGGGAATGTGGCCTGTTTCCAGATATGAGCTATTGTAAATTGTACTGCTATGAACTTAGGATATATATATTCTTTCTGACTTGTGTTTCTGGTTTCTTAGTATATATGCCTAGAAGTGGGATCATTGGGCCAAATGGGAGATCCATTTTTAATTTTTTGGGGAAAACCCATACTGTTTTCCAGAGGCTGCACCAGTCTGCATTCCCACCAGCAGTGCAATAGGGTTCCCTTTTCTCCACATCCTCGCCAGCACTTGTCATTTGTTTTGTTGATGGTAGCTATTCTGACAGTTATGAGGTGATATCTCATTGTTGTTTTAATTTGCTCCTCTTTGATAATTAGTGACTTTGATTATGTACAGTACACGTATATCTGTTTTTAGATCATGTAAACAGTACACACATTTTACCCTCAGATAGAGATATACTCAGAGAAATGCTCAAAACAGGTCTTTGAACTAATCTCAAATATTTGCATTGAATATGTTGCTTAATCATGTATTTATTCAGTCTCCTAAGCTATTTAGTGTAAGGATGCACATATAAAATCTGACAGTTTTCTAAAGTCTAGCTGGAAAAATTCTGAATAGATGATGTTGATAATACCTTTAATGGTAACAGATATGTAGTGTAGTCACATTACAAAAATTGAATTTTTGTTCTATTTATTTATTAGAAAGGTTATAGCTTTACTAACCACAATTAAACTATGAGCTTTTCTCTGTGCTGTTTCATTTTTAAAAAATATATTTGCTTATATACCAATCAATTTAATTAAGAGAAAGGAGAATTAAAGCTTTTATTATAGACTTTTTATTATTTATGTCATATTCATGGTTAAAGTACCTAGAACTCAATTAATGGAAACTTCATGTTAGTAAAATAAAAAGTTGAAGAAAATACTGTTCAGTTTCCCCAGGAGCTTGCACAAGAGAATGATATTAGGATGCAGAAGTCTTTAAGTAATGCACTGTAATACTCAAAGTTAGATATTAGAACATACTTCCCAAGAAGAGGCAATTTTATGGGAGGATCATCAGGATGGCAATGCAGTTGCATTAGAAAAACTGCACTATGTTTTACAAGTAGCCTTTAGGATGAATTGTAGATAATGTAAAGGAAATTACAGTCATTAATAGCACAGTACCTGCAATTGTGATGAAAATTTAAGTTCAATTTGTTTTAGAATCTGCACGTATAATGTTGCTAATGCAAATGTTTTATTTGTAATGGCAGAGATGAAAATGTCCTGTTAAATCATCTCCTGCCAATGCAAAATAGACTTCTGAAGTCTGCTTGTGATGACTTTGTTGAAAGTGCTTTAACATCATTGGCTCAAACGTAATAGTTTTGGGAAAAATCTATTTTAATGTAGAAGGTAGTTATTCAGATGTGACTGTCCTATTAAAAACAGCCATAGAGTCAAATATTACCATTATGCTTTTCATATAACCCAATTACCCTTACTATCAGGTGACTCAGCATTGGTGTCGAAACCAAAAGCAGCCTTGCTATGTCTGATAACCTTTCTGTACAATGCTCAAAGTGCTTTTCAAATCTTTGATGCTATTTAGGTTGATACGTAAATTATCTAGCCCAGCATGTTCAAAGACTCACCATGCAGCAACATCAAAGATCAAAAGCAACATGCGTTGTTATTCTACTGAACTTCAAAGACTAATAGAAAATCATGAAGTTAAATGAAAAGCATTTTACACATAATTTCAGAAACTCTTGAAAAATGTAAGGCATAAAGTCTTGGCTGAACTGAAGATATTCTAGTGGGTCCTTGTTTAAAAGTTCCCTAGCTAGTTCTGACTGCTGTCTCTCACAAATCCTCAGGTCCTCTGAAGACACAGATAAAGAGGAATTCTAACAATGCAATCACAATATGAAAATGAAACGTAACCTGTTTCCGAAATCTGAAAGGAATTTTCAGTAACTGCAAGAACCACAAGAAGGGCTTTTAAAGTGCAAGAACTAGATTCCTAATCCTATGGTGTTTTATTATGATTTTCTCTAATTCAAAAATTATAATTTCTTGTCCTTCAGGTAACCTTGTCAGTCTTTCCCTCTAGATGCACACACTTCAGAGGGTTTGAACCAATAAAACACTGGAGCAAAACTAAACTGTTATTCATGTCTTTCCTCCTCCTCTTCTCCCCCGCATAAACACACTCAGTAGAGGCATTTGAAGGGATATTAGGCAGAAGGAGGAAGGTGGTATATTTACTAGCAGTAGCATGTTACATTTTGGAAACCATGCTCACACAAGTCCAGTACAGTGGTACCTCGAGATACGAGTGCCCTAACATATGAGATTTTGAGATATCAGCCCTCGAGCGAGCAATTTTTTGCTTTGAAATATAAGCAACATTTGAGATACTAGTAATCGTGCGGATTGGCCGGCTGCACACGACCCACCAGTTTACCACGACTCAAGCATCTCATAGTTTCCCATGCCTCAGTCAGTGTGCTTGTTTACCTCGTTGTCGAAGCATCTTTTGTGCATTTACATACTTTATCACATTTCTTTTTATAACCATGGGTCCGAAGAAAGCGAGTGGAAAGGTCAGTGCTCAGAAGAGGATGATGTCTATTGAATTAAAGCGTGAAATCATAGAAAAATATGAGCAAGGTGTGCGAGTGGCTGACTTAGCGAGGCAGTACAGGCTTAGTACTTCAACGATATGCACTGTGCTTAAACAGAAGGAGTCGATAAAGGGTATAATGCCAGCTAAGGGCGTTACAATAATTTCTAAGCTCCGTAGCTCTCTCCATGAAAAGATGGAGAATCTACCAATGGTGTGGGTGACGGAGAAGCAGCTTAAAGGAGATACATTAACACAGGGCATCATATGCGAGAAGGCGGAAGCAATTTACGGTGATTTGCTGGAGCAGACCCTGCGCACTTCCATGGACAAAGCATCGAAAGACTCATTTAAAGCCAGTAGAGGTTGGTTTGATAACTTCAGGAAAAGGTCTGGCATTCAGTCCATCGTTAGGTATGGTGAGGCAGCAAGTTTGGATGTGAAGGCAGCTGAGGATTACCACAAAACTTTTTCCAAACTGCTAGAAGCCAAAGGATATATCCCCTAGCAAGTCTTCAACTGTGACGAGACAGGGCTTTTCTGGAAGAAGATGCCTAATAGGACTTATATAACGGCAGAGGAGAAGGCGATGCCAGGCCACAAACCCATGTAGGATAGGCTAACTCTCGCACTGTGCGCCAATGTGAGTGGTGACTGCAAGATCAAGCCTCTGCTCGTATACCATTCGGAAAACCCCAGAGTCTTTAAGTCACATAAGATTTTAAAAGATAAACTGCAAGTTATGTGGAGGGCAAACCCGAAGGCATGGGTCACCAGGCAGTTCTTTGTGGAGTGGGTAAACCTGGTTTTCGGCCCTTCTGTTAAGAAATATCTACAGGAAAACAACCTAACCATGCAAGCCCTCCTCGTCCTCGACAATGCTCCTGCTCACCCACCGAACCTCGAAGATGAACTCTCGAAGAGTTCAAGTTTATAAAGGTTGTCTACCTACCTCCCAACACCACTCCTATCCTGCAGCTCATGGATCAGGAGGTGATTTCTAATTTTAAAAAGCTGTACATCAAGCACCTGTTCCGGCACTGCTTTGAGGTGATGGAGAACACAAACCTCACCCTTCTAGAATTTTGGAAGAACCACTTTAACATCGTGATATGCCTCAGAATTATTTATTGATCAGGCCTGGCTGGGTGTTACAACGAGGACTTTGACCTCTGCATGGAAGAAGCTGTGGCCTGAGGCCATAGCCCAAAGGACCTTCGAAGGATTTGAACCCGAGGTGCCAGTGGAGGAGGAGAGAGTGTCTCTGGGAAAATCCATGGGCCTGGAGGTGGATGAGAGAGACGTGAATGAGCTCGTCGAGGAGCACTCTCTGGAACTCACCACGGAGGAGTTACAAGAGTTGCAGTCTCAGCAACATGCGGAGGTTCTCCAAGAAATTGGTTTCGAGGAGAAGCCAGAGGTGGAGAAGATCTCTCTACAAGTGAGATAAAGGAGATCTTAGGAATGTGGGAGAGGGTATCACACTTCGTGGCAAAGAAACACCCCGACAAAGTTGCTACTGGTCGTGCATCGGAGCTGTTTAATGAAACTTGCCTCACCCATTTCAGAAACATTCTGAAAGGGAGGAAGAGACAAACCTCGTTGGACACTTTTTTTTTTTTTAAATCGGCCAAAAATGCAAAGACCAGTAGCAATTAAGTTCAGTGAAGATTAGTTAAGTTACATTCAGTTTAGGGATAAAGTGTAGCATTAAGAGTGTAATGAGTAGGTAAATACACTTTATAAAACCAGTTTATTCCTTTACATTCTCTTTTATTATGTTTTATACAATATTTGTCATTTATAAATACATTTTTCTTATTCAAAAACACGTAACAAGAACAACTGGGGTGGCATTTTGGGGGCTGGAACGGATTAACGGCATTTCAATTGATTTCAATGGGGAAATTTGCTTTGAGATACGAGCAACTTGATATACGAGCAAGTTTGCGGAATGAATTAAACTCGTATCTCGAGGTACCGCTGTACTGTGGAGGGAATGCCCATAACCATGGTATCAGCCTTGTGTCCCTGACTCTTCTGTGAGAGCATCGGAGAGTCAGTGAATGGGAGGTAGTCAAAGGTCTCACTTCAGTGCAGTGGAAACTCACTAGGTTAAAAGCCACTTATATATTGAGAGGGGGGCTAAGGATATTTATTATTTGCCATAACATCATAGATCATAGAAAAATATTGTATTAGGCCAAGGCGTGCAAAGGTTAATTTGCTCATGTGTTATCACTGATTTTTTTTTTCTATCAACAAATGTTAAGGTCCAGGCATGATGTATTCAGTCTTGAATAACTGAAAAGAGAAATATTTGCCTCAAAGACTATAAAAATTCCCTAGAAAAGAAAGACCTGAGGGTGGAAAAGTAGTCTTGTGAATTAGATTTTAGAAAAATGATAAGCATTTCTGATATCCTAAAAAATATATAGTTATATACAGTTACATATATAGAAGTTTTGATAGGATATGGGATGATATGATAATTTAATATCTGAATTAAATTTCAAATTGGAGACAGTGAAAATTTAAATTGGAGACAGTAAAAGACAGATTTTACACTGTGGAAAATCAATAATATGAAAAACAGTGAGTACCTGTTATATGGGGAAAGGGAAAATAATGAAAAAGATGTGGACAGTCATAAAAATGAAAAGCCAAAAATGTTAAGTCAATCTAAAAATTATACATGATCTGAGAAAGAGACTAGAATAATTGGATCAGAGTCACCAAAGATAATTGGTGGAACATTTCCTGGGTTGATAATACTTATTGAAAGGATTCTCTATGTTCTAGCAAAAAATCAATACAAAGAAATCTATAGGAAGGCACATGCAGGTAATTTTAAGTTTTCAAAGGAGTTACAAAATATTTCAAAAGCATTGAGGTCAATAAAAGCAATTTCTTTGTAACAAAATAAAAATTATAATGACATCAGATGACTTCTCTGCTATATAAATGTAGGAAGATAATAGAACTATATATATATTTTTTAAAAAGTTTTAACTCAAAGATTTTATATACAACAAATCTTTCATGGGTAAAATCAGCAAAGGTAATTTATACAAAATCAGATTCTCTGAAAATATGTTACCCATCTATTTTCAAAAGTAACATGAAAAATATATATAAGTAAAACAAAAGATAAATCAAAATTAAGAACTCAAAAAGGACAGTATCATAAAAAGTATTTATGGTCCTGCACTTACTTTTTGCGGGCCCCAAATTTAGTAATTTCATATGAATTTGGAGTCTAGGTTACCACTTTACCTTTTTCATACTTCCCTCAGCTCTTGCCAATCCTTCCACAGGAAATCTGAAATGCTTGCAATAATTATTGACTAGTAGTTCTAAAGGTCTATGTTGACATCACAGCTTAACAAAACCACAGCTCTGCTGTCTTGGTGCTGAAAATTTGTTTCTATAAGAGAGTTACTTAACTTACCTGTACCTTAGTTTCCTTATCTGTAAAATGGGGATATTAATAGCACCTATCTCATAGAATTATAAGAATTTAAAAAATCAACCTAACATTGATGTTAGCTGTTGTTATTTCAGATTTTAAAATACCACTTCATAGTATATATTTTACATGGGTAAATTGGAGAAATCAATAAAGGACAGCATAATCTTCTCTGATTGGAAGAGAGTATGTTATACTGTATAATACAGAGCAACATAACTGAATCCCTTTCTGCTACTTTTTACCAGTGGAAATTTGCACAAGTTATTGATTCTCCCTGAACCTCAATTTTTAATATTTGTAGAATGAGTCAAATAATATATAATGAATAAGTACAGTGACCAGTTCATCAGGGTTCACTCTTTTTTTTTTTTATCTCATTGTGGCTTTATTTATTTTTTCCCCTTTTTTTATTGTTTGAAGTATTACAAATAGTAGTACATATGTCTCCTTTTTTCCCCCATTGACCTCCTCCCAGCCTTCCCTACCCTCTAGTATATACCTTCACCTGCTGCGCCCCGCCAGTGTCTTGTATTCATTGGTTATGCATATATACATGCAAACAAGTCCTTCAGTTGATCTTTTACAGCCCCCCCTCCCCCAACCTCCTCTGCCTTCCCACTGTAGCATGATAGTCTGTACAATGCTTCTTTGCCTCTGCATCTGGTTTTTTTTTCTCCCCTGATTTTTTTCTTTAAAAACATCTTGCCTCTGCAGACTAGAAATAAACCTATAAGAACAAAAAATGTTTGAGTCCCAATTTCAATGTCCAATAGTTCTGAGTCCCCGTTTCAATGTCAAACAGTTCCTTACGTATACACGTCAGCAATGGTATCTGGATAGTGGACAAATGGTGGCAGTGTAGGTCGGACCCTCTCTGATTTGGTCCTAGGCATCTGCTGGCTGCTCACATGGCAAGGCGTCATCAGCATCTTCCATCTCTGGACTGTTTCTCCTCTTGTCTTCGTGGTTGGCGCAGACCTGTCCATTCCCCTCTGTTCCAGGAGTCCACTTGGTCTTGGGAGTTGTTTTCTGAAAGTATATAAACATATTCTTGACCAAAAGTTAATAAAGGAGTCTTTTCTATAAAAACTCTTGATGTTTTCAAATTTGGAGCCTAAAGTCTCACATTAAAAAAACCTCTCAGTCCAGAAAAACTGGGACCAGTGGTTATTCTATTACAGGGTTGTTGAAAAGATCAACTGCTTATCATATAATCTTAAAATATAAGTGTTCAATAAATGTTTTTAATTATTTACATTGTTTCCTGTAATGTATTCAAAATCTAGTGTGTATCTTACACTACAGCACATAATTTATACTCATCGAATTTCAAGAAAACAGTAGCCATACATGGCTAGTGGCTACCATATTGGACAGCACAGCTCTAGATGCTGAAGTAATTTGGATATGAGATAAGTACGTCCCCAAAACTGGTTCTTTTTCTCTCTACCAAGAAGATGATACTTTTTTCATCTTATTTCACATACACATTCAAAATGTCCAAGTCCTTGAGTTCTTTTGTGAAGTCAGATACTGTAGCTAGATAATGAAGTAAAAGGATGTATATATAGCACATATTTGTGATTATCCACAGCACTGATCAACAACTTTTTATATGTGTAAGGTTTTGTTCATCCAGAGCAGTGGTCAGCAAACTCATTAATCAACAGAGCCAAATTATCAACAGTACAACAATTGAAATTTCTTTTGAGAACCACATTTTTTAAAACTTCTTCTAAGGCCACTTCTTCAAAATAGACTCACCCAGGCTGTGGTATTTTGTGGAAGAGCCACACTTAAGGGGCCAAAGAGCCACAGGTGGCTCACGAGCCATGGTTTGCCAACCACTGATCCAGAGCAATCAGGCCAAAAGGCATAGGCTAGGAAAGCCAATGGCTGATATCATTTTATAGCTTATTTATTATTAATATTTTTAATCCTCACCCAAGGATATGTTTTTATTGATTTGAGAGAGGAAGGGGGAGAGAGAAACATCAATGTGAGTGAGAAACATCGGTCAGTTACCTTCTGCTCAGGTCCTAGCCAGGAATTGAACCTGAAACCTAGGTATGTGCCCTGATCAGGAATCAAACCCACAACTCTTCAGCGTATGGAATGACACTCCAACCAATTGAGCCACCCAACCAGGCTACTCATTTTTTGTTTTTTCCTCACTGACTTTTAAATGGTATAGACAGTCTACATTTACAAATAACTTGGACTTAAGAGCAACCTTAAATCTTTGGTCATTCTTTTTTTGTCTAAAAATAATGTTTTCCCAGGAGATTATTAATCATAGCATGAAATACAAAATGGTGGTAGCTAAAGTTTAATGTTTCCATTAAACTTTTTTATATCAGTTGTTTAAACCCCAGATGACTATGAGAAAATCATAATAGATCATTGTTTTGTGATCTTAATGGAGATCAGAAATTTGTCAAACATTTTCTTAGCCATTGCTAAATTTTAGACATTCTGCTTTATACTTATGGACTGCACATAGATTATATAGTTAATTGTATTACAACTAAAGAATGAAATGAAATAAATTGGATCTTCTTTTAGTTTTAGGTCCTGCATAGAAAACAAAAATAACCTTTTAAAATTTTTCATAATATATTGTAACCTCTAAGTAGACCCATTTAATAAAACCAGGAAAACTAGCTCAAACTACAATTAGTTTTTTCTACATAATATTTCTGAACACTCAGTATAAACTAGTATTATATGATAATCCAAAATCTATTCTCTAGTTATTTTAGATAAAAAGCTAGGAGGTTGACATTGAAGCCATTTGGCCCAGGGAGACAAGTTACATCTCTGGTGCTGGCCCTAATTGGTTATTAGTGGCTGTATGAAAGGATCTGCTAAAGAGGACTGTGTAGCCCAGTACAGTTCTCTGAAAAGATGAACCAAAGATATCAGCCATGGCTGTGGGAAGTGGGAGCACATATGCACACCCTTACCTCTCATTAACAGCAATCTTCACAGAAAGGGAGCGCCTTGCCTAGTAAGGCAAGGGTGACAGAGGTGCAGTCATTATTTCAGCAGACCAGTCTGGAGCTGCAGGCAGTGAAAAACTGGGTCAGCGAGATGCTGAGCCTTAAAGGAAAAGTCTGCTATTGGAATTCTGCAACAAAAGATAGACTCCTGGTGCAGATGCTCTTGGGGGTCTTCCTGGGAGAGCCGCTTGCTGAGCATACTGAAAGCACCAGCATGTTTGTTTAGGGGTAACTGCTGGACATTCGCAGAGCATGGATTGAAGATGCCAAAGAAGATCAAGGTTAAAAAAGGAAACCCTCTTAAAGCATCACACATCTGTGTAAGACAATATCAAACTATTTTAAAATCGGTTTTTATCAGCATTTGGGGGGAGAATAGGTTCTATTTAGATCCCCTTACATAAAAGATAATCTTTAAAATGTACAATTATGGACTATAAGAACTGGGAGTGATTTCACTTATTCCACCTCATCACTTAAGAGTCATCATTAGATAAGCAGTCTAAGGAAGGTGAGTGAACTTCAGGGTCTGAGAGCTTATGTGTATCAGAACTGTGTACAGAATTAGGTCTACCACAGTATTTGATTTCTGCAAGGGACAAGGGCCTTAGTTTTAGAGGCCTGCTAAAAATTATCAGAGGACCCCTTAACTGTTATTTATTTCATTTTACTTTCCATGAGTAGAAGTTCCCTTAAATTATTTTAGACAGGTAGCTTTTATTGTCTTTCAAGACCCCTAGGATGTGCTGTTTTGTTTTTTTCCTATCACTCAAATATAAAAAGAAACTAATTTTGTTATTCTCTTATCTAAATGTCTTCCACTTCACACCTTTCCTTGAAACACTTTTTTAAGAGAAAAGGATACATTAACATCTTTATTTATTACCTAATCTTTTAAAATATGTAGTTTCAATAGAGTCATATTTTACATAAGAAAATTCATAACAAGTAAAAGTTGTCTATCTATAATGTATTATTTAGAGCTCTCTGCATTCTATTGCATCTTAAAATCTACTGATCAGATGACTCAGTTGAAAAAAAATCAACATTAATCAAACTTTATGTAAAACTTAGTTTGAGGAATGCCACAAGATGTGTTGATTTTAGCCAAAAGGTAATATATTTATTCATTTACTAAACATTTTAAGTACTATGTACTATATATGAGGAAGAGCAAAGAAGTAGTCATGAGATGCCCATAAAGAACTCATATTTTGAGTGTAACAATGCACAAGTACAACTTTAAAATGGTAGATTTTACATAAATAACATGGATAAAATGCCACTGGACCATAGGAAATATAGTCCAGGAAGACTTCATGGAGGAGATGATATTTGTAGAGAATCTTCAAGGAGGATAAGACATTACAGAGAAAGGGCATAAGCAAAAGCAAGGTGACACAATGCTATGTGCCATTCTTAAAGAACAGTGAACAGTTTGGTATGACTAAAGTATAGGATATATGGGATGAAGTGGCAGATGCTTCTAGGAAAGTGTATTGTATACTAGGAATATATTCCTTAAGATAAGGGGACTGTATCCTTAAGATTTGGATAGTATAAGAAGGTTTGAAACAGGGAAGTGGTAGAATAAGATATGTATTTCCAAAAGTAACACTAATGGCAGCATGGAGGGGAAATTGGAGAAGAGAGATAGACTGAAAGTTGCAGAGAACTTAAGCTGGGAAATTTAAGGAATGAGGCACTGCTCAGAGGCCCCATGCTCTCCTATATTTACTTTCCTTTCTTATTCTTTTTTCCACTGGTCCATTTTACTTATACATCATCCCAGTTCCTTAAGACAGCTTCTAAGGTTTGTCATGATCTGGCCCCTGTCTGCTGTTCAAGGTTTGACCCACACCAATCTTCTGAGTACCCACCACACTCAGCATGCTGATCTTCCTTCCAATTTACTAATCCTTCCTATCTCAGAAATTTTACACATTTAATGTCTCTTGCCTAAACTGTTCATTCCCTATCTCTCTTTGTATGGCCAACTAATTATTATTTTTTAAAGATTTTTAAAATTAACTTTTAGAGAGAGAAAGGAAAGGAGAGGAGGGAGAGAGAAATATCAATGTGAGAGTGCAACATTGATTGGCTGCCTCCTGCATGCCCAATCCCAAGGATCAAGGCTGCAACCTAGGCATGTGACCTGACCAGAATCAAAGTGGCAACCTTTTAGGACATAGGACAATGGCCAACCAACTGAACCACACTGGCCAGGACCCAATTAATTATTTTTAAGTTCCAACTTGGAGTTACTTACTAATCCTTTGATTTAAAAAAGTTACTAAGATCCCTTCCCTCTAAATACACAGACATGTGAACACAAACATACAATACCCTCAGCCCTTTTACATCCCTTAATAGTCCTCTCCTTTGCTGTGAGATCATACAAAAGGAAAGCCTAGCCTAGACTTTTAAAATAATTATTCATACAGTTGTTTGTTTAATATCATTATCCTTCACCAGAAAAGTTTTTGGACTGTGTATGTTTTGTTTATTGCTTCAGATGCTCAGTAAATATTTTTAATAAATGAATGTGGTTAACATTATGGGGGCTACACAACATTATTGCTCAACACTAATGAGAGGTAGTCTGTATTTGTGAGAGAAAAGGAGAGAGAAGAGAAAGGTTCTGATTGATTTGCTTGCCATGAATCATGTTTTCTTATCTGAAGATGGAGGTAGCAGGGTTAATGGGTATGATGCTCAGTAGGAGTGACTATCACTCAGCAGACTTAATGACCCTAGGTGTGACATGGCAGATATCCTGATGTATGCTTAATATGATAGTAACCATTTAGAACAGCGGTTCTCAACCTGTGGGTCACGACCCCTTTGGGGGTCAAACAACATTTTCACAGGGGTCACCTAAGACCATTGGAAAACACAGATATGATTCACAACAGTTGCAAAATTACAGTTATGAAGTAGCAACAAAAATAATTTTATGGTTGGGGGTCACCACAACATGAGGAACTGTATTAAAGGGTAGCAGCATTAGAAAGGTTGAGAACCACTGATTTAGATGGAACTAAGAAACTCATAAAAAGTCACATGGTGCCAGAAGCCAATTCCAACATGTCAGCAAGGGCTGAATCATCTGGGAATGGCTGAAAGGCATTTCTCCAAATCTAAATAGGATGCATTAAATTGATTGTTTACTGCCAGACAGCTCAGGGCATCTTAATCTACATATTATTGCCTTCTCCTGGCCAAACACCTGAACAGCTGTAGGCTATTCTCCAATCTGACAATGCTTCTGTAGGAAACCCCTATCCTTTAAAGTGTATATCTCCACCTTGCCTTAGGACAAATTGTGTTAATAAAAAGCAAGGGGTCCCGAGACAAGGAGAACTTGATTTTTTTAGCCAGGCTCCTCTGCGCTCCCCCCCCCCCCTCCCCGCCAACCCTCAATATGCCTTTCAAAATTACGTTTCATCTCTGGACTCTTTATTAATTTATGCACAGCTTCTTCTCCAGATTGTGGAACCCTTCTAGATACCAGATCAAGACCACTGACATTAAGTGGCGCCCCACATCTGGTGATAACACAGAGGACATCTAAGAAAAAAAATGAACTATACAGGTGGAAAATGACTGACCAGGAAAAAATATAGGCTCAAAATTATTTGGATTCTATGCAATGACTAGTTGTGAGTTAATAGCATAATGCTGCCATTTGAAATTTCACTAACTGAAATATGTTAATAGGAGGATATGATGTAAATATTTCTCATAATCACCATTATCATAATCAATCTGTTCTAAGCTCCTCTATACCTTCAAATGGTAAAAGAGAAATAATTGGTGTAGAGATGAATAAAATAAATAAATAGTGTGAAAATTAGATTTATTAGAAGAATGTTGAGAAAAGATGTAATCCTTCTTTGACTTAAAAAGTTATTATGGATAGAATATCAATCTAGCAGTTGTCATTGCTATTAAGGAACAAGAGGAAATATGGTAAAATCATTACAATTATTAACAGTATCATAAATAAGTAGATAAAGATCGCATTGTATATTCACTGTTATTGCCATAAATTATGTGTTTTTTTGTGTTTTTGTTTGTTCATTTGTTTGTTTAGGGTGGGAAGAAAGATGGATGCCTTTTGGACACAATAAAGGCTAAATTTATATCTTCTAAAATACTTCATTGTATTGTGACTTTTTTTCACATGAGTTTTCTGCATTAGACACTGGCCATGTATGTCAGAACCTATCTTATTTACCTTAGTATCTGCTTAATATTTTTCATATAGTTGGAATTGTACCAGAATGTGTTAAATATTGATGCTCTAGTAGTAGTTATATGGGTAGTTAGATGATGACATGATAATAGATATACAAACAGAAATACATATGAAGTGCAGTACCTGAATTGGATTGCTCCTACTTAACTCTGTGTTCTAAACTCAAATTTCTTTTTTATATAATAGCTCAGAAAGTGTTATCAGAATGAAACAGGCACTTAGAGAGGCCGAGACTGCCTCCTGATTGCACATTGGTTATTCAGCACCAGTATACACCCAAGATCATTGTCCCCATGGTCTTTATTCAACAGCTATACAACAGAGAGCTAACAGAACAAGTGGCCCAGCTGTGCTATGGCCAACTTCAAAAAACTCAGAATGATCGTGATGGGAGACAGTTAAATATTTAATGGTAATAAAAGAAGCAAGGGTTATTATTGCAATAAAATGCCATTAAACTTTTAAAAAATCTCAAGTCAGCATATTTCTGTGAAAGCTTGGTGGTTCATTTTACATCCCTTGATCTGTAGGATGAGCTTTGTTTCTCTTGGGAGAACACTTCACCAAGCATACTAGAGGTAATTGCATTTAGCTATTTTAGATTGTAAAATCAATGCACATTGAATATTAGACTGTTCATGACACAGTCTTGTGCAGAAAGAGAAAAGCAAAAGGGCACATTTTCACATATTTGTTTAAATTTTAATAGTATTTTGAAAAAACCCCAAAGCCTGTAGCCAAGATTTGCAGCTATGAGAGTCTAGGTCATCAAAATCTAGGTCAAACTCTACTTCTGCGACTGTGCAACAACGTTTACAGAAATAATTGAAATAATTTTTTCCTATTGCTTGCCAAGTCAATAAAAATATTTCAGATAATTATTATGCTAGAAAAAATGAATTTATCCTGTTCATCATATCCTATGAATTATGTCCTTTAGTGTCTGCCTTGGTCTAGGTCAGTGGTCAGCAAACTGCAGCTCATGAGCTACATGCAGCTCTTTGGCCCCTTGAGTGTGGCTCTTCCATAAAATACTACGGCCTGGGCAAGTCTATTTTGAAGAAGTGGGATTAGAAAAGTTTAAGTTTAAAAAATTTGGCTCTCAAAAGAAATTTCAGTTGTTGTACTGTTGATATTTGGCTCTGTTGACGAATGAATTTTCCTACCACTGGTGTAGGTGATTTAAAAAGCTGGTTTCATGGATAATTGCTACAACTATTAATTAAAAATGTGGACTTTAAAATAATTTCTTAATATTACCCTGCAGAAGGCTATAGTTTCCAGCTTCCTGCTTTATATCAAGCCAACTCAACTTGATTGAGAATCATTTTTTATAAATATCTATGGGGCAAAAAGAGAAAAAAAAATCAAGGTATCTTTCTTTTAAAAAAATACATATATACGTGTATTTTTTTATTTCATAGAGAAAGAGAATTAGAAACATCAGTGATGAGAGAGAATCATTAATCAGCTACCTTCTGCATATCTCTACAGGGGGTCAAGCTGCAATCTAAGCATACCCTGACCATGAATAAAACCATGATCTCCTGGTTCATAGGTCGATGCTCAAACACTGAGCCACACCAGTTGGGCTAGTTTATTTTTTTGTGATCTATGTTAAACTAAACTGATATGGCCTATATTTTTATTATTTATTAGTTTCTAATATTTTTTACTTATTTTTATTTATTCTCATGTGAATGCCACAATTATGGCAGGAAGGTGTGAATTAGTCTAAGTTAAGAACTTTTTGGCAGATAGCTGGACAAAGTTGCACTCTTATTTATTTAAATAACTTGAACTTTTATACTCTCATAGAGAATTTCAATAAAGATCAGGGCATAATTGGCTAGCTAAATATATTTTTTAAATAATTTTTTAGTAAATTTTCTAATTCATACTTTAATTCAAAAGTAATATATTGAGCACTTCCTATGTGACAGCCATGTGCCAATACTGGGCTTACTAATATGAATAACGCATATGCTTTGTTTCCAAGCAAAGATTGACTGAGTCATTAATTTTATTTTTAGTTATTGAACTTTATAAATGTGAAATATGAGCTCTCTAATAACTAATGATTATGAAAGTTTGAAAGTTTCTGTTGAGCCATATTCCTGTATTTTATATTTGAATGCTTAACTCCCTAATACTTCTATTTCTAGATAATAGAAATACACCCTGTAAGGAAAAGTTTTGTAAAAAGAATATCATTTCTTGATTTTTTTTCTTTTGTAATATTTTATGACCTGATAAGCTTTTCATCATTCATGAAAGTGGACCTACCTTAAGGTAAAAGAGAAAAGTATTTTTGAGCTGTATTTTGGGGCCAGATGTTAAAGAAAGCCCATTATACTTCTGTTGATCACAGTCATCAAAAGCTGGCTTTGAGCAAAAAAGCAACACATCCTTGATGTTTTGAAGATTCATAGCCTCTTACTTTTTTAAAAATATATTTTCTTGATTTCAGAGAGAAGAAAGAGGGAGAGAGAGGGGGAGAAGAGAGAGAGAGAGAGAGAGAGAGAGAGAGAGAGAGAGAGAGAGAGAAACATCAGTAATGAAAGAGAATCAATGATCGGCTGCCTCCTACAGACCCCACATTGGAAATCAAGTCTGCAACCCAGGCATATGCCTCTACTGGGAATTGAACCATGACCTCCTAGTTCATAGGCCAATGCTCAATGACTGAGCCATGCCTGCTGGGCCATAGACTCTTACTTTTAAGGACAATTACAGCAAACTTTCAACAAGCTCTTCCTAACCTTATACTAAATTCAGTAGTACATTTATGTCTCATACCAACCCTAAGATTTGTGGCAGAGTTTAGGTGTTACGAATATACCCTGTGGAGCTATTTAATCTGGGTTTGAATCCACCAGGACATCCCAATAATATCCCATATACAACATTTCCTAAATGGAATCTATTGCTTTTGCCCACCAACATGCCCCATTATTTATATTTGCTCTATTAGACATTGGTACTGTCATTTTTGTCCAGTCAACAACTTTGCAATCTGTAATTCATCTTCAAGCCTCTGTTTCTGTATCTCCCAATTTTTTTAAATTTTTTTTATTAATTTTTATTAATTTTTATACATATCTCCCCATTGCCCCCCTCCCTCCCAGGCATACCCCGACCCCCCAGTGTCTGTGATCGTTGGTTATGCTTATATGCATGCATACAAGTCCTTTGATCACTTATCTACCTCACCTAACTTTAATCTTTCTGCTGTAATTTCATAGTCTGTTTGATGCTTTATGATTTTTGTCCTCCTTAGAATTATCAGTCTACTCCCTTTCTGTGCTCCTGATTCTATTATATTCACCAGTTTATTCTGTTGATCAAATTTTTAATTCACTTAATTTTTAGATTCACTTGTTGACAGATATGTATTTGTTGTTCATAATTTTTTTGTCTTTTACCTTTTTCTTTTCCCTCTTCTAAAAGAGTACCTTTCAGCATTTCATACAATACTGGTTTGGAGTTGATGAATTCCTTTAGCTTTTTCTTCTCTGTGAAGGTCTTTATCTGCTCTTCAATTCTGAATGATAGCTTTGCTGGATAGATTATTCTTGGTTGTAGGTTCTTGCTGTTCATCACGTTGAATATTTCTTGCCACTCCCGTCTGGCCTGCATCGTTTCTGTTGAGAAATCAGCTGACAGTCGTATGGGTGCTCCCTTGTAGGTAATGAACTGTTTTTCTCTTGCTGCTTTTAATATTCTCTCTTTGTCTTTTGCTCTTGGTATTTTAATTATGATGTGTCTTGGTGTGGTCCTCTTTGGATTCCTTTTATTTGGGGTTCTGTGTGCTTCCTGGACTTGTAAGTCCATTTCTTTTACCAGAGGTGGGAAGTTTTCAGTCATTATTTCTTTAAATAGGTTTTCAGTATCTTGCTCTCTCTCTTCTTCTGGCACCCCCACAATTCTGATGTTGGTACGCTTGAAGCTGTCCCAGAGGCTCCTTACATTATCTTCACATTTTTGGATTCTTTTCTCTTCTTGCTTTTCCAGTTGAATGTTTTCTGCTTCTTTATATTTCAAATTTTTGACTTGATCCTTGCCTTTCTCTAGTCTGCTGTTAGGACTCTGTATAATAGTTTTTATTTCAGTCAGTGTATGTTTAATTTCTAGTTGGTCTTTCTTCATCTTTAGTTGGACCTTTCCCATCTCCTCTTGGGTCTCACTAAATTTATCCATCTTTTCTAGCATATTCTTGAAAAACCTTATAAGTGTGGTTTTGAACTCTATATCCAGTCATTTTTTTTCCTCCATTTCTTTTGTTTGTAATCCCTTCCCTTGTCTCGGCATTTTCACTATGCTGGGGAAACTTCTGTGTTGAATTCAGTTTTATGATACAAGATGTGCAAAGTCGCAGAAGCCTCTGTTGAGCTTGGGAGGGGTGGAGTCTCAGGGCTTAAGGGACCGCCTTGCCTTCCAGTTGGCCCCGCCCTCCACGGCCCCTGAGTCTCACGTGACTGGGTAATGGCTGGAGCGGTCCTTGTGCGGGCACCCGCAGTGCCTCTAACCACTGCCTTTACAGCTCCCCTGCGCACCAGGACCACACGAGTCTAGGTCTCCAGGGTTTTACCCGAAACAGGGGTTTAGTGAAGTTAGAAGTGGCACAGTTGGGAGGGTCTTGTCTCCCGCCCACTCGCGAAAGCCAGCGGCACAATCAGCAGTTTGTCCTGCGCGCAGTGCCGTGCGCACCACCAGGCCTTTCATCTTTTGCAACTCCCCTAAATTTCCGTGCACTTCTCCCTTTTCACAGTCCAAACTCCCCCCGTATGAGTTTCGGCTGGATCTGTGGTTTAGTGTCGTAGGATAAGGGGTTCAATGCCTTTGAGAGTCTCCGTTTCCCTCCCGCCAGAGGAAGCCAGCCAGGTACTCAGGCACCCGCTCTCTCCTAGCGCTTGTCTCCGTACCTCAGCTTTTTGGAGCTCCTCTGGGTTTCTGTGAGCCCCTCTCTTTCCCTCTAGTTGTAGAACTTCCACTCAGCCAGCTTTACTGTGTTTCTGGATGATGTCCATTCTGTCTTTTAGTTGTAGTTTTGAAATTGTTGTGCAAGGCACCAGTGTAGGTGTTTACCTATGCCGCCATCTTGGATTCCCCTGTATCTCCCAATTTTTAATACTATTTATTCACAATCAATCCCCTTCCCACCATTGCATTCATTGCAGCTTATAGCACTTTTATGTGAGTACTTCCATTAACCTTGTCATCAGTCCTGACCAACTCCAGTCTATGACTACAGAACCATCTCATAAATCTAATTATGTCAGACTCAAGACTGAGCTCAGATTTTTTTTTCATTTCCCCTTTGCCTTATATTTATTTATTAAAACTTTAGGTGAGGTCTTGTTTCCCAGATTGAGTTAGGTATTGATCCATTCAGATATCCAAAATTTACTATGATGGAAACATAAGCAAAATTATACCAATGTAATATGATAAGTGCAGTTAAAAGTATGAATAATATACCAAGGTAGCATATTGCTTATCTTTGAAGATATTATACTGTGGGTGGATTTTGAGTTGGGTCTTCAAAGAATAGAGTTCACCAAAAGGATGGGTCAGTGGCCTCAAATAAATGCCATGCAATGCACCAGGATGTGCAAATAAAATTTAGACTCCCTTCCCAGCATTCCAAATTCTTGCTTTTAATGGTCTCCTTATTCAATATTTACTCTTTCTCATGTGAACAGAATGAACTAAGTTTTCCCTGACATACTATATTTTCCATATTCTCAGTGTCATGAACCACCTAGCTAACGACTACTCAACCAGTGACATTTTAAAACTTAGTTGTTTTACCACTTTGACCCCTCAACTCCTACTCCCAGAATGAGTTATTTGTGTTCCCTCTCTGTATCTTAATTTTTGTCCTAGAACTAGTTCTTATGATATTAAAGAAGCTACATTATATTGGGTATTGTGCCCAGATACAACCAGGTCCTCCAAATGATCCTTCAAGAGCTGTGCTTGTACAACTTAACCCTGTCCACTCAAATAAGATAATCAGCATCTTTCTTTTGGAAATGGCATAGTGTCTACTAAGAGACAGACAACTGCAAATTTCTGCTGAGGAGGTTATTCGGATGTCTAGATTTCTCTACTTTCTGAAGCTTGCTTGTTCAACACTTTTGAATTTTATAAGGTATTTCACTATTCTCCTAATCAATATCTTTTTTTTTTCTTAACCTATCTGAATTTGATTGCCATTTTCTACAACTAAAAATAAAACCCTTAATTATGACAACTACACTACCTAAAATTATTGATTTTCTTGTATGGGTCCCTTATTCACCTATGAATTTACTGAAGCCAGTAATTGGCATGTAATAGGCCCTCAATAAATGCTAGGTGAACTGGAATGGACTATTTTTGGCTCAACTCCAGGCACCTGGGGATATACAATTTAAAATTAAAACAAAAATCATCAGCGGATTAAAATGTACTTATTACTTGAAATTATAAGTGATCAACAGATGCCATATTATGTCTGTTGCAAGACAGATTATCAGTTTCTGGCAGGTCAAATGAGTAGCACCTCAGTAACTCCTGCCCTCCACCAGGATTCTCTTTGAGAGGGCCTTGAACTGACTGCATGGTGAAGACAAGGTGGGCTTGTGCTATTGTGAATTCAAACACTGCAAAATTATGCAGAGGATTTAGGCTCTGGAGAAAGAATTTGTGAAAGATCATTTACTTGGGAGTTAAGTGGGACTCATGAGGAAAAAAAGAAAACGGCCACATAGTGACAATATTTTTGACAGCTATAAGTTTTTGGCAATATAATTTTTTGGCCATTACATAATTTTCAATGTTCTTAAACTACTATGGCATTTTTACTTTTTGGTGTTACGGTTATAAAGCTGTAAAAGCATTCTTAAATGTTATATGTCATTTTAACCAAATATATTTACATCAAATCTATCTTAATTTTAGCTCTTATATACATTTTCTTATCCAACCTCTCTCTTACATCCATTGCCCCAGTGAATCAAAAGTTATTTTATTTTTCTGGTTTTTGATGAAGTTAAATATATATAAACTAGAGGCTCAATGCACGAAATTCATGCAAGCAGCTTGGCCCTTGCAGCCCTGGCTTCGCCCGGAAGGTCATCCAGAAGGTTGTTTGGCTGTCCGATCTAATTAGCATATTATCTTTTTATTATTATATATTTTACTTACATTAAAATTAACATTTTTAATGAGGAAAGGTACTCTTTGGGGCTTTATAATTTTAGGTGTTATCTCCTTATATAACCTAAGTCATGTCACTGTTGGAGTTACTTAAAGTGACT
>JAAGEH010000393.1:21196104-21334754 GCA_011751065.1 Lasiurus cinereus | reverse complement strand
CTTATATAACCTAAGTCATGTCACTGTTGGAGTTACTTAAAGTGACTAGGGAGACAAATTTAATTTCTAGTGTTCATGTATATATGTGTAGGGAGAGTAGATACAAAGAAAGGAGAGACTAACACAATGAACTCAGAGAAACATTAATGTTATTTACAGTAACATAAAAAAAATCAACATCCAGTTCTTGTTGAGCACAAATCTACTTAGTACTTACTCATAAACAACATTCTTCTGTGAAAAAATGGAAAACACTTTTTAAATTAGTATAGCTCTTTGCATAAAGCCTTACATTCTATATGTAAATATACATATTCATTTGAAACCCAGTTGATGATGTAGTCATGGGAATTTTAAGAAACATGAAATATTTAAAGGTATGTTAATCCCCATATCAGTGAAAGTGCCATTAGTGAGAAATATGCTTTACCTGCCAGAAGGAGTTAGGAAAACACATATTTAAAACATTGTATTTTATCTTTTTTGGAAACTAGTTGATATTCTTTATTTAACAGGGAAAAAATAATTTTAAAGCATTTCCTATAAACTCCTTAGAGAAGGAAGACAACTGTAGTAGCATTTGAATTAACATGCATGTATGCATCCATATTAATATAACTGCATATACACTTGCAGTGTTAGTTCTGTTCCCCCTAATGTTCACAGAACTAACTACTATGTCTGTTTGCCATGGCAGCACTATCTTGATAAAATGCTTCAGGGTCCTTATCAAAATGAGTCATGTTGTGACAATATGACTCTCTTCCCAGAGCTGAAGCAACTGATTTCTGTGGTAGGAAGAGGGAATGTTTCATGAGTGTGTGGGTTGTAAACAGAACAAAAGAGTTATCTATAATTCAGACTAAAAATAAATCAGAGAGTTAGCAACAACATTCTCACTAAGGGCCCTGCTCCAGAGAAGCTTCAGATTAAAAATATGTGTTTGAAAAATTGTTAAAGAAAATGTAAGCATAACACAGAAAAGCACCTTTTCTAATATCTTTCTCTAATTACTTGAATTTGTTTTAATTCCATTCAGGCTACACTGATAGACTTATTTTTCCCTCTCTTTTAATAAGAAGATTGTAAAAATGTCCCAAAGATGTTGTTACAGAACGTTAAGTGTCTGAACTCAGGGAACAGTAAATCCACTCTCCAGCCAGGAACTGACACTTTTTTTTTTTTTTAGGAGACATGCTGTCAACCCAAGAATGACTTCACTGTAAATGTAAAATGGATTTTGATTATCTAGCTTTCTTGCTTAGTAATAATAGGGCAACACAACAGATAAAATTTGCATGTTAACATCTGATAACAAATCCCTGACATAACACTGTATTTCTGTGTATAAATTTAATTGTGAAGTTCTTGTGTATTAAGAGACTGTCATCCATAAATAGTATTGTTAAATGTAACAATAGCCCGGCCAGAGTGGCTAAGTGGTTGAGCATCAACCTATGAACCAGGAGGTCATGGTTCAATTTCTGGTCAAGGCACATGCGCAGGTTGCCAGCTCGATCCCCAGTTGGAGCATATCAGAGGCAGCCAATCAATTGTTCTCTCTCATCATTGATGTTTCTAACTCTCACTCTCCCTTCCTCTCTGAAATCAATAAAAATATTTTATAAAAAATGCAACAATAAAAAGTACTACTATAGATGTGCTTCTGATGTGTGACTGTTGAACTTCAACATTGAATATACTTGTAATTCATCTTCTAATGCCATCTGCATATCATTTTTGATAGGCCTGTTTCTGATTCTGGGCCTACTTCTTTGCTGCCAGAGCCATATGATCTCTTACCAGATAATAAATGTATAATCAGATCACTGTTTGTGTGCATAGTGCCTGAAGTGATATGTTACTTTAGTACAGTGGCTCTCACACTTTCTGATCTCAGGACACCTTTATAGTTTTTAAAATAATTGAGAACCCCAATATTTTTCTGTTTATGTGGGCTATATGATTGCTATTTACTGTATTGAAATTAAAACTAAGAAAAAAATTAAAATATGTATTTATTGATTTATTTTTAAATAACAGTAATAAGACAATTACATGGTGAAATAATATATTTATACGTTAAAAACAACTCTAATTTCCAAAACAAAGGAAATTTAGCAAAAAGAATAATACTGTTTTAAGTTTTTGCAAATCTTTTAATGCCTGATTAATAGAAGACAAGTAGATTGTCGTACCTATTTCTGCACTCAATCTATAGCATTAGGTTGTTTTGGATGAAGTGTATGAAGAGGAAATGACCTCATATAGATATGCAATTGGGGAAAAAAAAAGAAGCATCTTAATAGCTTTTCAGATAATTATATTGTTCTTTAGTACCGCACTGAAACTCAACAAGTGGGTATTTCTTAAAAGTTAGCGGCAATGTGGAATCTGAAATCAAATAAGTAAACTTTGGATATTCTGTGACATGTAAAATCTATTGATCTATCTTGCACTTTGAATGAATCTTAACTCTGATGAGATTTTTTTTACTATTATGGATTGGACAATTGGAAAACATTGCTTCGTTAAGTTATGCAGATCTTGCCAATCTTAACACATTTCATTATACAACACAAAAATTGTTTTCTGATTTGTTAATATCATCAGGAAATTTTTATGTATTGGGAAGCTGTCGAGTTCACTGAGGCAGTTAGAAGTTTTCCAAATTTTTTATTTTTGCTTGAAAGTTTGAATTTTATTACTAGCAAAAATAGTGTTTTTTTTTTACCTTGAAGTGATAGGCTCATTTCATTTATTTCCAAGAAAACACCTGTCAAATACCCAAGTCTGAATAACCATAGCTTGTCTGTCAGTTGTTCTTTCAAGTAAAAATGATGTTCCATAAAAAATGCAGCTAGCTTATCTCCAAATCCAACAACCAATTTCTTTTCTTCAAAATGACAGGTATAAAACAGAAAGGTTTATTGTGTATTCCTTTTTTGTTACACAATCCTCAAAATACGTGAACATATGGTCAAAATTTTATAGTCATTATTTTTTTTACCACTTCATCTATCACATCTTAAAGTAAAATATTGTTGTTGTGTTTTGTTTTGTTTTTAATTGTGTGTGTGGTATTGAGAATTTAGTGCCTATTCATATCACTGCCTTGAACTAATTTAACACATTCCTAATTTCACCTACCAGTCAGTGCAAATGTTAACATAGTGAAGAAAGCAAATATCTTGCATTAGGTACAACTTGTTATTATTATGAAAATAGAGAACTCCTGCAGAGATCGTGTGCTACTCTCTAAATCCTGACTCTACCACTTCGTAACATTTTTCTCCTTATCTGGTGCCACGTAACAAACCAGATCTAAAATTAAACAACTTATTATTTCCTCTCATAATTCTGTGAATTGGTTCCATTCAGAAGGGCAATTTTATTTAAGGTTTCTAATGTAGTTGAGGTCAACAACTGAGACAGAGTCATCTAAAGGCTTCCTCGCTGTATTAGGGTTTTACAGAGAAACCAATGGCATATGTATAGATATAAATAATATATTTATTATAAGAATTGGCTCCCATAATTATGAAGGCTAAGAATTCCACGATCTGCCATCTGCAAACTGGAAAACCAGGAAACTAGTATCAAAATTCAGTTGGAATGCATAAAAATCATAAGAGATGAGTGGGTGGGTGGAGTGGGGTGATATAAGTCCTGTTCTGAGTGTGATAGGCTGAGAACCTAGAGCATTGGTGGCTGAGGGCAGGAGTAAATGGATGTCTCAGCTCAAGCAAAGAGAGAGAATACACTTTTCCTGTACCTTTTGCTCTATTCAGGTCCTGAATAGATTGGAAGATGCCCACTCAAATTGGTGAGGGGATCTTCATTACTGTACTCAATCTACTGCTTCAAATGCTAATCTCTTCCAGAGACACTCAAAGCACAGAAACATTGAGAAATAATGTTTTATCAGTCATTTAGGCATTCCATAGCCCACTCAAGCTGATACATAAAATTCACCACCGCACTGCCTCTTATGTGTGCCTGGGCTGATAGGACATCTCACTCTCATTGTGGCCTTTCCACTTGGCTAGCTGGGGGCTGCATCATAGTCTTGGGGTAGTTTGTTTTCTTACAAAGCAGCTGGTTTTCTCCACACAGAGTTTTCTAAGAGACAGAAATTAGACCCCCCAGTTCAAATATTGGCATATTACTTCTGCTATAATCTATTTGTCAAGGCAGTCACAGAACCCGTCCAGATTCAAGAGGACAGAATATGGATCCACTTCTCAATGGTAGAAGTGAAAAAAATTTGTCACTATCTTTTTTTTTTTGCACACACATGCACAATTTATTGAAAATTGTTATACGTATACAAGCAATGCACATGCACACACATATTTTTATTTATATTTATTTACTTACTTTTTTTCCCTATTGCCTCCCCACCGCCCAGCACATGCCCCCATCCATTCCCCCCCACCCCTGCCCTGCATCCACTGGCCATGCCCACACATACATGCATACAAGTCCTTCAGTTGATCTCTTACAGGCCCCCTCCCCCTCAACCCTCCCTGCCTTCCCACTGTAGCAGGACAGTCTGTTCATTACTTCTTTGCCTCTGCATCTTCTTCCCCCCACCACCTGATTCTTGTCTTTAAAAACATCTTGCCTCTGTAGGCTAGAAATAAACCCACAAGAGCAAAGGAAAAATGATTGAGTCCCAATTTCAGTTCCAATAGCTTTGAGGCCCAGTTTCAATGTCAAACAGTTCCTTATGTGTACATGTCATCAACGGTATCTGGATAGTGGACAAATGTGGCAATGCTGGTCCGACCCTCTCTGGTTTGGTCCTAGGCATCCTATAGCAATGCACAGCTGCTCCCTACTTGCATGACAAGGCGTCATCCGCGACTTCCATCTCTGGACTGTTGCTCCTCTTGCCTTCGCGGTTGGCGCAGACCTGTCAGTTCCTCTCTGTTGCAGGAGTCCGCTTGGTCTTGGAGTTGTTCTTTCTTTGGAAGCGGAAGTCCCAGGGTCTGCGGGACTCTGGCTGGAGTTGCTGTTGGGTTGCAGGGCAGCTCCAATGCCTGTCTGGCTGGCAGTGTTGGTGAGCTCCCAAAGAAAGGCCGTGTTTTTTTTCCCCTCAAGATCAGGTGTGGGCTCTGCGCCTGATTCCCGCAGTCCGGGGAGTGAAAGCCGTGATGGCAGTCTCTCCTTATCCCAGAGAACCTGGACTACCAGCCCCCACGGCTCCTGTGAAATTCAACTGTCCCTCACTCAATCACACCCCCACCACACACCCCCATGCACTCTCCTTCTGTCCCCTTACTCACTTCCTCTCCCTCACCTCCATTCTGCCAGCCGCCATCATCCGATGACTTTTAGATCGCCGGTCACTATCTTTAATCTGCACAAAGAGTGTGATCTTGGAGAAGTCACTTTCTTAAACTTCTCTGAATCTCATTTTTCTTGTCTATAAATGGTAGACATTCTTTGTCTAAATGGTAGAGACTAGTATGGCTTAACATACACCATTCCCTTCAGGTCTCATTAAATACTTACAATATATCCTTCGTTACAGGGTCTCCATTAGGATTAAAACCCAATTACAAAACCCTTAACATGATGCTGCCAAATAATAGAGTTCACTAAATTAGATGTTATAATCATATTTACTGTTATTATTTTATTTTATCATTTTTAATTAATCTCTATTGTTGAGATTATTACAGAGGTCCCTCTTTTATCCCCTATGGCTCCTCTTCACCCAGTTCCCACTCTACCTCAGGCCCTTACCACTCTATTGTCTGTGTCCCTAGGTAATGCATACATGCAAATAAGATCTTTGTCTAATCTCTTCCCCCACCTTCCCACACCCTCTTCTCTCTGAGCATCGTCAGTCTGTTCAATTTCCATGCCCTCGATTTTATTCCATTCACGAGTTTATTCTGTTCAGATTTTTTTATTTGCTTTATTTTCAGATTCAGTTGTTGATAGATATGTATTTATTTTTATTTTTTTATTGTGTTACATGGATACATATCTCCACGTTGCCCCCCTACCTCCCAGGCATACCCCAGCCCCCCAGTGTCTATGTTCATTGGTTATGCTTATATGCATGCATACAAGTCCTTTTATTGATCTCTTATCTACCCCACCTCTCCTTAATCTTCCTGCTATAATTTGACAGTCTGTTTCATGCTTTACTACCTCTGTATCTATCCTTTTGTTCATCAGTTTACAATGTTCTTTATTATCCACAAATGAGTGAGATCATGTGGTGCTTCTCCTTCATAGACTGGCTTATTTCACTAAGCATAAGGCTCTCCAGTTCCATACAGGTTGCTGCAAATGGTAAGAGTTCCTTCTTTTTTATGGTAGCATAGAATTCCATTGTGTAGATGTACCACAGTTTTCTGGTCCACTCATCTGCTGACGGGCACCTAGGCTGTTTCCAAATTGTGGCTATTGTAAATTGTGCTGCTATGAACATAGGGGTGCATACATCCTTTCTGATTGGTCTTTGTGATTTCTTAGGATAAATTCCTAAGAGTGGGTGGGATTACTGGATCAAATGGAAGATCCATTTTTAGTTTTTTGAGGAAACTCCATACGGTTCTCCACAGTGGCTGCACCAGTCTGCATTCCCACCAACAGTGCACAAGGGTTCCTTTTTCTCCGCATCCTCCCCAACACTTGTCCTTTGTTGATTTGTTGATGATTGCCATTCTGACAGGTGTAAGATGGTATCGCATTGTTGTTTTGATTTGCATCTCTCGGATAATTAGCGACTTTGAACATGTTTTCATGTGTCTCTTGGCCTTCTGTCGTCTTTCGAAAAGGTTCTATTTAGGTCCGTTGCCCATTTTTTTATTGGATCTTTTATCTTCCTTTTATTAAGTTGTATAAGTTGGCTGTAGATGTTGGAGATTAAACCTTTATCAATGATAACATTTGCAAATATGTTCTCCCATACAGTGGTCTTTCTTGTTGTTTTGTTGATGGTTTCTTTTGCTGTGCAAAAGCTTTTTATTTTGATGTAGTCCCATTTGTTTATTTTTTCTTTAGCTTCCATTGCCTTTGGAGCAGTATCAGTGAAGAAGTTCTTTCTGCATATGTCTGAGATTGTGCTGCCTGTGGATTCCTCTAGTATTTTTATGGTTTCCCTTCTAATGTTTAAGTCCTGTATCCATTTTGAGATTATTTTTGTTTTTGGTGTAAGTTGGTAGTCCAGTTTCATTTTTTTTGCATGTATCTGTCCAATTTTCCCAACATCGTTTATTGAAGAGGCTATCTTGGCTTCATTGTATGTTCATGCCTCTTTTGTCAAATATTAGTTGAACATAGTGATTTGGGTGGATATCTGGGTTCTCTATTCTATTCCATTGATCTATATGTCTATTCTTGTGCCAGTACCAGGCTGTTTTGAGAACAGTTGCTTTGTAATATAGCTTGAAATCTGGTATTGAGATCCTACCTACTTTATTTTTCTTTCTCAGAATTGCTGTGGCTATTCATGGTCTTTTTTTGTTCCAGATGAATCTATAAAGAATTCTTTCTAGGTCTGTGAAATATGTCATTGGTATTTTAATGGGTAGTGCATTGAATCTATAGATTGCTTTGGGTAGTATGGACATTTTAATGATGTTGATTCTCCCAATCCATGAGCATGGAAAGCATCTTCCTCTATCTCTTTTTTCAGTGTCCTGTAGTTTTCTACATATAGGTCTTTTACTTCTTTAGTTAGGTTTATTCCTAGGTTATCTTAATTTTTTTGGTGCAATGGTAAATGGGATTGCTTTTTGAGTCTCTCTTTCTATAATTTCACTATTACTGTATAGAAATGCCACAGACTTCTTGGCATTAATTTTGTATCCTGCTACATTGCCAAATTCATTTATTAAGTCAATTAGTTTTGGGATGGAGTCCTTTGGGTTTTTTATGTACAGTATCATGTCATCTGCAAATAAGGACAACTTTACTTCTTCTTTCCCAATTTGGATGCCTTTTATTTATTCTTCTTTTCTAATTGCAATGGCTAATAGTTCCAGTACTATGTCGAACAGGAGAGGTGAGAGTGGGCATCCCTGTCTTGTTCTTGTTCTTAGGGGAAATGGTTTTAGTTTTTGCTCATTGAGTATGATGTTAGCTGTGGGTTTATCATATATGGCTTTTATGATGTAGAGGTATGATCCTTCTATTCCCACTTTGCTGAGAATTTCTATCAAGAAAGGGTGTTGGATTTTGTCAAATGCTTTTTCTGCATCAATTGATATGACTATGTAATTTTTATCTCTCAATTTGTTTATGTGATGTATCATGTTTATTGATTTGTGGATATTGTACCATCCCTGCATTCCTGGGATGAATCCTACTTGGTCATGGTGTATGACCTTTCTGATGTACTGCTGCATCCGATTTGCTAGAATTTTGTTGAGGATTTTGGTGTCTATGTTCATGAGAAATATTGGTCTATAATTCTCTTTCATTGTGTTGTCTTTATCTGGTTTTGGTATTAGGGTGATGCTGGCTTCATAGAAGCTGTTTGGAAGTGTTCCTTCTTCTTGAATGTTTTTGAATAGTCTGAGGAGGATAGGTTTTAATTCTTCCTTGAATGTTTGGTAAAACTCTCCTGTGTAGCCATCTGGTCCCGGCCTTTTATTTACTGGAAGCTTTTGATGACTGCTTCAATTTCTTCCATAGTTATTGGACTATTGAGATATTTAGATTCTTCCTGATTGAGTTTTAGATGGTTATATTTTTCTAGGAATATGCCCCAGGTCTTGCAGGTTGTCCAATTTGTTGGAATAGAGTTGTTCATAGTATTTTTTAACAATCCTTTGTATTTCGGCAAGGTCTATTGTTATTTCTCCTCTTTCATTTCTGATTTTGTTTATTTGGGTCTTCTCTCTTTGCTTCTTGGTGAGCCTGGCTAGAGGTCCATCAATCTTGTTTATCCTTTCAAAGAACCAGCTCTTGGTTTTGTTGATCTTTTGAATTATTTCTTTGGTCTCCATGTTGTTTATCTCCGCTCTGATCTTCACTATTTCCTTCCTTCTGCGTACGCTGGGCTTTTCTTATTGCTCTCATTCTAGCTCTTTGAGTTGTAGGGATAGGTAATTTATTATCATAATTTACTATCATTGTTTCCTGTTTTTTGCAGTAGGCTTGTAGGGTTATGAACTTCCCTCTCAAGACTGCTTTCACTGTGTCCCATAAATTTTGTATTTTTGTGTTGTCATTGTCATTTGTTGCCATGATGTTTTTTATTTCTTCCTTGATCTTTCTGGTTACCCAGTCGTTGTTTAATAACATGCTGTTTTGTCTCCATGTGTTTGATTTCTTTCTGTTGTTTTTATTATAGTTGATTTCCAATTTTATGCCACTGTGGTCTGAGAAAATGCTTGATATGATTTCTATCTTCTTGAATTTGAAGAGACTTTTCTTATGACCCAGCATATGATCTATCTTTGAAAATGACCCATGTGCACTGGAGAAGAATGTATATTCTGTGGCTTTGGGGTGAAATGATCTGAAGATGTCAATTAATTCCATCTGGTCTAGTGAGTCATTTAGGATTGATGTTTCTTTGCTGATTTTTTTTGTTTAGAGGATTTGTCCAATGGTGACAATGGGGTATTAAAGTCTCCTGCTATGATTGCATTGCTATCAATCTCTCCCTTAATATCCTTCAGGAGTTTTTTTAATGTATTTAGGTGCTCCTATATTGGGTGTGTATATGAGTTATTTCTTCTTGTTGGATTGTTCCCTTTAGTATTATGAAGTGGCCTTCTTTATCTCTTGTTATGTCCTTCACTTTGAGATCTAATTTGTCAGATATAAGTATTGCAACCCGAGCTTTTTTTTCATTTCCATTTGCCAGAAATATCATCTTCCATCCCTTCACCCTCAATCTGTGTGCATTTCTTTTCCTGAGGTGGGTTTCTTGTAGACAGCAGATATATGGATCATGTTTCTTTATCCAATCGGTTACCCTATGTCTCTTGATTGGAGCATTTAATCCATTTACAGTTAAAGTTATTATTGATAGGTACTTATCTGTCGCCATTTTTTAGTCTTTACCCCAGAGTTCCTTCCTCGCTTCCTATTTTTCTTTTTAATTACAACAGACCCTTTAACATTTTTTTGCATTGCTGCTTTGGTGGTAATATATTCCCTTAGTCCTTTTTTGTCTGTGAAGCTTCTGATTTCACCTTCAATTTTGATTGAAAGCCTTGCAGGGTACAGTATTCTTGGATCCAGACCCTTCCTTTGCATGACTTTGTATATTTCATTCCATTCCCTTCTGACCTGATGAGTTTCTGTTGAGAAGTCAGTAGCTAGTCTTATGGGGGTTCTTTTGTAGGTAACTTTCTGTTTCTCTCTGGCCGCTTTTAAGATTCTTACTTTGTCGTTGGTGTTTGTCAATTTAATTATAATGTGCCTTGGTGTCAGTTTATTGGGGTTCATTTTGCTTGGTACTCTGTGAGCTTCTTGCATATCTGGAGTTGTTTTTTTTTTCCTATATTGGGGAAATTTTCTGTCATTATTTCTTCAGACAGGTTCTCTAATCCTTGCTCAGTTTCCACTCTTTCTGGAACCCCAATTATGGGTATGTTTTTTTTTTTTCCCATGTTATCCCAAAGTTCCCTTAGGCTCTCCCCTTGCTTTTTAATTTTTTTTTTCTAGAAGCTGCTGTACTTGGGTATTTTTTCCTACCTTGTCTTCTAGCTCACTGATGTGGTCCTCTGCTTCTTCTAGTCTACTTTTGATGCTTTCTATTGAGTTCTTTAAAGCAGTGATGTCATTTTTTATTTCTTCTTGCATTTCTTGCTTCTTCTTCATTTCCTTTTGGGTCTTCTTCATTTCCTCTTGGTTCTTACTCATATTGTCAAATTTGTCTTCCGTTCTTTTCATCCACCTTATGATCATTTCTCTGAACTCTTTCTCTGGCAGGCTTATTTCTGCTTCTATTTCCTTTACTTCCTTTTCTGGTGATACCTGCCTTTCTGTTGTATGTGGGCTGTTTCTTCTTCTGCCCATAGTCTTTCTTCTCTGGGTGTCTGGTTATGTAGTTCTCTCTCCTACATTGATTCAAAGGCACAAACTACAGCACAACCCAGTACAGCACACAAGGCACTGAATAGAAATGTAGTCATGATGTTAATAATCACTAATAAGGTGACCACCAATGAAAGATAAATTAGGGGTAAGTAGAGAAAGAAGAAAAGGAAAATGAGGAAAAAAGAAAGAAAAGAAGTGCCAAAATCAAATTGGGAGAGGGAGAGAAAAAAATAAATAAATAAAAAAATATAAAATAAAATAAAAAAATAAAAAGGTGAAGAAGAAGAAGAAAAGAGAAAGCGAAAAAAAAGAGAGAGAAAAGAAAGAGGATAAGAGAGACAAGGGGAACAAAATATAGATGTCAGGAGAAAACTCCAATAGAACAGTCACTAATCCCAACAAAGGCCAGCAACCAGTACCTAGAGACTAATATAAACTACAAATAACAACTGGTATGGAGGGAGGCGAGGGAAAAGAGAGGTAAAAAACAAACCGAAACAAAGTAAACAAAAAGCAAAATAAAACAAGTATAATAAGCTAAAACAACCTCACAAAAAAGAATAAAAAATTGATATAATCACCGTTCAGGCAAATAGCAACAAAAGGGCATAGAGAAAAACAACTTTTTGGATAGTGAAGAAAAGAAGATAGAGGTTTGTATGAACTTTTAGTAGGGGATTCGAAATTAGATATATAAGTGGGGTGAAATTTCAACCAGGTAAAGAGAAAGAATAGGGAGAATCTAAAATTGGAAAAAGGAAAGAGAAACAAGACAACAAAATGGGGAAAGTTAGGAGGAAAGTGTTGGCATAAAGGTAGACTTGAGATAGAGTAAAATTATGCTAAAGGAGAGATGAAAATAGAATGTAGAACTCTAATCTCAAAGTAAAATAAAGAGAAAACAAAATGACACTTGTTTTTTTCCAAAAAGGTAAAATAGTAGTAGTAAAAATACTAGTTGAAAACAAAAATGTAAAAATTAAAAAGGTAAAATCAATTGAGGAGGAAAGAAAATAAAGTTTTTTAATTATAATATGCAAAAATGAAAAATAATAAAATAAAATAAAATAAAAAAATTAAAAAAAGAAAAAAAAATAGAATGGTCATTCACTTCCACTATTGTTCTGCTTGGCACTCCTGTTTCCCAGTAAGGAGGGTATTGCAGTTCCCTCTGTTCCACTGCTGAATTCTTTTTTTTGTGTGTGTGTGGTTTTTTTTAATACATTTTATTGATTTTTCACAGAGAGGAAGGGAGAGGGATAGAAAGTTAGAAACATCGATGAGAGAGAGACATCGATCAGCCGCCTTCTGCATGCCCCCTACTGGGGATGTGCCCGCAACCAAGGTACATGCCCCTGACTGGAATCGAACGCCGGACCTTTCAGTCCGCAGGCCGACGCTCTATCCACTGAGCCAAACTGGTTTCGGCCACTGCTGAGTTCTTAATCTCTTTATTTTGTGGTTAATCGAGAGTCAATTTGTGCATCATCCACTGGGTGACAGTGTTTCAGAATTGACCTCTGAGACAAAGCACAGCACCTCTCTAGGCTGTGCTCAGATCCTGCTACTCTGTGGTTCTCAAAACTGGTTTGTGGGGATTTTGCAGCTGGGTCACTATAATAACTCCCAGACTGTCCTTCTGCCTCAGATAAAAATGAGTTGTTTTCTTGAGCTCCCCTCTGTCAACAGCTCTGAGAGTTTGCTTCCACACTTAGGGATCACACCCTGCCCCACATCCGGGACCTCTCCAGAGGCAGCTTTCCTGCAGCACGGCTCCCACAATGTGCGCGTCTCTGTTCTGCAGGACAGGAGACCTCACCTTATCCCAGGTGAAATCTGATCTTTCCGTGTGCTGTGTGGATCTCCTCTGAGTCCGCCGCATGTCTGCGCCTGATTGGAGAGCAGTGTTCTGGGTCTCCGGCTGTTCGGTGAGTGATTCAGCTGCAGCTTTCAGACCGCCACAGACATCCACCTCCCTCTGCAAGATGGCGCAGTCTCCGTGTTCCTGCTGGTGGCTCTGGCAGACAAAAATCCCATGGCAGTGGGGCTGCCTGGCCAGGAGAGCCCGTCCAGCAGTCCCCCACCTTCTCCTGGAAGATAACTGACTCTTAACTTGGCAACAAACACTCCCAGTGCGACTCTTAGCTGCTCTCTCTCCCTCTGCCCAGCAACAAAGCTCCAGATGTGTCCATCTATTCTGCCACCATTTTCCAGCTGTGATAGATATCTATTTATTGCCACTTTGATGTTCATATTTTTTATCTTTACCCTTTTCTTCTTCCTCTTCTTAAGAATACCCTTCAGCATTTCATGTAACACTGGTTTGGTGGTGATGAACTCCTTTAACTTTTTCTTGTCTGTGAAGCTCTTTATCTGATCTTCAATTCTAAGCGATAGCTTTGCTGGGTAGAGTAATCTTGGTTGTAGGTTCTTGCTATTCATCACTCTGAATATTTTTTGCTACTCCCTTCTGGCCTGCATAGTTTCTGTTGAGAAATCAGCTGATAGTCGCATGGGCATTTCCTTGTAGGTAACTAACAGCTTTTATCTTGCTGCTTTTAATATTCTCCCTTTTGCGCTTGGCATTTTAATTATGAAGTATTTTGGTGTAGTCCTCTTTGTGTTCCTCTTGATTGGGGTTCTCTGTGCTTTCTGGACTTATAAGTCTGTTTCTTTCACCAGGTAAAGGAAGTTTTCTGTCATTATTTCTTCAAATAGATTTTCAATATCTTGCTCTCTCTTTCTCTCCTTCTGGCACCCCTCTAATTCAGATGTTGGTATGCTTGAAGTTGTCCCAAAGGTTCTTTACACTATCTTCATATTTTTGGATTCTTTTCTCTTTTTTCTCTTTTGTTTGGGTTTTTTTTTTTTTTTTTTGCTTCCTCATATTTCAAATCATTGACTTGATTCTTAGGATCCTCTACTGTTGAATCCCTGTTTATTATTCTTTATTTCAGTCAGTGCATGCTTAATTTTTGATTGGTCTTTTTCCATTTTTTTGGCATTCTCACTGAGACCCTTAATAGTCTCACTAAGCCCCTTGTAGGTTTCTAGAAGATTCTTGAGTAACCTTACAACTGTGGTTTTGAACTTTATATCCAGTAGTTTGCTTTCTTTCATTTATTTCATTTGTGATGTGTTTCTTTCTCTCTTCATTTTGGCTGCTTCCCTGTGTTTGTTTCTATGTATTAGGTAGAGCTGCTAAGTCTCCTTGAGTTGATAAAGTGGCCTTGTGTAGTAGGTAGGAGTCCTATTGGGCTCACCCTCCTCAACTACCTAAGGTGGACACTTTAGATGCATCACTTTGTGGAAAGTGTACACAGTCTTATTGTAATTTATCCTTGATTGCTGTTGGTGTCACTTGGAGGAATTGACTTCCAGGCCAATTGGCTACAGGGACCAGCTGCAACTACAATGGGAGAGATGCTGTGCAGGAGACACCCTAATGGAGCAGGACTTGCTTCAGCAGGATTATGGTGCTCACTGAGTCTGCTCCTTGAGTGTGTTGCTTATGGATGTGAAGAGTTGTAATCTGGTATAGTCTCACACTGACTACTGGGTTTACTGGCTCTTAGGTCCTTAAGGAGGTGCAAAGTCAGCCATTGCCTGGGGCCACCCAACAGAAGCTACAGAGAGCTCTGCAGATTCCTCCTCTTTATATCAGGTTTGGAAATGCCCTGATGAGGTCTAGCTGTGAAGCAAGGCAGGCTGGTGCAGGTTCTGCATCTTGGGCTTTTTGTTGGTACGTTTGGGGCTCCCTGCCCAGCTGCAGCTGTTTGACAGGTTTTTAGCCTAGAAGGAGAGGCCATTCATATGCAAAATCTGCTGCACACAGCTTGGGTAGGGTTGTAAATTGGGTGGGGCACAGTGTTAGAGAATCACCAGGGTAGAACAAACAGAAATGGCTACCAGTCAGCCCTGCAACCAGGGAGGTTCCAGCATGAGAACAATGACCACTGGTTCTGGATGATGGTTGTTCTGTATTTTAGTTGTAATTTTAATGTACTTGTTGGAGATAGCAAATACAGGCATTTGCCTACACTGCTATCTTGGTTCTCACTATGATTTTATGAATCACTATTATTTAAAAATAGGCAAAAATTAGCCAATGGTCCCTATGATTTCAATTCAGCTTATCCTTTTAGAATGTCAGCAGTTACATATGTAATACTTTCAACAATAAAATAAAAAAAAAGAATGTTAGCAGTTTAATTTTCTTGGAATTAAACTTTGTGTAGCTATTTTACTTGCATCCATTTTCTATGCCAGTTACTCCAGTCAAGATACAGAGAAGTGATGCAGTGCTAGAGAGAAAGCTTCTCTCCAGGTTGCACTTCGCTATTGGTGACCTCGTGTTAATATTTAATAGCAAGTGGGTTTCAATCCAGAAATTGCTCATAGATCTGGAAGTGATGCCTGCATCAGGTCTCAAATAACAAACTCTGTATGTTGGTAGACTAGATGGCTAACGCTTATGTGTGATGCCCTGTTCTCTCCTGGGATAACTTTCCCAAGAAGTTTTATCAATCTGACTATGACTGACATATGGTACAAGACTTTTTTCACATTTGATTTGGAGCTCTGTAGTAAATTTAAAGTGCAGAAAGGGGCTGCTGAAGGTCATATGTTAACAAAATATTGTGAAGTGACATACTAATAAGTGAAGTAAAAATTAGGTATTATATGCTCTGTTCCCTCAAGTGGATTATAGCCTTGCCAGCTAGTTAACTCTCTTTGACCCCTCAGGTTCACTTAGACATCCCTTTGTAGAAGGAATTAGTAAGGACTGGATTAAGTACCTACTCTTTTGTCCCCATATCAGCCTTTATATACCCCCCATTTTTAGCCTTAGCCACAGCATCTCAGTGCCCCCTATTAGTTGGTAAATTCCATGAGAGCAGGGAGTATTCTTGGCCAACATTGTTTCCTCAGCATTTAGTACAGTGCCAAGCACAGTAGGTTCTCAATTAATATGTTAATTGAATCAATGATCATCTTGCCTGACTTCTCCAATATCTCTGTTTATATTCCTTGCTTCATTTCTAGTGCCTGTGTTTAATTATTTCTTCTGTGTGTGTATGTCAGTGCTGCCTGACCCTAATTGGGTGAGACACTATCTATTTAATCAATTTTTTCCCAATCCAGAACAAAATAGTTCATCTGATCAAGGCTTTAAACTCAGAACAACTTGTTCTGAAATTAAATTATTTTAAGCTCAAGGGCAGGAACTACAGCTTTCTTTCCTATTCTCTCACACCTTCTGATTCCCCACATAAAGTGATAATCAATAAGTATAAAGTAATATCAAATGTGGTTTCATGGAAAATATTGACTAAAGACAGCAGTGGAATAGCTACTATTTAGAGAGTCAGTATGCTATATAGGGATTGAATTTCAGCAGGTTTGGTACCAGCCAGATCCAAGTTACAATGTTGGCTCTGCCACTGACTTAGTGGTCCTGGAGTCTGTTTCCTTATCCTTTAAGTAGAATTAGTAAAACTTATTAGGATCTTATGAATTATAAATAGGATAAAGTTTTATAAACACTGGATACATAGTACAGTGGTCTATAATTGTCATTTTCCTATTTTCGTTCTGACCAATAGGAGATTCTTTGCATTTATATATAATGCCTTTATATTTATTTATAAATACATATTTATTGGCTTATTTTCTTCTACAAAAAAAAAGAACTTTCAAAATAAATTTTAAAACCTCTGGGTCTTTATAATTCTGGGCACATAAGAATGCATGCAGTAAACAAAAGAATGTTGTGTTATAGCTCCTAGAGATAGAGAAATCTCTAGAATACAGATGATTTTTTCTCTTTAATGTTTGTGTTTGTGTGTGTGTGTGTGTGTGTGTGTGTGTATGCACACATATCACACATACACCAGAGTGTCAGGACAATACAACTCATATAATCGGCTTTCAATAAGCTGGCCACTAAGAAGTTCCAATTCTATAATGAGATATAGAAAGTACTACTCAGGTTAAGAAGAGTCAGCCACTGTAAACTGGAATGCAGGGCATCCTAATAAAAAGCCAGGGGCCGTCATGACTGAAACAACTGGACAGACAACCAAACAGCAGGCTGTGTGGAGCGACAAGGCTGGCAGGGGGGTTAGTGAGGAATGACCAAACGACTGAACAGCAGCCTGCATGGGGTGACCAAACCAACACGGGGGGAGTTGGGGGTGACCAGGCTGGCAGGGGGGAAGTGAGGGGCAACTAGACCAGCAGGGGGAAGAATTTAGGGTTGACCAGGATAGCAGAGGGGGAAGTTAGGGACAACCAGGTTGGCATTGAGGCATTTGGAGATGACCAGGCTGGCTGGGGGGGGTGGGGGGCAGTTGGTGGCAACCAGGTGGCAAGGGGCTGTAAGGGGCAACTAGGCCAGCAGAGGGAGCAGTTAGGGGTGACCAGGCCAGCAGAGGGGGGAAGTTGGGGGCAACTAGGCCAGCAAGAGGGCAGAAAGGGGCGACTAGGCCAGTGGGGATGGGGCAGTTGGGGGCTACAAGGCCAGAAGGTGAGGCAATTAGGAGTGACCAGGCCAGTGGGAGAGTCAGTTAGGGGCAACCAGGCTACCAGGAGGGGCAGTTGGGGTGACCAGGCCGATGAGGGGAGGGGAGTGGCAGTTAGGGGCCATCAGGCAGGCAAGCAGGTGAGCAATCAGGAGCCAGTGATCCTGGATTGTGAGAGAGATCTCCGACTGCTGGTTTAGGTCAAATCCTCTGACCTAAACCAGCAGTCAGACATCTGAGGGGTCCCAGATTGTAGATGGTGCAGGCTGGGCTGAGGCCGCCCCACTGTGCACAAATTTCATGTACCAGGCCTCTAGTCTATATATATAAAAAGCCAACAACTGGAATGTCAGAACAACTGGAACAACTGGTCACTAATGTGCCCATGCAGCCAGTGAACAGACCAGATCCAGTGGTGGGGCCTGCCAACTTCCCACAGCCCCTGCCCTCAACAGGCCCCACCCCTGATTGGCCTCTCCCACCCTTATTGGTAGGTGGGGTAGCTGGCTTATCACCCCTTGGCCCCTCCCCTTGGCTGGCCATGCTCCTGATTTCCCCCCAACCCCAATAGGGGGCAGGGCCAGCCGGCCAACCTCTTGTAACCCCTCCCCTGGCCACTGACACTCGATTGGTCCCCCACCCCATTTGGGGGCAGGGATGGCCAGCTGACCCCCACATTCCCTCCCTATGACTGGCCCCGCCCAATCAGCTCTCCTACTCCAACATCCCATCATCTCCTCTTCCTGACAGGCTGGAATCAATCTGCCCCAATTGGGTCCAGGCTGGCTGCACCCCACTGGTGCACAAATTTGTGCACTGGGCCTTTAGTGTTATTATTTTAAAGGAAATGATTGCTCCTATGATATGCTTTTAAGAGTACATTATTAAAATGGAAAATTAAATCTTATAAAATATTTATTTTTATTTTTTTAAAGCAATATTAAAACCATGTTGTTTGGAGACTAGATTTATAAATGAGTTACCTTAGAGATAACTTACCTTAATATTTAGGCCTTGAACTCACTTTAAAGTTCAAATTTTGCTGTTTTATTGCCTATATGATAAATACAAATTGAGAAATTAAATAATTGAAACTGAATTAACTTCTTGAAGTAAAATTTGAAAATTAAGAGAAGGAAAACTACAAATACACATCTATCTAATAATAGGGTAATATACAAATTGGTCAGGACACCATCACAGTAACAATGATCAGCAGGCTGCATGTGCAGCAGGCACTGGTGGGTGGGGACTTTGCAGAGCTGGGGACATGATGGCGGCTGCGGCTTGCCCAGGGCCAGCTTGGGGCTCTAGCAAGCTACTGATGGCCGCTGATGCTGCAAGGGCCCAAGGCTCAGGCAATGAGGGCTGGGCAAGGCTCAGGCAAGCCACAGTGGCTGCAATGGCTGAGGCTCTGGCAGTCTTGTGGCTGGCAGTGGCAGCAGCAGAGGTGTGATTGGGACATCGTCTTCTCTTGTTTTCAGGGCCACCCTCCCATAGAGGGAGCCCAAAGGCAGCAGGAGTGAGAGGATAATGGGGGCAGAGAGGATAATCCCTTGATTGTCCAGTTGCCTCCCACAGAGGACATCCCCTGAGGGCTCCTGGACTGTGAGAAGGAGCAGGTTGGGCTGAGGGAACCCTCTCACTACCAGTGCACAAATTTCATGCATCAGGCCTCTATATGAATATATTTGATATCTGGGGGAAGCCAAATATACTCTCCTCAATCTCAAACCAATCTTGACAATTGTGTTTTCTTTGCTGGAGTAAAGCTACCTCACAAGGGTTACTATGTCTTTCTGCAGGCAGGAAGACCCTAAAATATAACTCAGAAGGTGAAAGCTACGTTTTCCTGGTTTCTTCTACTAAACTCCCTGGGAGGATTAAGGTGAACAAAGTCTAGAAATTTTCTTTCCACACTCTTCCCTCTGGAAGAATGGGTTGGAAATTTCCTCTATGAAAACATGAGGTGCATATGCATCTGTGTGTGTGGTGTGTAAATACATATATACATGTATTTTATCTTTAATGTTTGTATAAATATAGTATATGTATATGTATTACACATTCCCACTCCTTATGAGAGAGAAAAAAAAAGGGGAGAAGAGAATAACCAGGAAGTAGAAGAAAAATTTTCAATTGTTTTGTTTCAAAGTGCAAAGTCAGAGTAGTTTTAAAAGTCTAGGAACACCACCTAATTTACTGAACATAAACTGCCATCACCATTTCTAATCTTTGATCTTATATTATTATACTTATGTCCCCTAAGTCATTAAGAACTTAAATACTGATCATGACATCACTTTTTAGAATGTTAAGCAAGTGTGGATATCCCTGAAGAAGTGCATTTTGCCTTCTCATTATAGCTTAAGATCCATTTTTATGTAGCATTTCTTCATTTATAGTTTGTTTTCCAGTTTTATCCCAAAAGGATTGGAGTGGCATTATGTTATAAATTCCTGTATTCACTTGTTTGATTGTGCTCTCATAATCCAAAAGGATAAAGTCCTCATGAATAAATATGCTTCCTTATTTGAAAGTCAAAAATTCTATTGATATTATCCATCGTCTAAATTAAAAATAACACACCACACACATTGGGAACTTTAGTGTTGATATATAGTTCATGAATAATGTATAAACCAAGACCTTCACAGCATTTTTAAATAAGATCATAAAAAAATCCAAGAATGTACTTGTGATAATTTTCTTTTGGAATTTTATTTTCAAGGAAAGTAGCTTGCAATAATTAAATAATAAAAATAACTTGCATGTAAATTTATTATTTAATTAATAACTTTTTTTTTCATTTACATACTGCTTTTTCCTGTTTGCATATTCTTCTAAAGGATTCAGGATGTCAACATAAATTAAAGATGTGACCATAGATTTTTCTGGAAAATCTAGTTGTGCTTTGAATTTAATAAGACTACAGAATACAGGAAAAAATGCTAGTTATGTTTGTCCATACAATGGAAATATAAAGAATAATATTAAGTATCATTGACTCACTTTTTCTATTTTAAATTCCAGTTGAATTAATTTGTTCTGTTTTATAATATAAATAAGGCATTTTTATAAACTAGGAGGAGAGGTTCTTTATAAGTGGTAATAGATTCATATTTCTATTTAAGCTTGTTTTAGCCACTTTTAATTTGAGGAAATTTGGTAGTTTGTACTTACCTTTTTGTACATATTACTGGCCTTTAATTAAAAATGACAATTACTAAACTGATCTATAACTTTCTTAAGGAAATATTCTTGTTATAATATTATTTATTCTTTTTATTATTACATAGGAAGACAATAATATTGTCACAGTAAGAGCTTTGTCTTTATTGAATCTTAGAAGAAATAAATGGCTTTTGCCAGAAACCGAACATTGTCTCAGTAATAGAAAGATGTGAACAGGAAACCTGGAAGGCTGGTCAACAACCTTAATTGCTCTAACCACTCACTGTTTAGTTGAAACATTGTTAACTGAAGCAGCTTCCTCCTCTGTTTGGCTTATGTATTTTTACTATTGGAATTTCCTGTCTTAAGGTGTATCCCATAGTCTCAATAAAAGGTTTACAAGGCCAGAGCAGTGCGTAGTCCTCCCACTAGAGGTGGGCTCCTGCCTGGCCCCATATTCCAAAATTAATACTTTTCTAGTCTTCATTTGTGGTCAGCCTTCTCCAAAACCTGAACCCTGAACTGGAACCCTGAATCATGCAGGACATGAACAGGGTTCCCACAGGATTTCCTAAAAACAGCTCTTTGAGCCCAGCCTGTGTGACTCAGTGATTGAACAGCAACCTATGAAGGAGGAGGTCATGGCTGAATTGCCTGTCAGGGCACATGCCTGGGTTGGGGGCTTGATCCTCAATGGGGGCCTTCAGGAGGCAGCTGATCAATGATTCTCTCTCATCATTGATTTTTCTATCTCTCCCTTTCCTTTCCTTTCCTTTCTGAAATCAATAAAAATATATTTTTAAAAAACAGCTCTTTGATCTATTTAAATTTTAGCTAATTAGATGACCAGAGTATCCCTTATTGTTCTTAATATTGTGTTGTATGTGGGGAGGGAATGAAGTGAGATTGTTTGTATTCTTTTCCTTTTCTCTCTTTCAACGTCTAGGTCATTGCTTGATGTCATAGCAAAGGGCTTCACCACCGCGTTCTCATGCTGGCTCCAAACAGCCCTGCTGCTTCTGCTCAGGGCAGAGGAGGAGGCCTCTTCTGTCTCCATGACAACCTCGTGTCCTCTGGGAACCTGCTTATAGCTAAAGACCTTCTGAGAGCAGGGGGAGGGGCCATTTCTGAGGAAAATCTCACCTCGTTTCCCCTTTCCAGAGAAATTTGCTTAATTGTCTCTCTCTCTTATTGTTTGTACATGATGGTGTTACCCAAAATCAGCTGGCTCACAACCTTATTTTGTATACAAAAATCAACATCACAAGGATTTTCTCAGTAGCTGGTACAGTTTCTCACTTTCCTTTTATGTTAATTTTAACTTTGTCTCTACTTCTCCAATTCATGAAATGATTTAAATATTAATGCTCACTGGAAAGCTAAACCCTGCTTTAACCTGGGAATATTGTTGCTATACAATATGAATATTTGAAAGGAATAAAAATTATTTCCTTTGCTTTTTGTTTATTCAGACTTGTTATTGGGGAAATTGAGGTGCTGGGAGTGGAATCTTTATGATATCTCAAGAAAAATAATTTTCTGAGACTCTCACAGGAGGATGAGTGATTTTTATTTGTGTGGAATTACATCCCTGGGTTTTGAAAGTCCCATTTCCCTTAGTCCAGTTATAGGAAAAGTATAGTTGGGGTTTCAGTAGAGCTAAAAGCAAAGGCAGTGTCCAGACTTCCTGTTTCATGTTGCAGCTTGTTCCAGTTCAGATCAGGCTAGTTGCAGTCCATTAGTCCATTCATTGTGTGTGGGAGTCCACATGGCTGTGGACCAATGTGGGCAAATTCAGGAAGCAGGAGCAAGAAGCCCCACAAACTGGGAGTCAAGAGCACCACAAGAGCCAAGAGCACACTCCTCTGTTTAGGGGATTAAGTACCCCAATTGTGGAGCCTTTGCAGTAACCACACCCACTCTGGTCAATGACCTGTTCCCAGGAGTGACTAACATGCAAGTACCTTTGGGGGTCCCCCCAACTTAACTGGGCATTCTTCTCTTTGTCCAGTCCCTCCCCACAGCAATCTTCAGGGAATGGACAGGTGGCTCCCTAAGGGAGTGTAAGCTTTAGCTTCCTGGTAAAGCAATTCAAAAGACATGCCTATACTATTTGCCCTTCCTTTTGCTCCTTTCCTGTTATGAATAATTAGGTTAGTTACAATGGTATCATTATAAAAAAACAAAAAACACTTTTATCACTAGGCTCCACAGATGTGTGCCATATATTTTAAACAAACCAAAATTCCCCAAGTTAATTTATTTGGGGATGAGCATCTGACTTAACCTTTCTCACAAATTCTTAGCACTACTTTACATATATATTTATCCCTTTAAGTAAGTAAACTTTTATTAGAAAATAGGTATGTTTTTGCCTTGTGGCTATACCTGATAATGGCAGTGGGTTGGTACAGTAATTTTCTCGTTATTCTTTATCTCAAGGCGATTTCCTCTAGACTTGTGGTTTCAACTAGCATCCTGAATCAAATGAATAACAATTTGTGCCAAAGTTGTCTTGGGTCCTGGACTCTTCCTCAACCTGGGGTGGTGGCCCATGCGGAATGAATTTAGATAAGCAGGAACTACATTTCCCAGGATTCCCTTTCCCTATGGCTTTGGTATTTTTTAGCCTTGCCAATAGGCTAAAAGCAGCCGCCACGTTATTTATGCTCTGGGGATGCCCATGGCCCGCAGCAATATGCTAAATTGTGCCTGCTGCTTTTCATCTTGTGGGAGCAGCCCGGGCAGCTTTGGGCCTGCAAGGCCTCTGGTGCCACAGTCCATCTCCTTCACCTCCTCTGGGTCCCGGACCAGTCGGTGTGCAGCTCCGCATTGCCCCCGAACAGCTTCTAAGGCAGGTCACCCACCCTCTCCATCTTCTCTTTTGGTTTCTCTGAATCTTGGGCCAGGTGTGTCTGTAGCCGAAACCTGACTAAATTTAAAGGAGACATAGACAAATTCACAATTACATAGGGGATTTTAACGGACTTTTCTCAGTGACTAATAGAATAAGCAGACTAAAACTCAGTAAGTACAGAGATGATGAAGCATTAAATATGGAGATCATTGTATCTCACAATTGCAGAATAGACATTTTGAAATACAGAACATGTACTCAAAAAAAAAAGCATGTCATCTATGAAGTACATCCCAACAAAGTTTTATTGTATTTATTTAAAAATTTTTATTTTATTGTAGTAAGAACACTTAACATGAGATTTGCCCTCTTAACAAAATTTCAAGTGTATAATACAGCATTGTTGCCCGTGGATAGAATGCTGCACAGCAACTCTTTAGAGCTCATTTATCTTGCTTAAGGAAACTTTATGCTTGATAAATAACTGCCCTCTTTTTCTTCCCTCAATCCCTGACAACCACCATTTAAATCTTTGAATCTATGATTTTGACTATTTTAGATATCTGGTATAAATGGAATTATATATCTTCCTGTGATTGGCTGATTCCACTTAGCATAATGTCCTTGGGGTTCATTCATGTTGTCTCAAATTGCAGAACTTCCTTCCTAAATAGTATTCCTTAGTATGTATATGCTACATTTTTTTTAAGCTATTCATCATAGACGGACATTTAGGTTGTTTCCACATCTTGATTATTTTGAATAGTACTGTGATAAGAATGCAAGTGATAATATCTCTTTCAGATTCTGATTTTAGTCATTTGAATAAATAACCAGAAGTAAGATTGATGGATCTTATTTTAGTTATTTAAAAATTTTTTTTGAGTAATATTCATGCAGTTTTCTATAGCAGCTACATTATTTGCACGCACACCAACAATGTGCAGGAATTTCAATTGTCTCCATATGCTCACCAACACGTGTCTTCTTAGATATGCAAATTAATGTTTTTTTCATTAAATTCAGGAAGTTTTCAACTATTATTTCTCCAAATATTCTTCCTTTTTCTTTCTGGTGTCTTGTTTTGACATTGCCATTATATATATATATATATGTTGAAATGCTTAATGGTGTCTCATATTTTTTTTCTAAGGCCGTTTGTCTTATTTTCTCTCTCTTGCTCTTCTTCAGATTATATAAACTCTATCAGTCTCTTCTCAATTTTACTGATTTTTTTTTTGTTCTACCAGCTTGAATTCACTGTTGAATCTCTCTAGTGAAATTATTGTTTTTCAACTCTACAGTTTCTGATCCCACCTATCCTCTAAGACTGTTGTTATTGTTTGCTTGCTTCTTTAATTTTTTAATTTTTTGTTTAGTGATTTGACTGAACTAATTTTGTAAAGTCTAGTTATTCTAAAGTGTGTAACCACTGCCCTAACTGGTTTAGCTCAGTGGATAGAGCATTGGCCTGGGGACTGAAGGGTCCCAAGTTCAATTCTGGTCAAGGGCATGCACCTTGGTTGTGGGCACATCCCCAGTTGGGGGTGTGAAGGAGGCAGCTGGTTGATGTTTCTCTCTCATCCATGTTTCTAACTCTCTATCCCTCTCCCTCTCTGTAAAAAAATCAATAAAATATATATTAAAAAAATAAAGTGTGTAACCACTAATTACTTTGCTCAGATTGCCTTCCTTTATTTTTTTATCTTAGGCTGGATACCTAGGTGTTGCCCTTGGGTTAGCATTAGCCATTTATTGTTCAAAGATTGTGCTTAAACCCCTTCAAACAGTTAGATTTTTACTTTTTGCCATTGGATGTATGTGTGGCTTGAAGGTTGATATCATGGTTCATCGTGTTTGGATTTGGGGCCCTATGTAATTCAGGGACTAGTAGCTTTGAATTCTTCTCTCTGCTCTTTAATGGGTACAACCTTGGACATGCACACAATATTTCACATTGCCAGAGAAGACCTGAATTTATTTTTAATCCTGCCTCTTAAGAGTCTCCCCTGGATTAGAATAGTGTGTTGTTCAATCAGTGTTTGGCAGAGGTTGTATTTAAGCCTCTTATACAGTGAGCCTCATGCCATCTTATATGATGGCTTTTGTGTGCATTTTGGGAAGTGCTTTCATATCTTGTTCTGATTTCTTCTAAGTGAATGAAGCCTTGTCCATGTACAGTATTTTTGACCCACATAATTGGTTGTGACCTTAACAGGGTTCTTTTTGAGTTTCTCTTTCCTTGATTCACTCCATTGAATTTCTGGCTGCTCTATTGTTTTGCTTGTATCATGGAGCTACTAGCCTCATAATGTCCAACAAGATCCTGTTTTAGAAAATACCCTTAGACATGGAATTCTGCACTCTCTAATCCAAATAAAGTCAGTCCCCTCAGGAACTGTTCTAAAGCTCTTTGTCCTTAACCACAATTAGAGCTAAGACTCCAACTATAATCCCAAAAGTTAGATTTCTAATTTAATTATATTCAAACATGGTGTGCTCCATATGATAACAGTTCTTTGAAATTTTTTGACACTTACTTTTTGGTTTGTCATTTATAATGTGTTTTAATTAATGGGACTTGTGCATTTGAAGAAATCATGATACTTTTTCAAATGCAACGGAAGAGTTCTTTGTGTGTCTAGTAGGTGAAACTTTTATTTATAATCAAAGAAAACATGTGCTTTTAGGTTTTTTGTTCACTCATTACATTTTGACTATTGTTAATTTCCACCAGATTATTTTTACTTTTTTTTATCTTATATTTTTCTCTTTCTTTTCCTTCTTGTGCTTTTAAGTTTATTATCAAGTTATTTCATTTTATTCCTGTACTAATCTTAATATTCCTTTTTCTTTGTATGTCTTTGAAATTTTAATTAAAGTTTAAGATTAATATTAAACTTTGATTAAAATTCATGTTAATATTAAACTTTAAAGTTCATGTTCATAACATATGGTGACAGGAGAAGATATGACTTGGGTGGTGGGCACACAGTGCAATATACAGGTCTTGTAACATAGAAGCCCACACATGAATCCAGATGATCATGTTGACCAATTGTCCCCCCAATAAACTTAGTAAAAAGTAATAAAGTTAATATTTTTATTATCCTCCTGAATAATACAGATTTAGAATTTTTGAACTCCAGCCTCTCTCCCAGCTTGCAAGAAAATATTTTACTCTTTTAGCTCTATTTTTTTTGTTTTAACAACAGAAGTAAAAATTATTATTGCTTTTTGCCATCACTGTTTTTAAATTTTATCCGTAATCAGATATTTAGTTTTGTTTTTTTGTCTCAACATTCCTTTCTGCATCTTAGAACTTTCTGATGAAATAATTTTTCTTCTACTTGAAGTATATATTTTAGACATTTGTGAGAATATATTGGTAATAAAATATCTCCATTTTTGTTTACCTAAAAATGTTTGAATTTCCTATTTTTAATGATAGTTTTCCTGTGTATAAAATACCTGTTTAACACACATTTTCTTGTAACATTTCTTGCTGTAATATTCAAATTGTTCTATTTACTTTGTCTTTCTTTTTACTTCTAGGATTTTGTCATTTGTTGTGAAAGTTACTACGATGTGCCTGATTATGACTTTCTTTTGTTTATCTTGATTAGGATTTTTGTGATTCCTGAATGTTAGAATTTTTATTTATCATCATTACTGAAAAATTCTTGGTCATTACATAATCACATATTGGATTCCCTTATATTAATTTCTCTTTTGGAATTCCAATTATGTTATTATACCTTCACACAACTCTCTTAATTTCTCTTAAGGTTTTTCATATAGTTTCTGTCTTTATGTCTGCTGTTTTGTTTGTACTTTTTTAAAGATTTAATTCACTGTTTCTCTCTTTTTTTATTTTAAGTATATTTTATTCATTTTTTTTACAGAGAGGAAGGGAGTGTGATAGAGAGTTAGAAACGTCAATGAGAGAGAAACATCCACCATCTGCCTCCTGCACACCCCTTTCATAGGGGATGTGCCCTTGACCAGAATCGAACCTGGGACCTTTCAGTCTGCAGGCCTATGCTCTGTCCATTGAGCCAAACCAGTTAGGACTCTCTCTTTACTTTCATGTAAGTTGCTATATAAGTCTTCCATTTTGTTTTAATTTTACTTATTGTATTCTTTGTTTCTAGAAATATTCTTCAAGCATGCCTCATAATTTTTTATCTCTCCCTTACTATTCATATTTTAAATCCTTTTTTTTATTTTTAATACTATTAAGCATACTTATATCCTATATCTGAAGACAGAGGATATGTTCTCCTGTTCCCACTCTGCAGTTTTGTTTTCTCAATTTTTACTTTGTTATTTCTCTAATTATGAATTCATGTTTCTTGAACTTTATTTGTGGGATATCTTTGAAGCCTGGGCTGAGCTGTGTGGTCTTTCAGAAAGGATTTCTGTTCATTTCTATCAGAAGCCTGGAACCACTAGCAGCTTATGTCTGCTTTAAATTGAATTTTTGCCTTGCAGTAATTTGTACTATGCTGGTAGTATAAATACGGGTTAAATCTGGGTGAATTCTGGGTTATGAATTTCAAGAGAGATTTTTTTCGCTATAATCCCAGAACTAAAACAAAGATACAAGTTTGCTTACCAAGTTGCCTTTCTATCTGCCTTTGTAAGGTTGGTTTTAAAAAAAATGTTTTCATTAAGTGAGTAGCTTTTTGTGCTCTTGAATTTATTCAGGATCTCTCACTCGAATTGGATCAAAATATTTGTCTTCTATTCCCTGTACCCAGGTCATTAAAACCAAGTTATAAGTAACAAGGAGCCACAGAAGACCCCGAAGCAGTCTCTGAGTTCAGTGCTTGCTTACCTTTCTCTATCAGCCCTATGGAATTTCTCTTGCTTTCCTGTAAGCCCAACCATATAGTAAAATGGTCTTTAAAAATACTGTATTCTGTTTTTGGTATTTTATGATAGGAAGATTTTAGGATATTTGTCTCATTATATGATGGAAATATATATTCATTAAGCAAAATTCTAACATCACATTAAAGTGTACTAATGAATTATAAAGTGTGAAGAATATTTTCATGATTAAGGTACCAAAATAAAACCTATGTTTTTATCCATGCAATATATGTCTGATTGAAGACAACTAACAAAAACTATTCTTTCATTGATAGAATTAATGAAATGAAGTTTTTGTTTTAGTAGTTTCTGTTAGGTAATATATATTACTTGAAAACCACAGCTAAAAGGTATACAGTATTTATAAGATATGTGTATATTTTTAACTTATTATAAAGGTGGTGAATTTAGATGCTAATAAATTTGAGAGTCATTCTTAGTCGGGACTGAAAAAAATGTACAGTACTAGTATTATTGTTTGGCACTTAAATATTTTTGTGTGTTCCTACAAGAATCAATTTTACTAGTAATATATCTGAATATGATCATCACTGACACTCTGGTAATCACTGCTGATAGGAAAGAAGTGTAAAAAAATTAATAAGATGTGCCCCATACCTTGGATATATACAATCTAGTAGAAGAGATACATGAAAAGGAGATAATATAGCACATTATGATACACACCATCATTGATACATTTAAGAAGTCTAAGAAGAAATGATATATTCTACTTGGAGAAATCTGAGGAAGGTTCCTAAAATATGATGATATTTGAGCCAGTTCTTAAAAGATGAGTAGTGCTTTACCAGGGCAGGGGAAAGGAGAGGAAAGGACACTTTAGATAAAGAGAATAGCATGTGCAGAGAGAGGAGAGATATCTAAACATTGTGTAATGTGATTCCATGGAGAAGAGAGCAAGTTGTGGAGTGGTGGCCATGACAGATGATAGTAGTGGGATATGTGAAGGGCAGGTTATCCAGAGTATTTTTTTTTACTTCATACTAAGATAAAATTGATCTCTCAGTAATGGGGTTCTGTCTAGTTTAGAAGGTTTCTGATATGTATTTCTGTATGTCAACTGGCAGAATTCCAGAGGACAGAGAGATTCTGAAGAGAGGAGAGAAGAGGGGAGGGGAGGAGAGATGCTGCTAACAAAAGGATCTTTAGGAGTAACAACAAATGTTTGGATGCATTAAATCATTAATTCTTTTTTCTGTAAAAAGAATAAAACATTTTTGATGTTATAAGGTAAGAAAATGATGTGCTTTCTTTTGTGATTAAAACCAGTACTTTAGGGAATACAAAATTAAGCCCAACTTCTTCATGCTTTATGGCAAATGTTAATTAATGATAAAAAAATAAGTAATTTTTTATTTCAGACAATTTCACAAATGACTAATTATTTCTTTGCTTTAGTTTCTTTGGTTATATATTAAATGTTATCTTTTAAAAATCTGTAATATCACAAAGAAGAAATAATAGCTATCTTCAATTATTTTAAATATCCTTCAACCTTGTAGTATAAAATCTTTGAGGTCAAGAGACTTTTAATGGGATTAAAGTCAAGGCCAAATGTGTTTCTGTTTATTTAAAGTTATCTGAATAATGTTTATAAGATATATTGACTCTCTGACTATTTTAGAAGATGATTAGTTAGATACAATTCATATTAATTAATAGATTGCTTGGCTAATAATTACATAATAGGATACATAAAAAGGCTAAGGATTTTGCAAAGTAATACTTCTCTGTGGTGTTGGCAAGATATGAAAATTTATTTGAGCAGGAAGAAGTCAATGAATTTCATTTAAGTCACCTTATATCATTTATGTTGGGTTAGAGTTAAATATGAAATGCTTATTTAGATTCAATTCATCTTCAAAACACATGCATTATAACTGGAGTTTACCACTGATAATAAATATTTGGTTTTAACATGACATCAATCCAAGGAACCATGAAAAAAGTTAATATAAATCCTCAATTACTGCATTATTAATATTTTATCTGTAAATAGGATTCATAAAATCCACTTAAATAATTAAGTATATAAGATTTATTAATTACTAAGAAATTTGGAGATGATAACAATTACACTGATAAGAGTTGAGATTAAAATGATTACAGCCAAAGGAATTAATTTTGAGTTAGTGATCAGTGTAGAGAGCTACTGTTATTGTTAGGATACCTACAAACTGGAACATGTGGGTTTGATCCTTTGCACACACAAAAGTTCACAAAAGTCCTTTATTTTGTAGTACTGCTTGGTAAATCATGCAGTAGGTTGTTATATAATTCATGTGAACTTTTATGTATACAGATGTCAGATCAAGTACAGGTTTTACTAATGATATATACTTTAAACTGAGGACAATTAAAAAAAAACCCAGAAGCCAAGAAATTAAATACAATAAAAAATGAAATATTTATTCTTTTGGCTCAATAATGACGTAGCTCACCATTCTTTTTTAATAATAGCAATTCCCTGCATGCAGTTCATCAATACACTACAAGTAAATAGTTTTGTAAAATGAATTAACATTATATTTTTGGTTTGTGCAAAAAATTATATCATTTCAGATCATTGCACAACTTTGCCACTTTGTTCATGGCTGGAAGGGACACAGCCCAAGTTATATCTCTAATAGCTTTAGTGTAGCAGGAATTAAAAAAATAAGACTAGTCTGCATAAGCAAATACTATAAAAGTTGAGTTTAAAAAAAAACCTTCCATGAATAAGGGGTTATACTGAGGCAACCAGAATTGGTAAAAATGATTTAGGTTTAAGTTTTTGACTGATGTATCTATTATTGGTATGGTAGAAAATATAACAAAGAAATTCACAAAACCCAGTGTCTAACTTTTATTTTAGGAAATTATCCTTTGAAAAGTCTTATGAATTCGAAAGTTTGGAGTTGTGATTAAAAATAAGAAGCAAAGGCAGAAAGCAAAATAAGTTGCCATGTCATCAACCTGAAAATAATTTTCTTATGTACAAAGAAGACAAATAAAATGGATCATATTTTTACATTATATTCAACGTATTGGACATATTTATAGCAAAATATGAAGTATACAGGTTTTGACAACAGGCAGTATGCAGTGTGTTTCTTTGAGATCTAGAGAGGCACCACACAACACTCAAATTAAAAATGCAAAAGTCAAAGTGCTTTTAAATAACTGCAAGCTATTCTGCTTGATATACTAGATGGAGAGCTGGTTGAATTCAGTCTACCACCAACATATCGCTTCTTCTAACCAAGACTTATGAAGAATGGGTTGAGTAAAATAGAGCAGCATAGGCAATATTAACATGCATTAGTGATAGTCTTCAAACTATTTATGTTTAATGAAGGGTACAGGATATATCCCTGTTGGAAGCTCGCAAAAGACACATACACTGTGGTGCATATTTGATTTAATAGAATTTGTTTATCAGGAAATATATATATATATATATATATATATATATATATATATATATATTTCCCCAAACATGCACCACAGGAAAAAATAACTATTTACATAACAGGGTATTTAGTAAAATGTCAGCTTTGCTAAGAGCAAAAGATGGCAAAACAATACTGCAGCAGAAAATGGAACAACTATTCTAACGTGATACTTTAGATAGACTATATTTTTCTAGAACAGATTATTAAATTACTTTTTTTAAAAGCATTTAACCAAAATTAAATATAGAACTCTGGAACTTGGAATAAAATTTGCACTTGCTGAAACAGAACACTTTGCATAAAAATAATCCTTTAAAATTAGAGGAGACTTTACAGGCACATAACTGTTCAGATATAAACAAACATAGACAAACACTTTCAAAATTAAAATCATCTAGAAAATGGAAGTACCTGAAATTGTTGATACTACAATTTTGTTTCTGGTTTTGAGCTAGAATTTCATCTCTCAGACAAAACACTTCTGTCTGATTATTTAAGAAACTTTTGGAGAAGGAGCACAGGGATCATATACTTTTTTCTCAACTTAAATCTCATTTACAAAAATAGTGACATAGTATTATGAATAAACTATGAATTAGGGACCAGGGAATCCACTAGAACAAATTTTGTAAAAATATGGCAGATATGGAAGTTAAAAATAGAGTGGATGCTAGTACTGTACTACAGGTGTTTGGTGTTACAATGATCACTGCACAACTATCCCTACAGTCTAGGTAGCTGTTGAGTTTCTCCTCAGCAGTGTCAGCTGGTAATGAGAACAGCAACCTTTTGTCAATGTTGATACCCTGACTCACAGAGTGTAGTGACGGAGAGGCCACTGTCTTGTTATAGGCACTGACCATGAGTATTTGTTAAAACAGTCAGTTTGGCATAGACCTCCTCTGAGAGTCCTGTGACACATAGACTTTACCTTCATAGGCTGTAAACAATTTATTCCAAAGATAATTCTTCGTTTTTACTTCTGATTTTCCCTGACCTCTTTCCCTTTGCTTTCTTTTTCTGGTTTGTCTTTCTCAAACTTTTCTTTGTCTGGCTTTGTTACACTATCATAGGAAGGAGGGGAGGTGGTAGAGGAACTTCCATCTGTTTTTTCTGGGGTGGAGTTCCCATTTAATTTGTCAATAATCATGTCTTCTTTAATAGGTAAGTCAACCCTCCCTTTGATTGCCTCTTTATTATATTTACTTGATACCTTTTTTAACCTTTGCTTTAAAAGATAACATCTGAAATTACGCTGAATAATAGCAGCAGACACTTCCTCTTGTTTGCGTTTCAAAGTGGTGGTGATGGGTTCATAGGAGACTTTGGATGGGTTCGATGCCATAAACCGGTCTTCCATCTGTATTCGAAGGGCATCCATCTCCCCACTCTCACCCAAAACACGCTTTGTAAAGGCAAATAAAATGTCGAGGCAGTGGATCCGGTCCCCGCTGACCATGGGCAGGTCCATGGCAATGAGTTGAACTTTGTTTGGTTTTGCTACTAGAAGAGGAGGATCCAGGGCAGCTGCAAAATCAGAGAGCTTGGAGAACTCTATAAACTGAGTAGCATCGGGGTCAAACTTCTCCCAAACCTCGTAGAACATCTCAAAGTCATCCTCACTCAAGGGCTCTGCACTTTCTTCAGTAGCGACACTGAAGTTCTCCAGGATGACAGCGATGTACATGTTCACCACAACCAGAAATGATATGATGATGTAACTGACGAAAAAGAAAATCCCAACAGATGGGTTCCCACAGTCTCCCTTAACTGAGCTTCCAGGGTGAATTGTATCAGGGTCACAGTCAGGTGGTGCACTGTTGAGAATAGGTGCTAGCAACCCATCCCAGCCAGCAGAGGTGGTGATCTGGAACAGGCAGATCATGCTATTGCCAAAGGTTTCAAAGTTGAACATGTCATCAATTCCAGCTTCTTTTTTAACATAAGCAAAGTTGGACATTCCAAAGATGGCGTAGATGAACATGACCAGGAAGAGCAGGAGGCCGATGTTAAACAACGCAGGGAGGGACATCATCAGAGCAAAGAGCAGCGTGCGGATCCCCTTTGCCCCTTTGATCAGACGTAGGATTCGGCCAATCCTGGCAAGACGGATCACTCGGAACAGGGTAGGGGACACAAAATATTTTTCTATCATCTCAGCCAGAAACATGCCTATGGAAAAATACAGAAAACCACTCAACAGTGAATATCTTATGCTTACATGAATACTTTATATCTTTTTGCAAGTTCTATGAAAACAACAAATTCATTATGAATATAAACCTTTGCTAAATATTTAGATCCACTTCCTAATTTAGCAATTAAAGATTATAGTTTCATACAATTATTATGTAATGTCAAAATCCAACAAAATAAATAATTTCATAGTGATATAGTGATTTAAGTTTATATTCACCAGTTTCTATGAACAGATATTTTCATATATGAAATGTGCTAATTACAAAGATTTTCTGAAATTTACAAATATATTATTTTTTATTTTTTTATATATCAACATTTTTCAATTAGAGGAAAATGAATAAGAGTGTTAAACTTCAGATCTACACACATTATAATTCTCATATCTTATTTTCATGTTACACAGCTATCAGGCCTTGAGGGATCTTCCTACAATAGACCTCTCTGTAATGAAAGTATCCTTACCTACAATGGAGAGAATCACCACCACAAAGTCAAAAATGTTCCAGCCTATGGTGAAGTAGTAGTATCTGAGGGAGATAAGCTTTAGCACAAATTCTCCAGTGAACAGGATAATGAACACAAGGTTGATCCGGGATAAAACTAGAGTCATGTATTTGCTCTGGTCATCAGTTTCCACCATCATGGTAACCATGTTCAGACAGATGAGGATCATGATGCTGATATCAAAGACTTGTCTGGTTACAAAATCAAAGACCATCCCTTGGAATTTGTTCTAGAAAAAGAGAGAGGATAGAGAAAGTATGTATATTTCATAAATAATAAAATTACAGTCAAAGTTCCACAAGTGGCCATGAGATGTACACCCTTCTCATATAACCCCCGACAATTATGTATACTTCATTTCTCTTATGTTTAGAAAAAGAGAAGTGGAAAAAAGTGATTTGGGTCCAGCCAATGTGGCTCAGTGGTTGAGCAGTGACCCATGAACCAAGAGATCATGGTTCAATTCCTGGTCAGAGTATCTGCCAAGGTTGTTGGCTCAATCCCCAGTGTGGGGCATGCAGGAGGCCACTGATCAATGATTCTCTGTCATCATTGATGTTTCTATCTCACTCTCTCCCTCTCTTCTTTGAAATCAATCATATACTGTATATTAAAAAAATCATTTGTCGGAATCCAAGATGGAGGCATAGGTAAACACCTATACTGCTGCCTCGCACAACAATTTCAAAACTACAACTAAAAGACAGAACGGACATCATCCAGAACCACAGGAAAGCTGGCTGAGTGGAAGTTCTACAACTAGAGGGAAAGAGAGGGGATCACAGAGGCCCAGAGGAGCTGCAAAAAGCTGAGGTACGGAGACGCGCGCTGAGAGAGCGGGTGCCGGAGTACCTGGCTGGCTTTCTCTGGCGGGAGGGAAACAGAGACTCCCAACGGCATTGAACCCCTTATCTTACGACACTAAACCCCAGATCCAGCCGAAACTCATACGGGGGGAGTTTGGACTGTGAAAAGGGAGAGGTGCACGGAAATTTAGGGGAGTTGCAAAGGATCGGAGGTCTGGTCGCGCACGGCACCACGCGGAGGACGGATTGCTGATTGTGCCTCTGGCTTTCGCGAGTGGGCGGGAGACAGACCCTCCCAACTGCGCCACTTCTGAGTCCACTGGGCCCCTGTTTTGGGCGAAGCCCTGGGGACCTAGACTCGTGTGGTCCTGGTTCGCAGGGGAGCCGGAAAGGCAGCGGTTAGAGGCGCTGCGGGTGCGCGCCCCAGTCACGTGAGACTCAGGGGCCGTGGAGGGCGGGGCCGACTGGAAGGCAAGGCGGTCCCTTAAGCCCTGAGACTCCACCCCTCCCAAGCTCAGCAGAGGCTTCTTCGGCTGAATCCAGCACAGAAGTTTCCCCGGCACAGTGAAAATGCCGAGACAAGGGAAGGGATTACAAGCAAAAGAAATGGAGGAAAAAAAACGACTGGATATAGAGTTCAAAACCACGCTTATAAGGTTTTGCAAGAATATGCTAGAAAAGATGGATAAATTTAGTGAGACCCAAGAGGAGATGATAAATACACTGACTGAAATAAAAACTATTATGCAGAGTACTAACAGCAGACTAGAGAAAGGCAAGGATCAAGTCAAAAATTTGAAATATAAAGAAGCAGAAAACATTCAACTGGAAAAGCAAGAAGAGAAAAGAATCCAAAAATGTGAAGATAATGTTAGGAGCCTCTGGGACAGCTTCAAGCGTACCAACATCAGAATTGTGGGGGTGCCAGAAGAAGAGAGAGAGCAAGATACTGAAAACCTGTTTAAAGAAATAATGACTGAAAACTTCCCACATCTGGTAAAAGAAATACACTTACAAGTCGAGGAAGCACACAGAACCCCAAAGAAAAGGAACCCAAAGAGGACTACACCAAGACACATCATAATTAAAATGCCAAGAGCAAAAGAGAAAGAGAGAATATTAAAAGCAGCAAGAGAAAAACAGTTTATTACCTACAAGGGAGCACCCATACGACTGTCAGCTGATTTCTCAACAGAAACGATGCAGGCCAGACGGGAGTGGCAAGAAATATTCAACGTGATGAACAACAAGAACCTACAACCAAGAATAATCTATCCAGCAAAGCTATCATTCAGAATTGAAGGGCAGATAAAGACCTTCACAGAGAAGAAAAAGCTAAAGGAGTTCATCAACTCCAAACCAGTATTATGTGAAATGCTGAAAGGTACCCTTTTAGAAGAGGAAGAAGAAAAAGGTAAAAGACAAAAAATTATGAACAACAAATACACATCTGTCAACAAGTGAATCTAAAAATTAAGTGAATTAAAAATCTGATCAACAGAATAAACTGGTGAATATAATAGAATCAGGAGCACAGAAAGGGAGTAGACTGATAATTCTCAGGAGGACAAAAATCATAAAGCATCAAACAGACTGTGAAATTATAGCAGAAAGATTAAAGTTAGGTGAGGTAAATAAGTGATCAATCAAAGGACTTGTATGCATGCTTATAAACATAACCAATGATCACAGACACTGGGGGGTCGGGGTACGCCTGGGAGGGAGGGGGGGAAATGGGGAGATATGTATAAAAAATTAATAAAAATTAATTAAAAAAAATCATTTGACAAGAGCAAAACATAATTGGTTAATTTAGGTTCTATGGAAAGATAAAGCTGAATAAGGCATAAATTGGTGGCAATTGGATGATAAGATGTATGGACTTTGTTTGATTTTAATAACTATGATTGTTTTTACAAAAAATAATGGCAATAGTAATAAATATTTATAAAGTAGGTTAATGTAGACAGACTTGTACAATACTCCAATTCATTTATCAATATTTTAGGACTGATAGTATCTGTTTTCAATCTCTCACCACAAAATATGTCAGTCATTTTCTATTCTACCTCTTTTAACTGAAATATTTAAATGACCTTCAGTAAAGCAGGTCAAGCCTTTTTGTGTACCCTGGACCTCCTCCCATCTCCTACCCATCTCTAACTACTCTTAAACATATGGTGAAATGGATCCTCTTATAGGATTCATGAGACCCTGTCTAGTCCCAGTTCTAGCAATTATAGGCTTTATGACTTTAGGTATCATATTTACTGTCTTTGGGCCTCAGTTTCCTTATTGCTTACACATCTGAGAGGATAGAGGAACTAGAGTACAGCTCTGTGAGCATAATACCTTATTATCATGCCTTCCTGTTATTAGGGAGTATGCATTCCAAATATGTCTTTTGTGTGTGTGTGTATTTCGTGAAACAAACTATTTTGATGACCTCTTTTTCCTTCCTAAAAAGATTAAGAATATTTTTCGGTTATAAGAATAAAGAGAACAAATAGCATAGAGGGAGGCCATGGTTGTGGGATGGGAAATCTGAAAAACTCCATTTACTTAAAAGGCCAAGAGGGTACCCTGTAACAAGATCAGAAGAACAGGATCCCAGTGCATTGCTGGCAGCAGTGGGAGCATTAAGCCTGCGTGGGATGCTGTTACCTGGAACCCTTTAGTTGGAGGCTTTCAACTGACAGACTGTAAAGAACATTTCCCCTTTTTAAAGAACTTAGTAATTTTTACTGAGTGTCTTATCGAGTGTAGCAGTTGTGAATTGTGTTACACAATATGGACTTCACAATCAGGGCATATTATGTGTTGGTGATATCACATAATATGCTCTGATCCAGAGCACTGCCTGTGGAAATCAGGCTTTGGAATTTTAAAGAAGACTAGAGGCCCAGTGCACCGTTGAATCATGCGGTAGGGTCCCTAGGCATAGTCTCCTGCCATCAGGGCCATCTTCTGCCTGTTCACCCTTCCCCAGGCTGAACACCGTCTCTGCTGCCAGGCTGTCAGGCCATTGGGATCACCAGCTCATCCCCAGCTGCTCTGGGGCTCAGGCATGTGGGAAAGCGGTCACCGAAGACCTGGCCTCCATGTGCTTGTGCTGGGCTGGGGCTGATGGAACACACTGCCTGCTGGGGCCGCTCACATGGGTGCTGCCTCCACCGCAGCTGCTGCTGCCACTGCCACTGCTGCTGGAGCTTGAGGCACTGATGGCGGCTGCGGGGCGCATCTGCAACCTACCTTCCCTGGCGTGAGTGGCCCTGAGTGGGCAGCGCGTCCCATCAGCAGCTGGCCGGGCGCATGTGCATGGGAGTGAAGTTGCCTGCGCTTGCTTTTCCACAGGCCTGAGTCCCCAAGCAGCCAGGGATGAGCTGGTGATCCCAAGGGCCTGACAGCCAGTTGGTTCTTCCACCACCCACCCCAATTCCCCCTCGCCGCCCGCCCGTTCACCATCGCTGATCCATGGGAGCCTGCGGGCCAGGGGGAGGGACCAAGAGTTCAACAGTTCAGTCCGCTTGCCAGTTGCCAGTCCCTCTCTGCCCCGCTCTCACGCCAGGGAGGAGGATGGGGGAGGGACTGAGAAGTGGTCAATGCCACGTTACGGTGACGGGTCATTTGCTCATTCCAGTCATTAGAGCTTTTTATATAATAGATGAGTCATTCTTACTGCAGGCCGAGGTATGGGTTTCTGGGGTTTCTTGGACCCAAGTTTCTTCATCGCATTGTAATATTTTTTTTGTTCCTCTGTCATAAAGATGTCCTGACCTCCAAAGTAAAGACACAGAATAAAATTGGTTACAATCCCAACATGTGTTACAATATCACTTTAAAAAAATATTTCTGGGTCTTTCCTTTAATCCTCTCTCCATTTTTAAATGGATTATTGTCCTGCTTCATACAGATTTTTCTGCTTTTTCCATTTATGTGAAATTCTGAGTACTTACATATTATGCAAACCCTGTAATCACATAAAACTCTGATTAGTACAGGATCTTAATTTAATTATAATATGCTTAGAAGGAGAGTCAGAGGTCTGATATGTTTTGGCAAAAGACAAAAACGTTTTCTTAAACTATTTTACTGTTGACAGTTGTACTTCCTTATTTAACAATTTTTGAGCACATCTTGTGTGCTAAACAATGTATCTGGTATCAGACTTTCATAGATACCAGATATATAAATATATAAGATACAAGCACTGCAGGCACTGCAGAGATAACAATAAATTTCATGACTCGGAAATGGGCTTTGTATAGGAGAGTACCCTAAGCTAGAGCTTAAAGGATGATTAAGCATTTGCTAAGCAAAGCAGTCCAGGCAGAGAACATATTCTACATGAAGGTAGAAGAATATGGCTTGTTCAGAAAGGGGCAGAAAATCCATGTGACCGTGAGTGTAGAAAATGATAGTGTTGATGGTGGATGGGCAGAGACTAAGGACTAGGGAACAGGATATAGAAACTGTGACGGAGAAAATGAGGATGGAAAACTGTGTGGAGATCATTCCTGAAATGCTTCGTAAGCAAGGATAAAACATTGGAAGCCCACTGGATGTTTTGAAGCAATAGCCATATTTTGGGGTCAGAAAGACTCTATTAGCAGATCTGCAAAGGATACACCTTTGCAGATCTGCTAATAGAGAGGAGCCACTGACTAGAGCTGGACTCCTCTGCAGCTGAACTAACCATATACTGAATGGAAAAGCATATAAAAATGATCAAAGTCTATCATAATATCATAACTGCAGGTATTCATATATAACAGAGAAAAGCTCAGAATGGGAAAAGCTGAGAGCTGAGGAATACTTATCTTCTTTTTCTGTTGGTTGAAGTTATCTATGATGACACCAATGAACAGATTCAGAGTGAAGAATGACCCAAAGATGATAAAGATGACAAAGTATAAGTACATGTACAGATTTTCTTCATATACAGGCTGAAGTTTAACCTAAATAATATTAAAAATATAAAATATTTAAAAACCCAATAAATACTTAAGTCAAATAACAATTTAATAAGTGTTGTTACTTAATATTGAGCTACTTTTGCCTTGCCCTGAAATAGTAGTTTGCGAAACAGTTCTTTTTCAAATTGTTGTGATTAAGTATAAGGAAAGTTTGTAATTTTTATGGGTGTTCTTTCATCTGTTTCCCATTGTGGCTTATCCATACATATTATTTAGAGTACATTACAGTGGTAAAAACAAGGGCACACATTTTGAGCCTATTATTAGTCATATATATTTTTGCAGGATTTTCAATTTGCGTTTGGAAATGCTGGCTCTTGGAGATACAGCTTTAATAACAGAACATCAACTTCTCAGAGAAAAATTCAGCATAAACGATATGTTCTGAGGAATTATTTTTATTCCCATTCTTAAAAGTGAATTTTCTTGAAACTTGCTTGCTTTTATCATGGTATTTTTGGAAGTTGTTTTCCAGACCCTGGTTGTTTATCATACCAGGGATAGGGAGAGACCTTTCTTAACCTTATTTGCTGGATCAATTTTATACCTTCTGATCCAAGAAGTTAGATAGTTTTTTTTTCTAGGAAGTTAGATATATTTTCATTTTAGATACAAAAAATAGACATATATTAACCAAAAATAACCTGTATTGAAGTGTATGGTTTTAAAAAGGTCATTTCTACATACAGTTGTAAATGTTCTGATAACATCTAATATAAAATTCTGGGCCTTTCAGTTAAATTATCATAGATGTCCACTATGAACTATCTAGTAGCTATAAATAGTTTTTAAGCGACACTTACATCTCGTGAATCAATAGCTGCATACATAATGTCCATCCAGCCTTTAAATGTGGCCTGTAAACAACACATATTTGAATTCTGTATAAAAATCTAATGCATAATCTAAGAATATACATTTTACCTATGAAAACATGACAGTGTTATTACAAAAACACTTTTTGTACAATGTCATGAAGTTGAGTGAAGAAATGAAACTGATATAGAACAAGATTTTATTTTGAGCCTGGGACTTGTTTTCTTTGTTTCTCTTGGAAGGTGTTCCTTTTTTTTTTAGCTCAAATTTAACTAGATGCTTGATTCATAAAACCCCATCTCCATCTATAAATCCTTTTCATACCAAAAGGTGAGCTCTGTGATTCAAACCTATGATGTGTTTAAACACAGTTCAGTCATTTTCATTAAGTAATTATCGATTAGTTAATATATTGTCAATGAAGTCAAAATTACTAAAGATTACTCATTTTTACATTCACTCCATAAGTTTGCATTTTTACATGTATTAGAACCATACTCCATAGATGTTGGTATAATTAACTAGATGGCTAATAATCCATCCATTTAATTCATTACTCAATATACTTTTATACATTGTTATTTTAATATGTAAAATTGCTCATTTGGCAATGATTGCTACAAAAACTTAGAAATGCTAATGACACAGTAGTGCTCAGTAATATTATAAGGAAATACAGGAAGCCAAAAATATAAAATACATTATGTACTAAAAACACTAAAAGCTGAACACTAGGGAAAATACATGACAAAATAATTGCAAAATATCTTTACAGTCAAGTCAAGCTTGTAGTATAGGTGTTATCATCAACTGCTTTTGTACTGTCAAAGATTAATCATTCAAACAAAGGGCATCAGAGAAATGAAGATGTTTCAAAACTCATAAACCAGCCACTTACCACTTGCAGCAATGCGAGATATCCAGCACCGACATTGTCAAAGTTTACTTTCACGTTTTTCCACCGAGCTTGCTTGCCAAGAGCCTGGCAATCGCTAAAGTTGTTGACTTCACTAACTTCAAACATGTTACCCGTAGTTGTGTTAACACAATGGTAGAACTTGCCAGCAAACAAATTCACACCCATGATGCTAAAGATCAGCCAGAAGATAAGACAAACCAAGAGCACGTTCATGATAGAGGGAATTGCTCCAATAAGAGCATTCACAACCACCTAGAAGAAGAAATGAGGATAAGGCAGCTTATGAATCATTAAAATGGAAACTATTTCTTTCCTTTATTTAATACTAAATGGGTATGAAAATAAAATAAAAATCTAGATGGACAAGTTGTTTCTTCTAGTATTTTCTAGGACATATTTGATGAAGGAAAACACATAACTAGAGAGCTAAAGGATTTAAGGAAAACAAAATATATCAAAGCATGAAAAGAAATAAATAAAACCCGATATAGTAAGATGTAATCAGAAAATGTTTGCATGCTGGGGAAAAAGAGAAAAAGAACAATACATATGTACCAACAAAATAGTCATCATTCAGCAATACATTTTAATTTTCAAGAGTGTTGAAAATGTGATTAAACCTTTTACAAATAAGCAAAGTATTAGTGATGCATTAAATCTGTATCCACAGCACAAGTTAACTTTTCATGAATATGAAAATAGAATTAGGAATTTGCAAAGCATTTTTTTTCTCCTATTGATAAGTTCATTTTAAAAAATATATTAGGAAGTGAGATGAAATTTATCTCTGGACATAAAAGTACTGAATCCATCCTCATCGTTATTATTCCAACTCTCTTAAATGTTCACTTTGTGGCACATGTCACGTCACCAGGTTGATCTATTTCATTAAGGAGATATTCAATCACCTTTCCTCTAACTAAATTAAAAAGAGATTATGATGTATTTTGAAATCTCTTTCAACAGTGTATTTTCTGAACTAATATAATCTGGTTTATAGTGGACTATTTTTTAAGCATTTATATTAAGTGGAAGTATTGTTTTATTTAAAAACTAGAGGTCCGGTACATAAAACTCATGCATTTTGGGGGAGGAAAAGGGGTCCCCTCACCCGGTCTGTGTCCTCTCGTAGTCCAGGAGCCCTGGAGGGATGAAGGGCCTAGGCCATCAGCTGGACATCTTCAGTTCTGCTCTGTGTGCAGGTGGGAGAGACTCCCACCATAACCTCTGTGCTGGCCAGCTGTGAACCCAGCTTCTGGCTGAGTGGTGCTCCCCCAGTAGGATCACACTGACCACCAGGGGGCAGCTCCTGCACTGAGTGTCTGTCCCTTGGAAGGCAGTATGCATCATAGTGATTCCACCGTTGGGTTAATTTGCATATTAGCCTTTTATTATATAGGATATTATAAATGTTATTTTAGAAATCTACACCAAAGAATTTTAAATTGACATCAAAACCTTGAATCCAAAACTGTAAAAATGTCATATGCTACTTGAATTTGATTTCCTTTAGAAATTAAGTCAAATATATTATACTGAAATCAGGTTTTACATTACTAAAATTTGTGTAAAATTACCTCCACAAGTTCTCTTGTCATTAAATAAATGCATTATATATTTTACCATATTTTATAGCTGGAATGTTAATTTTGCCATATGACTGAATTAAAAATGACAGAATATTTTTTTCAGATTAAAGCAAATATATGTTTTTTTGTTTCATTTACTTGCTATGTCCCCTTAAAAATGAATTATTAACATGAAGACATACAACCAGATGAGGGCTTACATAATGTTAGTAATGGTAAAATATTGGTGTGAAAAGAACCTGAAATTGTGTAATTTTATAAATTTTATCTTGTGAGTTCCATTATCAACTATCAGCATAATAAAATTATAAATGTAAAAACCGAGTATTTCTTTCCTTGCAATGATCTGAAAGAGTGGTTTAATTCTCTCTAAAGAGTGAATCTTAAAATCAAGGGTGAAGTGTTTTTAGTATCCAAACTTCCTCCTAACATAAAAGCCCTATGGCCTAGAAGAAATTCAATATCCATGAGCTTTTGTAAGCTGGATTAAACAAAGCTGGCCTCTGTGCTAAGTAGTATTTTGAGGTTATTACAAGTGGGTATGTATAACAAGTATGTACTGTATGTTTAGATTAAAAATACACACTAAAGAGGAGAGCAAGAGAGGAAAATACAAGTGCTATAGAAAAAGTGAACCTCATTCAGAATGCTCACTTAAAAGGGAGATCGATAAAGCAAACCTCAGGGGTTGCCTGCAATCTTTAATTATCCTAACCCCCTACTTTGTTTTCTTAAGATATATAGATTTTGTCAGAGGCTACAATTTAGTGTTGCTTTCTTAACAACTATTTTTATTACTGATGTTAATTGAAAAAGTAAAAGCACACAAAAACCATTTTACCTTTCATTCATCACCCATAATTTTTGAGGAATCAAAATACCTATTGAAGAAAAAAAGTAACCCTCCTATGATGAATGTCAGTAGTAAATAGTCATTTCAAAGTGTATAAGCAAAGCTGAGAAATAAATGGCAGCACACAGTTTTTGGAAACATCCTTGAACTTTTGTCAGAAGACCTGGATTCTAGTCCTCCTTCTGCCACAAACAATTTTTTGAAAGCTTGATTCAATTTCAGGAGGCTAGGCTTAGTGATCTCTAAGATTCCTGCTCTGAAAGTTTACAAATCTATGAGATAAAATTCAAGACAATATGACCCCACTCTGTATCTAAATCATAAACTACATTTAATTCTGACATGAATCATCAGAGAGCTCTTAGCCTTCTTACCCTCATGCCTTCAAACCGGGATAAAGCTCTTAGAGGTCTTAAAGCTCTTAATGTCCGGAGGGATTTGATGGCACCAAGTTCTGAGTAGCCCAGTGCAGTGGCGACCAAGCTAACCAGAGAAACCTACAAAAGAAAAAATTATTGATCAGTTCACCAAGAAATAAACTGCTGGCTGAAGGCATAAAATATGGGCTAATCTTCAATGGCAACCATATAAAACTTCAGATATATCTTGGCAGCTTCCATCTTCCATGTAGTGGGATCATTTTACATGGCCAACCTCATCTCATTCTATTGTTTCCTTACCAGTGAAACCAGAGTCCTTGCTCATTTTGTAAACATTTGGAAACTCTTCTGGTTAGATATTTTCCCCATGGGGCCTTTCTTTTACCTATGCATATACAGGGTATTCTTCCAAAATGTATACACACACTTTGAGTACTTATAAAGGTAGTGCTTATTAAAATATATTTCATTTTCAAAATTGAGGTATATATTTTTAGGACACCTTATATACCATTAATAATTCAAGATTTGGTATAAAAGCCATATCTTCCATAGATCTGTGCTTAATATCATTGATTAGAAACCATGTTTTTCTCCTGAATTTATGTAGTATCTTGGTTATGCATAGTGAGGCATTTGCCATGTAATCAAGTCAGTGCATCCATTGGATGGCATAAGGGCATTAGGGCTTAATTTCTTGTGAAAGATGCTATTGGAAATGGATATAAGTGAACCTACCAACAATCTTTTGAGGGCAGATACAATTGGAGCCACTGTCCCCTCATTGTTTAATTTAGCATACATCTCACAAAATTGAACAGAAAAATAAATGACTTGAAATTAAACTTGACTAGTGGCAGGATAATTTATTGATCTATTCATTTCTGCCTAGTGTTTGCTGCCACAGAAGACTGGAAAGATGGAAAAGTTATTAGAGAACACATAGCCTTCTATATTCTGGGTTCCTTTGCCTCAGGAGGCTTTAACGACTTCTTTTTATTTCTAGAGCTTCTTACTGAAGACTTCCTCCACTCTCCCAGCTTAGTCTTATGTTTAAAGATAATGGCTGCAAATTCTTCAAGACCCTAAAGTAAGGAGATTTGTGCTTTGAAAGTAAAATAAAATGGTAATGGCCAGAAGCCAAACATACTGGCAGGTTAAGAAGTTGTGGGTTCAAAGGCTAGGAGGTACCACTGACACATAACAACCTGACACTGGACTGAGTGGCTCTGTGTGCTGCTGGAGAAGCTTGGAATTATTGAATTGCCCTTATTTTAATGGGCCTCATGTCATTTCGTGTAACACAAAAACTCACTATATTAACTATTGTGAAAACCTTAATATTCTTTAAGGTAATTTTGAAAAACATAATTTTTAAAAATGTATTTATATTTTATTGATTTTAGAGAAGAAGAGAGAGGGAGAGATGAAAACATCAGTGATGAGAGAGAATCATCAATCAGCTGCCCTCTGCATGCCCCCTACTGGGTATTGAGCCCACACGCCAGGCATGTGTCCTGACTGGGAATTCAACTATGACCTCCTGGTTCATAGGTCAATGCTCAACTACTAAGCAACACCAGCCAGGCTTGAACTATATTTTATATATATATATTAATATATTTTATTGATTTTTTACAGAGAGGAAGGGAGAGGGATAGAGAGTTAGAAACATCATTGATAGAGAGACATCGATCAGCCGCCTCCTGCACGCCCCCTACTGGGGATGTGCCTGCAACCAGGATACATGCCCTTGACCGGAATCGAACCTAGGACCCTTCAGTCCACAGGCCGACACTCTATCCACTGAGCCAAACCGGTTTCGGCTGAACTATATAATTTTAATATATATCCATCAACAGATTATTGGATAAGAAAAGGTGAAATACAGCCATTTGCAATATCGATGGATGTTGAGAATATCATGGTCAGTAAAGTAAGTCATTCAGAAAAAGCTAAGAGCCATATGATTTCACTCATATGTGGGATATAAAACTGCAACTCAGATACAGACAACAGAATGGTGGTTACCAGAGGGAAGGAGACTGGACAAGTAATAAAAGGTAAAGGGGACCAAATATATGGTGACAGAAGACTTGACTCTGAGTGGTGGGCACACAATACAATATACAGATTATGTATCATAGGTATTTGCACTTGAAACCTATATAATCTTATTAACCAGTGTCACCACAATACATTTAATGCAATATAAATAAATTCTGGACTATGAAAAGCATAAGAATGATTACTTTCTCAGCCAAGCAGAAACCCAAGTGCCTGCAGAAGTCAAGTTGTTTCCATGCATGAACTCTCAAAAGGATCTGAACCTGGAGGCACCAAGTTCCTCTAAAATAGGGAGGTAATGGATGGCAGTGAAAACAGAACTGGTTGAAAGCTGAGTCCCTTCATCCACCTCTCTACAGCTCTGCAGGAAAACAGACTGGAATCATGCTCCTTCACAATTTACAGAGTAAAATCTGTATCTGCAATAGAAGTCAGAACATAGAAACAATAATCTACACTGTGAGAGCCATGAGACCACAAGGAGCCTCTTCAACACATCATGGAATGGAGGGTTTTTCATTAATAGTGCCCTCTGGCTCAAATAGCATGTGGACTAAATCAATATTTCTTAGAGCAAGGGCACCTGGAAATTCAGGACACTTAGTGTACACTTACTCTCTTCCACCCCAGGACAGTCTTGTTTCCTTTATGCTTGGAAGCTGCTAAAATGGGACTCAGATACTGGTAAGGGCCAGGTAGAAAGCTGCCATAGAGTTGGCTGGCAAAGGGTTATTGATGAAGGAGGGAAGCAAGGGATGCTAGAGCTGGTGGAATTTGATCAACTGGGATGGGTAAGGTTTATGGCAAGAATGGAGTGAAGGATATCCAGTACCTGTGAGAAGTAAAGAACAGTCTTATGCAATATCAGTCAGGAAGGAGAGCTCATTTTTATATAAGGGGAGTTTGTAAGACAGGGGTTACCTCCTTTGCCTTTGACATCTCCTACTTCTATCTTAGGCTTTTGCAGTTTATTTATTTGTCTTTAACTTTGTACATGATTAGAAAATCCACAATGCTCACAAGGTATATAAAAGAAAATATTTTAGTCATTATACCACATTTTTATTTTTAATTAATTTATTATTTTTTTTTGGAAGTGGGAAGTTGGAGATAATTTCTATGTAAGTGTTCATTCCTGGGGAACAAATGAGCAAATTCTGGTGGTGTCCTACTGTGGACTGCTATATGGCACACAGACCCATGGGTTCCACAGGGATTTCATTTAAATACTAGAGGCCCAGTAAATGAAAATTCATGCACTGGAGGGAGTGGGGGGTCCCTCAGCCCAGCCTGACCCCTCTCTCAGTCCAGGAGTCCTCAGGGGTGGGAGGTAATCAGGGGAAGGTGACGCCCTATCACACCTCTGCTACTGCCATTGCAGGCAGTGCAAGCCTCGGCCGCCGTGGTTACCTGAGCTTCAGATGGCCCTGGGCGGCTGGGCAGCTGCCATCTGAGGCTTGCCTGCACCTGGAGCTGGCCCTAGGCAGCTGGGGGACTGAGGGGACTGGAGGACTCTGGAGGAAGGTGCATGGAACCTACCACCCCAATGGGTCTTAGGGGACTGGGTGCCACCATCTTGTGGCTGTGAGCACCACCATCTTTGAGGGCAGGGCAGTCAATTGGCATATTCCCTCCTTATTTGCTGTAGGCATTGCCATCTTTGAAGGTGTGACAGTCAATTAGAATATTCCCTCTTTATTAGATAGGATTATTAACAACTTAAAAAGAAACACACACAAAGAAAACAAGCATATTGAACCAGGTCATTTCTAAGATTATTTCCTTGTCTGAAATTCTATAATTCAATAATTTCCAAATGGTTAAAACAAAATAATACTATATCTTACTCATGCTGAAAGACAAATCACAGCGTTTTTATTTACAGGTACATCAGTATACTGCTAGAAAAATACTTTGTTTATGGGGTATGTAACTATGTACCCATGCCAGGATTTAACTCTTTTTTTCCCCTAGGAAAATAGGAATTGTTTTTGACATTTACATAATGATTTCCTCATCTACAAAATTGTGATCATAACAGTAGATGCCTCAGTGGTTGTTGGGAAGATTAAATGAATTATGGTGAAGATTGGCTGTTATTGATATTATATAAGGGAGCCCTTATCTGCCTTTTCTGTCACTATTTAGAATCCTAGATGATGAGCTGATGTCATATCCCTTAGAAAGAGAGCTGGATGGCGGCTGCCCAGTCACCTGGGGCCACCTGGGGACCTTTCTATGGGAGAGATTTTATGAGGTTATGACTGAAGGTTTAGAGGACATTTAGTAAGCCATTTCTTGGTCCAGTTAGACATAATGGTATTTGTGTTGAAGGGGAGGACCTAGGTCCCCAATTTATTTTTTATTTGATAACGTGAAAAATTTGTTGATCGATTGGTTGTGAGGAGTGATAGAGAAGGGTAGGTTGAAGATAACATTTGGTATAGTTTTACAGATATACCACCATCAGACTAAACATGGAATTCAGGAAGAAATGCATGAATAGAGGGAAAAGATAATAAATGTACTCCTACAGGGGGAGTAAAAGTAGGAAGCATTTAGAAAGGTGGATTGTGTCATCAACAAATCAACAAATGACAAGTGTTGGTGAGGATGCAGAGTAAAAGGAACCCTTGTGCACTGCTGGTGGGAATGCAGACTGGTGCAGCCACTATGGAGAACAGTATGGAGTTTCCTCAAAAAACTAAAAATGGAACTCCCATTTGACCCAGCAATCCCACTCTTAGGAATATATCCTAAGAAACTAGAAACACCAATCAGAAAGGATTTATGTATCCCTATGTTCATAGCAGCACAATTAACAATAGCTACAATTTGGAAACAGCCTAGGTGCCCGTCAGCACATGAGTGGATCAGAAAACTATGGTATATCTACACAATGGAATTCTATGCTGCCATAAAAAAGAAGGAATTCTTACCATTTGCAACAACCTGGATGAAACTGGAGAGCCTTATGCTAAGTGAAATAAGCCAGTCAATGAAGGAAAAACACCACATGATCTCACTCACTTGTGCATAATAAAGAACATTATAAACTGATGAAAAAAAATAGATACAGAGGCAGTAAAGTATCAAATAGACTGTCAAATTACAGCAGGAAGGTTAAGGAGAGGTGGGGTAGATAAGAGGTCAACCAAAGGACTTGTATGCATGCATATAACCATAACCAATGAACACAAGATACTAGGGGTTTAGGGTATGCCTGGGAGGGGGGAGGCAATGGGAAGATATGTATACATGTAACACATTAATAAAAAAAATTTGAAAGGTGGATTGTGGTTTTAGGAAAGACTAGAATTAAAGACTTAAAAATCTCTTTTTGCTAAAAGTCATGATATTTTAAAGGATGAAATATAGAATTTTACACTGCTAAATTAATAGAATAATGTAGTGGTCGGCAAACTCATTAGTCAACAGAGCAGCAAATCGAGGCTCATGAGCCGCATGTGGCTCCCGAGCCCCAGTTTGCTGACTACTGGCGATAATCTATTAACCATGGACAGTGAGAAAGTTTTCTTATTAACAATGATGATGCTAAAAGAGAATTGCATCCTTCCCAAAAAAGGAACAAAGTGAATCATTCCTACTAGGAGACATTTGTAGAAAAAGCTAAAGCACATACTAAACTGTTTACATGAAAGTATGTCTGGAGAGAGATCAGAAATTGACATGAAATGACAATAACTTAGGTTATTCAGTTCCTTTGGAAGTTATTTTAATTTAACCTAATTCTCTTCACAAAAGCTCCAGCTAAACAAGGCAGGTGTATTCATATTAGTAAGGCATCTTATTGTTTCTATTCCACCTTGGAGTACAATGTAGGGACTCTGACTAGTGCAACACAACATTTCAAATAGGTGTGTGCCCTCCTGCAAATATGGGGCAAGAAGCACAGTGATAGAGAGAAGTCGCTCTGCCACTTATTGGATATATGACCTCTTCAAACTTCATTTTCTCAGTAGCAAAATAGCAATAATAAGGCTTACATCACATGATTATTAGGAAGATTAACAAATATTTTTTAACTCAAAATGGATACTGATAATAAGTTTTATAATGTAGGTGTTAGGAGCAGTCATTATGATCAGACTCCTTGAGTACAAAATTCAAGTTAGCCTCTTATTAGCTCTATTTACTTAGGCAAATAACAACTTTTCTTTGTCTTAGTTTCCCCATCTGCAAAAAGAGAGTTATTTTGGTTTCTAATTCATATAGTTTTGAAGATTAAATGAGTACATATATAAAGTGCTTTTAGTAGCAAACTATACACAGTAAGCATTAATTGAGTTATTAAATTTAATTACTACTAGGAAAGGCTCTTAATTAGTAAATTCTCTGTCTAATCCAAGTTCAGGGCTTCAAATGCCAGTTATAACCTAATGACTCCTAAATTCATAGTCAGGTCCTGGCTTCTCTCTAGAATCCAAGACTTATATAAAAGTCCACATATATTCTTAAATGTCTAATTGGCATCTCAAACTTTGTACATTACTCTTCACCTACTATCTGCTTGCCTGGTCAAATGTGTTTTGATCTTCCTCATTCCAGTTAATAGCTTCATTCTCTACCTGTTTGTTCAAGCCTGGGTTAAAAGAAAATCTATTTGAGGGAACCTCCCTTTTCTTCACATCACACATCCAGTCCATCATTAAGTCTCATCACTTCAGTCTGACACAATCTTCCTAGAATATCAATACAATTCCCTAATTGGTCTTCCTGCTTTGACTCTTTGCCATTCTTTCCCCATCAAGATACGATCATTTTGAAACTGTAGATCAGATCCCTGCATACACCCCTCCCTGAGTTTCCTATTATGACTATAATTAATATATACAAAATTTCTTAAATATACACAATATATAATAAATTACAATAAAAATGCACAGCTTCTTGCATGGCCTTTACTAGTAAGTACCTTTCTTAAGTCAATTTCTATCATTCTTACCCTTGTTCCTTCACACACAAGCACAAGAGTTTTCTTTCTGTTTCTTGAGTGTCCTTTGCTCATACTCATTCCAGGACCTTCAGATTGACCTTTGAATGACTGGCCTATTGTTATAGATAAATGTTTATGTCTACCCCCAAATTGATATGTTGAAACCTAATCCCAAAATAATGATATTTGGAGGTGGGAACCTTTGGAAGGTGACTAGTCATAAGGGCAGAGCCCTCATGAATGGGATGAATGAAGACCTCAGAGAGCTCCTTTGTTCCTTCGGCCATGTGATGTTACCGCAAGAAGACAGCTTTCTATGAGCCACGAATCAGGCTCACCCCAGTGACTGAATCTGCCAGTGCCTGGATCTGGGACTGAGAAGTTTATGTTGTTTATAAGTCACTTAGCCTATTGTATTTTGTTATAGCAGTGCAAATGGCCTAAGATACCCTACCTCCGCATTTACCTTTGCAAAGACACTTTCCTTATACAGTCTAGCTGTTCCCCACTTTGTAGTCATTCTCTATCCTATTATCATGCTTTATTTAATAGCAGTAATCACCACCTGTTACCTTATTTTTAGAGTTTATTTGTTTACATCTCTACTACCTGTTCTATACCCTCATAGAGCAGCGATCTTCAACCAGTATGCCACAAGAATTTTTAAAAAGCAATACCTGGCTATTTATGGGCACTGACCTCTTTTGCCAAAATAATGACAACAGCCAACACAACTATAGCCATCCATTGTGAATGAATAAAAATTTACCTGTTTTTTGTCAGATCAGGAAAAAGTATATTTTTTTTGGTGTTCTGCATAATTTTACTAACTCCTTTATGTGTGCCAGGAGATGGAAAAGGTTGAAAATTGCTGTCGAGGAGTATAATCTCAAACAGGAATTAATCTATCTTATTATCTCTCCTTTCTCTACAACAACAAAGTGCTCAAAATATTTGAATACATGTTTTGAGATTGGACAGAGAGCCTACTACAACTTACTTTTACTTTTAGGTAGAGAATAAAATAAAGTACATTTTTTACATAAATAATTTTTCAATGTTTATATTTCTTCTTGTATGATGTACTTCATTTATACTTCAGATTTTTAAAACTGTTTTGTAGCTCTTTAGTTTTTTTACTGCAAAATACCTTATTGACTATGAACTACTTTTACATATATTTTACTTTCAAAAACTGTTTTAACTCTACATTTACATTAGTCTAGTGGTCTGAGAAAAAAATTGCTGAGATTACAGTAATTTATATATTTCAGTCTCTGCTTTAGGAGAAGGAAAAAAAAATAGACCCATTTAAGATAATATAACTTACCAATCATAGAAGGCTTTAAGTATCCAGTTCTAATCTACTAATTCAGTCTCACTTTAAAAGGGCAGTATTTTTTTGGGGGGAGGGGCCATTCTTTGTCATTAATTTATTCATTTTTGACATTATTTAATAGACACCTAAATAACCACATATATCAGGTGATTAAGGAAATAAAGATGATACAATACCTCTGCTCGTGAGGGATTTCTGCTTGATATTCATATCCTCTCTATGAGGAAAATACATGGAAATACTAAAAGTGCAATGTAATGAGTAATTCAGTTAATGTACACTTTTTCAGTAAATGTAAATATTCAGTACATTTCAGAGTTTTCTGGAGTTCTATTACATTTATGGATTATCTTAATACATAGCAAAATCTTTTCGAACCAGAGAAGATTCTTAAATGTATTTAGAGTTTAATCATTTCAGGGAGAAGCTAGAGATTATAAATGCTAAATACCAAAGCTAGTCTGAAAAAATATATATTACATTTGTACCAGTTAGATACAAAAGCTGGGAGTGGGCCTGAGTAAGGAACACTGAATTTAGAATTAGGAAATTTGGACACTAATCTCAGCTTTAAGTAGTTGTGTTATTTTAAGAAAATTCTTTAAACCGAGGCTTCAGTTTAGAATAAACTCTTCAGAAAACTGTCTAGAATAAAGGCTAGCTATTCTTTAAGGTCCATTCCAGCTGCAGAATATGAGAATATTAAACTTACTTTGATGGATAGCTTTTCAGGACAATATTGAGATTCATCTCTATTAATCATTAAAGACCAGCTATGGAAATTGGAAGTTATTTCTGGTCTATTAAAAGTGACTCAGCAGCAGATTTTGTTTCAACTCAAAGGGTTAAAACACATTTTGGTTATAGAATTAAGAGTATGTATGTGTGAGAGAAAGGAAAGTAGAATTTATATAAGCCCATACTTGTCAAAAATGATAAAAAGAATGAATGCACGTATATGACACTCATTGATTTACAGTGGCAAGTGTTAGAGCTAAAAATAAAGTGCTTTGATTGTTATGAAAAACAGCTAGAGGTGTTTTGGGGAGGCTGTGAAGCCTTGTGCAAAGGAATATCACAGACTACAAAGAAGCAGGTAACTATCATTTTGCCCCAGTGCCACTACATTGCTTAGAATAAAATAAAATAAAAGACTGAAGGTTAAACAGATTCCACTACTGCCGACATTCCTATGACTACTCACCCCAGGGCAATAAGTTTGAGCAGGGCTTCTACACCTAACTCTGTGTGTGCTAAATATTTGATTACTACTGGACTATATAACTACTGGTTTAAGACTAGAAATGCATTTCACTGTCTCTGTGTGTATGTGACTGAATGGATACAGTACAGGTTATTTTAACATTATTTAATAACATGTTCCCTAGTAAGTGAACATCGGCCCCAAATCTGTCTTGATTTTACTTCCTTGAACTTTTTTTGTAAATCTAACTGTTAATAAGATAAATGCTTAGATCTGTCAATTAGCATAATTTTTTAGCTATTTCCTGAATTTGAGGTCTTAAACTTTCAGAAAAAGAAGAGTTGTCTTCTGTGGCATGGAACATATTTCTGTGTTTTCTGTTACCACTGTCCATATTTCTAGGACCTTTTATGTTTTCCACGAGACTTTTCTAATTTTTACATTTATTATACATATTTTAAAAGATAACTGCATAATTGTGTCAACATTAGTGAAACTAGGTTCTCAAAAGTCAAGGTTTCAGTTATAGACATATTTGAAATGTCAAACTTGCATCTTTAAGAAATAATTTTCTAAAAATTAATCAGTATACTTACATCAACGATCAAGAAATCTAGCCAGCACCAGGCATTTGTGAAATATGTTTGAAATCCATAAGCTACCCATTTGAGAAGCATCTCCAGGATGAATATATAAGTGAACACCTTATCAGCATATTCGAGCATAGTTTTGATAGTCTTTCTTTGTTCAATGTATATATCCTCAAAAGCCTGTGAATGAAAAATTTTATTTGAATGGCTTAACTTCCCCATATATTTGATAAAATCGCTTAGTATAATACTGGTCACACAGCAATAATTTGATAAGTCTTAGTTAATATCAGACAAACATTGGACATCAGGCAAAATTTAAAAACTAAAACTAATGGAAAATGTGGTCAAATAAATATCAATTTAATATATGCTTTCTTCCTTGCTTTTCATACCAAATTCTATTTCAATTACTGCTACAAAGACATGCTATTAGAGAAGTAATATAAACTGAGAAAAATAATTAGAAGTTTTGTTTATGAGGGAAGACTTGACATTCCAACATGACCTTGAATGTTTCCTTGAAGAATCTGGTTTATTTTGAAACAATAAATTGATTAGACATAAATCAAGATACATTTTTTATTCTCTAAATTATTAAGGGCAAGTGGATGGTATTTGATATGGAAGGTAACATAGTTACAGAATGTCTCAGGAAATGGTTTTCTCAGTGAGGAGAACATCTGTTAGATAAACACCAGATGAGGAAGTCCATCTGGCTCTTTATGGTCCTGATTTATTCTGTACTGAATTTTGCATAGTTAAATCCTAGATACCAAGCTCTGCAAGGCACAGATATATCTCATTTGCTGCTTTTTTTTTTTAATTTTTATTGTCTTCAGAGAGAAAGGGAGAGGGAGAGAGAGATAGCTAGAAACATCAATGATGAGAGAGCTTGGCTACCTCCTGCACGCCCTCCATTCGGGGACTGAGTCCACAACCCAGGTATGTGCCCTGATAAGGAATTGAACAATGTCTTCCTGGTTCATAGGTAGACGCTCAATCACTGAGCCACTCTGGCTAGTCCTCATTTGTTTTTTAAACTCAGTGTATGCTTCTGGTATTTTCAGAGAATAAGCTATTTAATTAAGACCTGATTCTTGCCAACATGCATTTGACTTACCAAAGCACCACTACTAAGGAGGATCATGAAGACAATGAAAGTCTCAAACCAGTTGTGTTCAACAATGCTGTAGCAGGTTTTCCGAAGATTCCACCAGACCTTTCCTTTGCCTTCTTCTGTACTTACTTGACAGAATGGAAACTTTTTAATACATCCTAAAAGATAAAAGATAATGAAATAAGTTAGAAAATTATATTTTACTCTTAATTAGGAAAAAATAAATTTTGTTACTCCCATCTCAGTCTTAAATCATCATTTTATAGGGTAATTGGTTACTTCATTACCTAATTATCTTCAGCACCCCTCCAACATAATGAATCATCAACTCCTAGAATTCAAGGAATTACTTTACTAAAAGTTGCTTAAGTACAATGGTTTCATTCTTTAAAACTGGTTAGGATCTCTCTTTGCCTTAAGGCCATTGATGAAAAATAGCACTTCCCAGTATTAGGGAAAAACTACATGTTCAAATTGCTTATTTCTTTTTTTGATGTGATCCTGGATTTTCATTTCCCCCTTTTCATGCACAGAAAATCCCTCTGTGTTCCCCAGTATCAGCCACTGTAAGTTTTCCCAAGCTAATTTTCAGCTCAGTGCTTTCCTTAGTCACACCTATGACTCATCTTGTCAGTCAGTCTCTCTATCCCTTTGTCTCCCCCCTCTTTGCGTTCATGTTACTGTATTTCTAACTTCCATCTACTCTTCTGCTATAACTCTCTGAACTTCTACTCATCAGATTTAATTCAATCACATTGAATCAGCAAATCTCTATTGATTTATAAGCTAGATGCTGTAGTGGTTGCTGACAACTACTGTTCTCCCTGACAAAGCTCTACAACACAGCTATAGCCCAAAACAGCTCGCTCTTTCACAGCACAAATTAAGCACATTTGAGACTGTAAGGGATGGGGTGTAATTAAATTTATTTATTTATTTTGTTAATCCTCACCCAAGGAGATTTTTTCATTGATTTTTAGGGAGAGTGAAAGAGAGAAGGAAAGATAGAAACATCGATGTGAGAGAAACACATCAATTGGTTGCTTCTTGCATGAGCCCCTACCAGGGCCCAGGCTGGGAGGAGCCTGCAACCAAGATACATGCCCTTGACTGGAATTGAACCCGGGTTGCTCTATCCACAGAGCTAAACCAACCAGTGCAGTGTAATTACAGCAACAGCTACAAATCAAATCACCACACTAACAATGGAGTCTGAAGGCATTGCTGTATTAATGAGATGACATTCCAGAATGCCATTTATCTCATAAGGTTAACTTTTCCACATTCTGGAGGAAAAAATAAAAAAAGACATGTCAAATCATCTTAATTGTGCAGGCACGGCCACTGCTATAACAACAATCTGGAATTATAGATAAATTAACTTTTTGGAAGAAAAGAGAGGAAAACAAGGATAAACATGCCTTTACCATTTCTTTGAAATATTTCTATCAAATGAGATATATTCAATCTCTGTAAGGAAAGAAGGGAGATTACATTTAATTGCATTGGAGCTTGTTTACCTTCAGTAAAACAAGCTGCTGGTTTAAGGTCTTCCTCTGGTTCAACTTCAGCTTGTTCACCTTCTCGGGGTGGAGCAACATCAACGGTGCTTCCTTCAGATGAGCTGGTTCCATTTAATTTCTGGAAACAAAACCCCATAGCAAAGATGTAATTTCCCTCCCCTTTTATTAGTTAATTTGGAAAGCTCTGTCACAGTGTGAAAAAAAATGGTATTTGACTCTATTAACATTACTGATAATTATGTACTAATAATTTAACATAATTAAAGTCCTATTCAAAACAATGTAACTACTGATTTAATTCAGACTAAATAAAATTTACACAGCATTCAATGTGGGTGACTGGAAAAGATGGATTATACCGATTAACTAGTTTTATAATATCTACATATGAATGCCACATGAAAAGCATTTAATTTGTCAATACTCAGGCCAACTCAAGAATAGTTTGATAAAAGTTTGGTATGCTGGCATCCACTATTGATTATATTAATTAAAATGTACCAAGTCAAATTGTAATTTCTACCTCTTCCCATGGAAATTTTCAGAGGGCAAAGAACATTACCAGTGGTCTGTACTACTGTCCATGTTTCTGTAATTTTAGAAAGGAAGAATGGCTCATTAACATTAGTCAGTCATTATACTTCAATTTCGAGCTATATTTTTCTCCGACTTACATAATTTTCTTATATTCTTTACTAGCAGAAAAATGATCTCTCTCTCTCCTGTTTAATATTTGCTAAATATTTCTAAATGGAAATTTCTTCATAAATGACATTGTTCAGAATTTATTTTGACTTATTAGGAGCACATTCTTAATTCAACATGTGATCAGGCTGTGGATCTTTCCATTAAATAAATCACTGTGGCATGCTACATGGCTAGGAAGAACCACTTTAATGTTACAACAATAAATTTCTAGTAAGTACTCTGAGGTCACTTAGGAAGACATTATGGATATGCAATGTTTTATGAAAACTGATGCAAAGACATGACACAGCACAACATAGGCAATGTAAAGCTTTCAGAATGAAAGAATGGTGCATGGATATGTTAATGGTTTCAAAGCCTCCATTAGCTTTAGCAGCTAAGTGGCAGGGTCACTTTGCCCTAGCCTTCTGAAAGAGTTCCTGTGTCACTAAAATAAGCCTAAATGTCTTCCTAAGCAAAGGAGAAAATTTGATTCAAAATTCTTGATTTACTGAAATCAAAATGCAAATATAATTTGATATGTTATAATGTGACCTAATTGAAGAGTAGTTTCCAGATACTTTTTGTGATGTTACTTTGAGGGTGAAGTTAACAAGGTGCAACTAAATAGATTATGAAAATAAAGTCAAAATATAATCTTATAATAAAATACCTCCTATCCTGGAGTATGCTGCAGAGAGAAGTGAGGCCATCATTTTGGGCTGGTGGTTCATAAGATTATTTTAGTATAAGAATTTTACCATTAAATTTCTCTATTTTTTGGAAAGGTGGATATATTTTCTTCCCCCAGGACTTTTCTTTTCTTTGGTTTTAACATCGTTATTCTTTTAAGAAAATCCCAGGAAAGCTATTGCTGGATAGAATTGCAGCAGATTCTGGTATTATAAAGAAAATGCTGGGTAATTATTTAGACTTGGCAACAGCTCTCCCCTTATAATTTCACTTGTTTTATGGGTTGGACACTATAATGTTTAATGACTGGTAGCAAGAATATCATAATTGCATAATATGATAACATCACAACTGCATAAAAAAACAGTAAGAAAAAAAGTATTTTTTGAGATTACTTATAAAAAGTTTCATGTTTCTTCCTCTTGGCCAGTCTAAGCTCAGTGATTTCTTTTGAGCCTGGTCATGGTCCACCTCCCATGAATCCTTCATTTCTTACATGATTTATCCACACTAAATTTTATAGAATGGTTAGTTCATTTTACTTGTTTGTTTTCACCACACATGGTCATAGATATTATAAATCACCATGATAAAATTATAATTTATGTACATACACATAAACATATACACCAAAACATATAGATGCACACACACACATATAAATATATACCAGACAATCCAAGCACAAAATAGACAATACCATTGTTGAGTTTATGAAGAGTGAATATATGAATAAATATATTTCTGTGTTACTCTTCTTTTAAAATATTTTTTATTGATTTCAGAGAGGAAGAGAGAGAGAGATAGAAACATCAGTGATGATAGAGAACCATCAATTGGTTGTCCCCTACATACCCTCTACTAGAGAGTAAGCCCAGAGTTGGGCATGTGACCTGATCAGGAACCAAACTATGACCTCCCAGATCACAGGTCAATACCCAACCACTAAGCTGCACCAGATAGGCTGTTTAACTCTTATAGACAGAATTAAAGTATTTAGATAATTTTCTCTCTCCATTTTGATCATTATTATCTTAACAGAGTTTATTTAATTGTATTAGGAAACACATTTTTCTGTATAAGTAAGAATTGTCTACACTAATAAAAGAGAAAGATGCAAATTGACCACATCTTCATGATGCCCACCAGCCAATCAGGAGTGAGCATGCACATTAACCCAACAAAGATGGCTGGTTAATTTGCATATGCAGGCACTGAGTATCTAAGGGCAGGGCGGGGAGGGATGCCTGCATCGTCGTGACAATGCAGGCATTCCACACCACTGCAGCTGCTCTGGGCCTCTGAGCAGCGTGGGAAGGCAGAAAGGTCACTCTGGGCTAGAGTTTAGGTGATGCTGGCAGCCAGGGGAAGGAAGGCCCATTCTTGCACGAATCTTTGTGCATCAGGCCTCTAGTTTAATTAATAATATTTTCGTTATAAAAACATATTTCAAAATGTTTCTCTAAAATATTGGCAGGCACTCACTAAAGAAATCTGAGAAAAGAAATTAACAGTATAGATGTACTAGTATATACACATGTACTTTCCTACTTGAAAACTTTAGAAAATATACTCACCCTTCACTTTTCATTTTTAACACTGTTAATATGATCCTAAGATGTTTATTGTTTTTCATAATATTTGTTTGCTATATATTGTGTCTTATATTTAAATACAAATACTTATTTAAAGCAAACTCTTCACAGCGCCAGAATTAGTAGCTGCTAATCTGAATTACAACTGAATCTACTGTTTACTAAGTTTTAACCTCTATACATATTTTTATTATGGTACTCTCTTTGGGTTATAAACATTGGTGAATGTGATTAACATGTTTGGATACAAAGAATTTTAATTTTTTAAATGGCTCTAGAGACTATGCATTCAAAATCATAATGTAAAGAGGTTCAGTAGTGAGTTAGTTCACCTCTATCTGCTTGGTATTGTGAGACATAACATATATTTTGAAAACAGAAAAGTAAAAAATTTTGCATGCCTTCTCTTTTCAAACTTATTTTATGACAAGAATCACTTCACTATAATCCAGGCATTTTCTGATTCTAAGGATAAGTTCTTTAAACTTACAATGTGTAAAGCCCTTAAGGAATGTTCAGAGATCTGTAGACCTGCATGCACCAAAGCTTCAAACATAGTTGGTAGGTCAGGGTTCATTTCACTAAAAAGTGTTCTGTGGAAAGCTCTTCCCCTATCAAGGTTGGTGTAAGTTTAATTCTTCTTAAATTGAAGAATCAGGCTTATTCATATTATAATCTTCCTAGGCCACAATTTTACCATAGGAAAGTTATAAAACTATAATCAACTACATTAAATTTTAAAAGCTGTAAATTTACCTGCATGTATTTAAAGCTTAGACTGTCATTAGATTATAACAACTTACCGATTATGATATACTTCCTTATATGCTCTATTCACTGGATCCATAAAGAATTTTATTGCTGAGTTTTTAAATCATTGTTTTATACCCCAGAAAATACTTAAGCATTTAAAATTCTATACATTAAGAAAATACTATCTACATAATCTAAACATTTTCTGAGTTCAACACTTTGACATTCATACTCTGATAGAGAGTAGTTTTTAATATATTTTATCTTGGCCAAACTCAAAAGACTTCCCGGATGGCTATTTAAACACATGTAACTGATTTAAAAGCAAGTGAATGGTGATAAATATAAAGAAAAACTTACTGTCTCTATATTGCCATAGCTGTGATACTATAACAATATTTTAAAAAAGCAAAGAAAATCTGAAATGAATTTTTTCATATTAAGGACCTTGGTGACTATACTAAATACCTAAAATTAATACTTGTTCTGAAGTACTTTGAAAACCATAATTAGCTCTATAGGCATATGATGCAATGCTTATGCTTTCATATAAAGCTACATAGTACAAGATCAGACTTGTTTTCTTGTACTATTTTCTTTCTGCTCCTCCAATACTGTATGGCACTTAAGATTAGACTCTTCCATCCCTTGTAGAAATTACTGAGTCTACAGAGGGATGATGCCTTATGCTGTACAAATGCACACTGGAAAGCAGATTTTAAGATGCAACATTCTCCAGGCCTAATTCAGCCGCAGAACACATGCCTGGCTGTAGCAGAAGCCTGGCGCAATGCTGTGGAAGCTGCTCACTGATCCAAGAACCATGAGCTCAAAGACATGGTACCTGAATATGAAGTTTTCAAAAAGATTAATTACAAATACCACTCATTAGAAATACCAGAATCGGCACCCAGGAAAGCCATGAGACCATGTTTTCCCCCTGAGATCATGAACTTATATAGAAATCCTCCCCTTATGATGAATATTCCTCTTGCTCTTTATCCAATTAAATAATGAATTTTAACTTTTGAGATAGAAGAGAATGTTAGCAACTGGCCTACTTCCACTGAAATGCGCTCACATTTCATTTGTTTTCAATCAGCTATCAAATGTTTGACTCTCATAAACTGTTGTCTGATTCAAGAGGCAAAAATAAAAGATTCAGCCATTACAGTTTGCCTTTAAAATCTAGCCATTGATCTCAGAGCTTCTGGGTTTTGTCTTGCAAGTAGAAGAGGAAAATTTTTCAGTCAGACATACTATCAGGGCCTTAGTCTGATCTTTTGGATATGCATATTCATATCTTGACTGAGGACATTTCACTTCAAGAACAGGTAGTCACACAGCTGAGACCATTGAGTTGTTATCCAAGGCAGGAAGTACACAACTAAAACCAATACTTCTCTTTGATGGACCATTTATTGAATGGTTAAAAATATAAACCACCTGTATTTGCTTTGGCCTCGATATATTTAAGATTGCAATACCCCCTGTACTCCTTTTATCTTAAAGTAGCCTTATTAAGGACATAATATATGAAACTGAAAATAATTATGTGGTAATTGAAGAGTAAGATAAAGGGGCATCCAGAGGGCAGAAGAAATGGCTGATTTATCTTGAAAAGATATACAAAAAATAACCATCTAAACCAGCCTTCATTAAGTAATTTCAGAAGAAATATACTAAAGCATCAAAACAGTTTTCTAAAGGTCGAGAGGGGTTTAAAATGGTTATTTACACACTCATCTGTGCCTCTGTAAGAGACACCTCACACTGAAGTTCTCAAAGAGCATGACTAAAAAGTCATTTAAAAATAACATAAATTACCAGGGATGGTATTTTTTTTCTATTTTTTCACTAAAAATGTTATTTCTGAATTTGTTACATTCTACAGCTAATTATCAGTTATCCCTAAAGAATAAGAAAGTATTTATAAATTAAACTTAGAAATAACCCTAAATTCTACTAGATATCATTTTTTACCAAGAGCCTTGAAAATTTCCAATATTCATGAACTTTTCATTTTTGCTTTATAATTTCCTTCCCTGAATCCTCACTCAGGCTCCAATAAACAATGATATCAACAGGAAAAAGTTGAGTCAAGAGAATAAGCTAGACATTTAGTTAATCCACAAACCTACAGTAATTTTGGGAGATGCCCTTTACTCTTCATAAAACTATAATTAATATTCAAAAGTAGGAAATTTTCCAACTCTTTTTTTGCCTGCTCAGTTATGAATAGAACATTTTAGGGAGAAATAAATGTAGGTCAGGGAAATTTTAAAAAATGGGTACACTGGACCAATTAATGATTAAGACACAAGGAACTTTTTTCTCCCCCATATAATGATGCTTTCCTTCTTTTAATTACTTTATAGTGGTCATTGAGGGTTTTGATTTAACAACTTTTCTAAACTACATGAAATCCAAGATATGTAGTGCCCAAATGCATACAGACTATGGCCCTTCATATCCAAAAACTTGTGATCACCCTACTCTTCTTTTAAAAGCCCTTATCCTAAAACACATGAAAACAAACATTTCCATTTGGAGCACATGGGTTGGATGGATTGAAAATTATATTTACATACCTGAAAATGGAAGCACTATTTAAACATATATGTGAGTCTCATTTTGGTAATACAATTTACTTATAAGGGCTGAATCAACAACAAAAAGTTGTGGTCTTATTTTAATGAAATAAAAGCAGATAAAAAAATGCATGCCCTCAGGTTCTTGACTATCTTGAACTTTAAACATTCCTATCATGTTTTAAAATAGATGTAAATCCTATGATCATGCAATTATTGCTTTTAAAAGTGTAAAAAGACTAAGCTGAAAACTCATTAGCAGAACCAGATATGATGTTGGGATTGCCCATATAGCTGACCATGCTGCGATGTCACACGATTCAGCACAGAGCAGCTGAGCATGTCTAGCAGTTCCTTGCCATGGCAGGGGAAGGAACATAGCTGAGTAGCATGCAGGCCAGTCAAGATTCATTTAGAAAGTAATTGTACTTGTACACTTGCTTGGGTAACCTGGGTAAAAGTGGTGGCACGAGTTTCTGGCTGGTTAAAAAACCCCAGAGCTGCGTTCTTGATGGCTTCCCGCTCGATTTTACCCCTGTGAGAAGTAAGAATGGTAAGCAGTGAAGGTCACAGTAGGATAATGCTAGATTGTGCTTTGGAATTCAACTTCCAATATAATTCTTAAGAGCATTTATTCTATATCCTTTTAACTAGGAAAACAGCAAAATCTTTAAAGGGCTAAATTGTCAAAATTGCTAATTATATAAAAATTCAAAGAAGTCATGATTATGGAAACTTTAAAAAAGATAAAAAGGAACAAAATTAAATCTTGTCACAATATTTGTATAATTCCAAATTATTCAAAAAGAAAAAGATCACTATTTTGAAATCTGTACCTTAAGTTCTCTTACATTTTTTCATGCAAAGCTTTATATTTATTTTATTTATTTTCATACCAGACTGTTTATGTTAGTGGTCTATATATATATGGGTACTATATATATGCATAATATACCATGTAATATATAATAACAATAATTCATTTTGTATTTCTAAAAGCTTTTATCTCTAAAAATTTCTCCACAATTGTGTTACAGCTGGATAGAGTATATTATGAAAACCAATAGAAAGAGTTGATTAGATAGATATTATACACTATCTACATTAATGATTAATTTACTGCCTCTTCTTAAAGCAAAAATGAATAAAAAAAAAATTTCTCTTTCTTTTTTTTCCCCTGTGATAAATGTATCATTCTGCTTGGTTTAGCTTGTATATTTCCTCACTTTGTCAGCAAAGAGATAAGATACCGTGCTCTCCAAAGCACAGCTCAATATTCTTTTTCTACTTGGTAAAAAAAAACTAAGAAGCATGAGCCAAAATGTCACTTTAAGAATATGTTACATGTGTGTGTGTGTGCGCATGCACACATGCTTCTGTGCATGTGCACAATAATTACTAAAAAAAGAGCACATCTAACATTAATGTGCTCCTGAAATATGTTCAATGTCAGCAGTTTCATAAGTTTTAAAACAAAACTGAACTTTGCTGAAATTTATTTAAATCTTCTCTATAATGATAGGACATGCTGGTCTTTTGCTTTTTAAAAAAAGTATACATTTAATTTTTGTGTGAGCATATATGAAAATTGATTTCCCTGTTACCTTTTCAGGATTTTTTTTTTTGGTACTAGTTTTAAAAAACATTGACATAAAATTTGTTTTTGAATTTAATTTTATTGCACAAAATATTTTGCCATTTAATCCTAACTTGTAAAAGTATTTAATTGTATATTTATTTTGATTCATTTTCCCACCTTATTATCTGTACATTTTAAAAAATTTCATTACATTCTGTAACTAGATTCTATGTACCCAAAATCAGATTGAAAGAGGAGAGAATGCTTATTTAAAAAATCACCCAATAAAGGAATTTTTGTTACGATAAAAGGTTTTCTAGGACTTGGTAATGAAGATATTGTATCCCATTTTTTTCAAATTTATGATTTGTTAGCCAATAAAAGGACATGACAGTGAGGTAGTATTCTTCCAAGCAATCATTTGAGATATTGTCAGACATTACAGAGTTTATTGAAGTATTATGGAAACCAACTGTTTCAAGATACTTAGTTTTCTCGGTGCCAAGGTAATGAAACCTATGATTTTAATGTAGCAAAAGTTTCTCCAGCTCTTTGACTTTTCTAGCTCTTCTTGACCTCAAGCTAGTCTTGTCCCTTGTCTTCTCTCATTTTTTCATTGTATTGACTTCTTTGATGAGCTCTTCTAATTTTGATGGATCAGATCATTATTAATATGCATTTTTGAAGCTATTTTTAAACCCTGATCTCTTACCCACGCTCTGGTTACAAACATTGTCACTTCTACTTCAGCATATCATAATGAAATTCCTTCTCTTCCCATATAAACATGGTGATCTTTTCTACAAAGATTTTTAGACATTGGCATTACCATTTTTCCAGTTTTCCAGATTTTTTATTGGAAAAAAATTCCCACACTTACTCCTCTACTCACTTCATTGTTATCAAATGATAGTTACTACATTCCCCACCATAACCCCACTTAAACTGTTTAACTCATTGATATCAAATAAAATTTTCTAAAACTTAATTTTTCTATTGGTTTCCTCCTGCTTCAGTATAGACAGCTTCTTATTGCCTATGCAGCTAATTCCAAACTCATCGACTTACTTCAAAGATTGAGCAATCTGAAACTAATTCAAAAATATTTTCCACTATCTTCTCAACCAATATTTTGTTTATGGTGATTGTTTCACTGTCTCACCTTAATATTAAGCTCACTCGCAATTCTATCTTTTTTTTAAGTAGGTTTTTGCTTTTTGCTTTCTCTTTGTATATTTGACCCAGACTTTGAGGTCTATTTTATCTCTTCCATTTAGCAACTTACTATGCTCTTGCTGTTCTCAATACCCACACCCTTATAGTCAATGCTATAGGATTAATCTTTCTAATGTCTTTAATTATTTTGTGAGTTAGTGTTAGCTTCCCCAAAGATGTTGAGGTTTCCCTGAAGGGGTTATGTTATGGAGCACTCCTTTAATTCTTTCTTACTCTTAATGTCCAGCAGAAGGCTAAGTTAATAAAAATATTCAATAAATGTTTATTAATTAATTGGTATCTCCTCTTAAGTAAAACAATATCAAATGAAAAAATAGAATTAACTTTTTATTTTACTAGAATGAGCAACATGTAGATTAGAATTGAGTTTACTAAGTTAACTTTGAGTGGAATTCAGAGAAAAAATCTTAAGCATAATTTAATGTGTATTTTTCCCTTTTCCAAATTATTTTCAAACTTCCTATTTTATATCAGCAATTATAAAATGTCTAAAAAAAGATCAGAAAGCTACCAGCTGTGATATTGTCAACTACTTATTACTTATACAAATTCAGTGTTACTGTATTTAAGAAAGAAGGTTATAAAATATGCTCACAAAATCAGACAACACTGGTCTGATTCCTAGGGTGTTAATATTATGCCCTCAAACTAAAACTTTCTTTTATAACTCTATGTTAGACTTATTTCTTATTAGTATATTAGAAGTTCACAAATAAGTAATAGTAAAAATTTTAATACTGTTCTCCACAACACAGTGTTGTAGAATTAATGCCAATATAACTACTATTATGGTATCCTGTGAATTCTTATTATAAAGTGAGAGAAATTCCCTTCTTTCTTTTTTTTAAATAACTAATAATATGACAGTAAAAGCAGTTTTTCAATCTATAATTTTAACTATAATCTTCAAGTGGAGCTTTTCTAAGTAGTTTTAGTATTTTTAAGTTCATCTGGAAGACCTTGTAGATTTGCTCATCACTGACTGAGCAAAATATTATCAGTGCTATTTGTAGTTTCCTAATATGTACAACTCTTTCATAAATGAATAATAGGCAATAAAACTTACAAGGTGAACAAAAACTACATAAACTTTCACATTAAAACAAATTGTAGCAAACCCCAATATATTATAGAAAGTAAGGAGATAACACTTTCACAATGATCAATAAATTATGGTTCCTTGATTTTTCTACAGAACATAATTAGTACAGAATAGAACATATTAGATAACATCTCTTTTTTGGAAGGCCATATTTTTAAATCAGACTTTCAAACTATCAGAAAAATGAATACTAATGATTCAAAATGAACATTTTCTATGGAAAGTTAGAATTTCTATGATTAAACTTTCCAATAAAGAATGTTTTATACTTTTCAAATACTACCATATATAATTGTCAATATGCTTTTAAATAACAAACATAATAAGAATGCTAAGTAATCATATTGCTTGGTTATTAAAAAAATACAACACAAAGATTAAAAAAATTCTTACCTCTTTGCTTTCTTCTAGTTCAGACTCACTACTGAACTCTTCAGTATTTAAGTTTTCAAAGTCAGACTCTCCAACAGCAATTGGCACTGTCACAGTGAGGCTGGGGTTGTTTATGAAGGACATATCATTTTCATCGATTACATATTTTTCAACACTGCTTCCAGTCCCTACACCACTGGTGGTTCCATTCCCATCTTTTAGATAATTAAGCTCTTTGCTTATTTCAATTCCAGTATTATTGGACATGCAGCTGTCTATTTTGTTGCCTTCCTGGATTTCTAGAACTTTTGGCTTTCTAAAAAAGGTTTTTCGGAAACAGTCCTGTATCTTACTTTTCACATAATCAATTCCCTTTTGCATCCTTCCTACTGCAATCTGGAGATTGTTCATTTCGTTATCATCATCAGTAGCAGCAAGGTTGTCAGAGCTAAATGAACTCAACAATAAGGCCAGAAAGAGGTTCAGAACCTAAAAGAAAAAAAATTGTTACATTAATGTTGTAATATGCATAAATATAATAGTTTCAATAGGGCACTCATAGATCTTTGCTAAAATTAATTCATCTAATGCTTCTACATTGCTTACTGTATTTCAGAAACCATGTCTTACTTACACACTACTTAAAAGGACCTGACATCTATCTGCTATAAGAGCAATATGGAAAAACAAGCTCCATCTATTTCCTACTGAGGACAATGGTAAACCAGAGCTTCTAAGATTTAAATTGTGTCTACTCGGGGTTGCCAATTTTTATGTTTTAGCTCAATGAGAAAAAAATAGATATTTTCATTTTAATAATTTCACTTCATTTTACCAGTTTGTATAGGGAATGTCTAGTTTTGTGTTTAAATAATGCATTTACTTATTTCATAGCCTAGTAATATGTTAAAAAAAATATAGTTGTGCCAAAACCGGTTTGGCTCAGTGGATAGAGCATCAGCCTACAGACTAAAGGGTCTTGGGTTTGATTCCAGTCAAGGACATGTACCTTGGTTGCGGGCATATCCCCAGTGAGGGGTGTGCAGGAGGCAGCTGATCGATGTCTCTCTCTCATCGATGTTTCTAACTCTCTATCCCTTTCCCTTCTTCTCTGTAAAAAATCAATAAAATATATCAAAAAAATAAAAATAAAAAATATAGTTGAAATATACACTCCTTTATCCAATGGCCATAAACTTTTATAACAGCAGAAATTTCTAAATGCAAATTATATAATACATTTCCCATAAATATGCTTTGAAATTTGTGTCCAAATAGTTCAACAGATGGAGAAAAAATTAAAATTATCCCAAGGCATAGGCTAGACCCATAAATTACTTTTCTCTTTCCTCTTTTTGTACAGAAAATATGAGGAAATCTTATCTCTGAGAGTGTCTCAGGGATACATGGGGAAAATTATCTAATTAACAGATGAAATATGACTAATACAGAATATTAATTATAGCTGATGCAAAAGAAAATTTATTTATAGGAATATTTTTAGCCTGAAATGTAGTTACTGAGTTAAAAAATGTTACATGGTAGGAAAAAAACATGAAAATAAAAAAATCCCATTCTGTTTTTTTATTTCTGTATCAGATTTTGTTCAGAATATACAGCTTCTTAATTTATTATTCTGAAAAAAAAATTGCTTGTTCAGAGGTATTCCACAACAGTATTTTAAGCATTCTCATTTGAAATGTACCTCTCAATTGAATGGTCCAGTTGTGTTTTTACATGTGTTCTTTTAAGCCAGAGCTGAAAGTAGGTCTTTTATATCTAGTCAATGTCCATTCGTATGAGTAATTTAAACTATAGTAATTTATTTTCCTTTTAGAAAGCACATACAGAGAAGAATATATTTAGTCCCTTCCAAGCCATTTATAATTACAATACATGGTTAAAAAATACTAGCATAATGCTCTAATTCATTAAAATTTATCTTCAAAAATTGGTACTGTATAACATACCTTTGATTAAGTGAACAATATGAACTCTGAACTTATAAAGAACACTTTCAATATAGAGTAGATAGTTGTATTTTAAGATATATTGGAGATTATTATTTTATCAAAATAATATTAGGATAAAAATAACCCAGGCTATGAAATATTATGATAAAGTTCATCTTGATTATAAAAACATTTATTTGAAGAAAAAACTAATCCCCCCCCCCAAAAAAAAAAAAACAAAACAACAAAAAACATCAGGTAGACATCATCATCGTAGCAATCACAATATTTCAGTTTTGTCATTCCAGTTTCATAGTTTGGAAACTTGAAAAGTTAAGTAACTGGCCCATGCTTAGAGTGTCTACACTAGAATCTGAGTCTAAGTCATTGATGAAAAACCGAAGATATATCTACTGTGTCAGCCTACCTTCCTAGCTACTGTCTGATATTTTTCTTTTTTTAAAAAAATAGTATGTTTTTATTGATTTCAGAGAGGAGGATGAGGGAGAGAGAGATAGAAACATCAAAGAAAAGAATCCTTGATTGGCTGCCTCCTGCATGCTCCGCACTGGAGTTTGAGCCTGCAACCCAGGTATGTGCCCTGATTGGGAATCGAACCATGGTTAATAGGTTGATGCTCAACCACTGAGCCACACTTGCTGGTCTGTTCTTATTATGAATATTTGCAATGCATACGTACCACGAGGTTTCCAATGACCATGACCAACATGAAAACAATAAGGCACATGGTTTGGCCAGCGACCTCCATGCAGTCCCACATGGTCTCTATCCACTCTCCACACAGCACACGAAACACAATCAGGAAGGAGTGGAAGAAGTCATTCATGTGCCAGCGTGGAAGTTGACAGTCACTGGAGATCTTGCAAACACATTCTTTGTAGCTCTTGCCAAAGAGCTGCATGCCAACTACAGCAAAAATGAAGACGATGATGGCCAACACCAAGGTGAGGTTACCCAGAGCCCCCACTGAATTGCCAATGATCTTAATTAGCATGTTCAGGGTAGGCCAGGATTTTGCCAATTTGAAAACTCGAAGCTGCAAATCAAGTGAAAAGCTACTCTTAGTAGTAATCACAATATAACTTTTGAAATTAATTAAACATCATTTAATTAGCATACTATATTTTAGACCAACTCTGTGGGATACAAATTTGGATATAAAAATCTCAAATCATACAAAACAAATTCAAAAGGGTATTAATAATATTGGAATTGCAAATCAAATCATGATATTATTTATGTGCAAAAGTAAAAAATATAATATTTTAGATGTGATAAAACATTTCTGATTCATCAGATATTATGAAAACATTAATATTTTGATTAAAGACATTATGAATTTAGCAAACTAATACCCTCATGCTATATTTTTGAGAGTAAAAAATACAGATCTTACTGCACATTTGTAAAATAAAATAAACTACTTTGATTAAAAAAATACTTATAGAAAGCTCTCTTTCCACTTGAAAAAATACACATTTTACTTAATTTCCAACAGAATTTTACATATTTTTCAAAAGACTTTTAGCTGACCTCAAAAAGTTTTCTTTACTATTGTTTGAAGTGCTGATGTTATCAAATATTTTCCTACATGTACCTTTAATGTACCTCCCACTAATATAAGGTTGATAAAAATCTAAGGTTAATTGGGATCTAAAGTTCTTATTTGCATTTATTTATAGACTTTAAAGCAAAAAGAAGTTAAAGAATTTAAAACATAATTTTAGAAGCACATAAGTGTTGTTAAATGTGCCCTACATAGTTAATCATTATGAAGTGTTTCAACCATTTTTATCATTCTTAATTTTAAAGAGAACATTTATATATTTTCATAAACTGCCACACTTATTGGGATAAATTTAAAATTCAATGTAAATATTTTATAAATACATTTTGATTCACTTTCTGAATAAATGTTCTGTTAATGAAAAAGAAAATATAAACAATCTATGTGCAGATACCAGTCTGAATGATCTCAGCACAGACAATCCCTCCACATTGGATAGGCCAAGCTCCATCAAACTGAGACTGACAATAATGCCATCAAAGATATTCCAGCCCTCTTGGAAATAATAATAGGGATCCATGGCAATGATCTTGAGAACCATTTCTGCTGTGAAAATCCCAGTGAAGACCTACAGTAAAGAAATGTGACAACTTGATACAAGCTTAACATTTTATTCCAGAGGAGTATTTTAAGTAGATTTGTTTTATTTAACAAATCTGATAGATTTTCAGGAAAATGCTGATTTTAAAACTTTTCATCATTCACATTTTAAATTTGATACTAAATAACAGCTATGGAATTGTTGCTATTTTTGGTACACTATGCTTCTATAATCACAAATTTCTTTTAGTATTTGTATATTAAGAAAAAAATCTTGCCAAAACCGGTTTGGCTCAGTGGATAGAGCATTGGTCTGTGGACTGAAAGGTCCCAGGTTCAATTCCGGTCAAGGGCATGTATCCTGGTTGTGGGCACATCCCCAGTAGGGGGCATGCAGGAGGCGGCTGATTGATGTCTTTCTCTCATCGATGTTTCTAACTCTCTCTCCCTTTCTCTCTGTAGAAAATCAATAAAATATATTTTTTAAAAAAGAAAAAAATCTATACGCTATTGGAGGTTACACAAAAAATATTTTAAATTTAGTAAAAACCATAATTTGTTCATGATTTTTTTAAAATAAATGTCTTATTTCTATGAATTTATAAACATTCCTGAAAACTTCCTCAAAGAGTGTGCCACAAATCTTTCATCATAATGATCTCTGGGTGCATGCCTCAGAATTGAGGCTAATGTTTAATAGAACAAGGAACTGCACGTTTCATTAAAGTAGTAGGAGAACATCCTCAGTATGCATACATCCGTAATTAAGATTAATAAATTATCTGAGTGGTTGCATGAATGTCTATTTGACAATAGAAAGAAAAGAATAAAAAAAACTCTCAAAATTTGTCTCTTAACTCAAAACCATAGGCAAAGAGGCCAAAGAACACAAAGAATTATGAAAATACTCTTGCAAAATAAGAAATCTTTTAAAGCAATTCTCTTAAATAACTATAAATAAAAGCTGTATTTTAGAACTGGGAAGTAAAACTTACTATTTACCAAAGTAAATCAGCCTTTACTTTGTAGAAACTCTGTCAAAATAACAATATCAAAATCATTTTCTAAAATACCATATTAATTAAAAAATCTTTGTCTACTTTTACTAATATGTAAGTGGAGCTAACATCTCATTTTCCCATCACAGTGAGACCTAAAGAAAGTACCCATCCAGAAAAAATATCTCCATTTCATCATTTATTCACTCAAATGTATTTCAAGATAGCTTGGTACATGAAAAATCCAGATATATTGTGAAGTGTATTGAAATATGATTTTTTTTCATTTTATGGAATGACTCACCATCGTTATTTTTCCCCTGTTGAATCTAAAATAAGTTCTGATTTCTAGATATAGCATTTAGTATAAAGCTTCAGAAGCAGTTACTATTTGAAATAGGCAGCTTAATAATAGAAATATATTGAACTACTCAGGAAAGAGTTAGAAGCTATCTAGGTAAATGAACTACAAATATCTTTTCCTACACAAAATTGTAAGGTGATCTTTTTAGTTCTTCTGAAGAAACTAGAAGATATCATGCATTATAAAAACTTACATTAAACTTACATTCTTTCATCTAAAATTTAATCTCAACATGACACTTCTCTTTAATAGTAACATTTTAATTACAACTTGAAATTTAAAATCATATCTTTTATAGCTTTAAATGTTTTCAATTTAGGCTCTAAAAACCAATAGGATTGCTTTTGGTATATTTTCGTCTAGGTTTAGCATGTCAGTGAATAATAATTTTTAGAAAGTCTTCCTCATTCTAGCTGAGGTCAACCAAGGACACTGATTATGATGCCTATGTTTACATAATTTTAAAACTTCAGCAAAATATGCTAACAAAAGAAAGACTGGTAATCTCTGGATAGGTACAAGGCTATGGCTCACAAGATGCGGTTTGCTGCTCTGTTGACCAATGAATTTGCCAACCACTGATTTAGGCTGATACATTTCTAATGCATAGTGAATTTATAGGCTTTCTAAACCAGCCTCTTTAATGAGGAAGTAAGTTTAGTAAAAAATTCCCAACCTATTTTCTGCAGTGGTATGTGATATTTCATAAAAATGTAACAGCTATGGCTGGGGATGAGGATCAGTTTGTGAGTCTGGGCCAAGAGTAAAGAAATTTGGAGCATTTGAAGTTTTTTGAGGAGCGATCTGAATTAGGATGATCAAATGTTAGGGGTTAAGGTCTCAATTCAGAGAGGGGAAGGTTAAATAGATTAAATACTATTGAGTATTTACTTGGACAGAGGAAAGTTCTGATGAATTACATAGAAAAGATAGAGATAACCATTTTAAAGGTGGAAGTTCTCATATTGATCAGTTTGCTCTACAGAAAACTCTTATTTGCTCAAACTGATGTTCCATTCTTTTGTACTAAATTTCATGTAACTATAACCTTTTGCTACGTTATTACTAGCCTCTGTTTGAATAGTTTTAATTTTATTACTCCTATGCCTTTTGAATATGCATCTTTAAATATTAGTTGTAGTTGGTTTTTTGTTTGTTTTAGAAGTTGAAATATATTTTAAAATGGTGAAAAATTTTGACATTTGTGATTTTCATTTCCCTCATCTGTCAAATGATATTTATTGAGATGATTTATCAGATCTGTGTCTAAAATTCTTAGATTCCTATCAGTATTGTATGACTTTGCAACTTTTATTCATAAATTGGTATACACATAATTATTGTTATACTAGAGACCTGGTGCATGAAATTCATGCATGGGGGTGTTCCTTCAACTCAGCCTGCACCCTCTCTAATCTGGGACCCTTCGGTCATCCCTCTCACAATCCTGGACCACTGGCTCCTAATTGCCCCCTTCTTGCCTGCCTGATTACCCCTAACTGCCCCTCACCCCACTGGCCTGATTGCCCCTTCCTGCCTCTGTGAGGCTGCCTGATCACCCCTAACGGACCCCTTTTGGCCTGGTCGCCCCTAACTGCCCCATGCTACCAGCCAGGTTACTCCCAATTGCCCCCTCCCTGCTGGCCTGGTCGCTCCTAACTGTCCCCCCACCCCCTGCAAGCCTGGTCACCTCCAACGGACCCCCTCTGCCAGCCTGGTTGACCCTAACTTCCTCCCCTGCTGGCCTGGTTACCCCAAACTTACCCCGCTGGCATAGTTGCTCCTCACTGCCCCCCCTGCCAGCCTAATTGCCACCAACTGCGCCCTGCTGGTCTGGTTGCCCCCAACTGCCCCCGCTGCTGGCCTGGTCATCCCCAACTGCCCCACCCTGCTGGACTGGTCACCCTTCACACATATACCCCCCACCAGCCTCACCACCCCATGCAGCCTGCTGTTCAGTCATTTGGTAATCCCTCATTAACCCTTCTGACAGCCTGGTCACACCACGCAGCCTGCTTGTTCAGTCATTTGGTGGTCCCTCACTAACTTCCCTGCTGGCTTGGTCACCCCATGCAGCCTGCTTGTTCAGTAATTTGGTTATCCCTCACTAAGCCCCCTTCTGGCCTGGTCCTAGGCAGCCTTCTTGTGAGGGCGTGACAGTCAATTTGCATATTAGCTCTTTATTATATAGGATATGAGCCCTACTACCAGTTGGAGATGACAAGGGATTATTTTATTATATTATACCTTACCAGGGAAGGAGTTAGGTAGAAAAACAGCACTCCATGCAAGAGGCATCCCAGGTGAATTCTAAGATTTGGCTTGCAAGTATTTTATTCAATAAATAAGAGTCATTATTTTTCCTTTAAAGAGTTATCATATTCCTCTCCTGAAATTTTAAATTACTGTCCTATAACATATCATTTAACTAAAATAATTTAGTTAATTGTGTTTCTTTAGGCATTTATATTTTCAAACAACCTGTAAGATCCTTAGAGCAGGTACCATTATCTGAGTTCCCTTCCAGGTTTAATAGATTAAGGATATATCATGGAAACTTAATCACTGGTTACAATGAGAGTTATAGTAATAAAAGTAACCACAACTTTTAAGGAACTACAAATAGGAACTATAAATCTTTGTCTATATTCCTGAGAAAAATAGTTACAAGTTTTTTAGAAATGTTTGTGTGATGAAGAGGTTGTCTAACCTACTGTGATTGATAGGAGGATTTCTTGGAGTGATGTTTTTATCAAAACACAATAAAAACCAAAATAGAGCATCTTAGAAAAACTCAATAGGAATTTTGAGGTATCTTGATACTCAAATTTAATCAGCCCAACCAGCAGAGAAGTGATATAATTTTTATATGCCCCAGAAATAGGATGAAAAAGGAACATATTGATCTAAGTAAAGACTGAAAGTTGTGCAATTGTTTTATGGGACATTCTTGTGTTAACCAATTCAACCCAAACCTTTATGCTGTTATTTAAAAGCAGTGCATAGTCATTTGAAATTCTAAATTTATTTTAATGAGCAAACTATAAACCCCACAAAATATGAATTATAGCCATCCAAGGTATATAATGTGGCCAAAAGCCAGCTAAGTATCAATGATAAAAGGAATATTTTATTTATCTACTTACGTATTAAATATATATATTTATATTATATATGTGTGTGAAATACATAATAGTTCTTCATATAAAGTTCTTGGAATAAAATAAGATATGTGAGGAATTAAACTATAAAATTCTTTATGAATATTACATGTTATTAATAATAATAAGGAACTATCAACCAGTAGAAACAGTCAGTTTCCATATTCTCCTGTTCTTAGGGTTTGAAATAGTTAATTCAAGTCTATTTCCTCTCATACACACTCTCCATCTTGATGAGCTTTGTTTCCCCATCACTAACACCTATTTATCAGTAGTTTTACCAGTCATCAGTCTTTCACCTCACTTCCCTGCCTCATTATCTTCATTGCTACTCCTGAAGTTATAGAATTTTAGAACTAAGTGGGGAATGAATTGTTATCTAGTCAAAACATTGTACTCATGAGAAAAACAGGCCCAAAAATCTAAGCAACCTTTTCAGGATCTCCCAGATATTTAGCATGACCACTTGGACTTGGACTCAGATTTGGTGCTTTAGTCTAGTGCTTTTCCATTTAATAATACTATAATATAGCCTCTCTTATCACGTGCTTCCATATTCAATTGCTTCAACATTGGAATTCTATAAAATCTCAACTTCCTGCCTCACTCTGACAAATTTCTTCCTTTATTTGTTTAACTTCCCTAACATCCCAATGTCCTGGGAAAAATACAAGAGCTAATTTCCATCAATATTTCAAAGAAAGGTTAATAGCAGATATTAGAGGAAGGAAATTGTTTATTGAGCACATGCTAAATGCCAGGCATAGTGCTAAATGTTTTCACGTTACCTCACTTGACCTTCACAAAAGCTCTGGAAGATGGATATTATACCCGTTTCAATAATAGAAAACAAAGACTCAGATGTTTTATCATGTGTCCAGATGCTACATTACTAGTAAGCACTAGCAATGAGATCAAACTCAGTTACACCAGACTGTAAAGCCCACATTATTCCACAAAAACTTGCTACCTGAATCAGCCCTTTTGGATAGGAAATAATGAGTTGGTTATTTATTGAGTAACAGCCATGTAAACACTGTTGGAGATACAAAAGAAAAATGGAGCATGTCTTTAGCCATTGAGCTAATTTATAATAGATTTGAAAATCAAGAATTATGATATAAGAAGAAAGTGCTGAATATTCAACCATGGTTTATTTGCAAATGCATTTGGAGTTAAGAAATGAGTGTTTAATTGACTATCAGAGGAGATAAGACTGGAATTAAACATTTAATAATATGCAGAATTAAGATTATGTAATTTGAGTCACAATACTCTAAATGTGAACGTAGACAACAGTGAGATATTTTCCTATGTGTGTGGTGTTTGTGTGGTAGAGTGGTAAGGCTATAGTGATGGGACTGATGGTGATTGATCAAGAAACAATGCACAGCAAGATGGTGTAGGAAGGATGGGCTCAGATGGGATTGGGGAATCTTAAAAACTAGAAAAGAGTGTTGGCCTATAGACAATAGATACTTTAGCAAGGTAATAGCACTTGAGTACAGAGTACTAAAAATGTTATTTTAGTAATAGTTATAGAATTAAAAAAGACATACCTTGAATGAAGACATAATGGATCTTTATTTCAATTTTTATACAAGAAATAGGGAAAAGGAAGTTAAAATGGCTATAAGATTCCTATCTTTGAAGCTGGCCACTATTAGAGGTAACACAAAAGTGAAGTGAAATTTATTAGGACTTTCAATAAACTGAGAGAAATATTATTTTTCAGCTGTCATCTATTATATTTAAAGTTTTCTTTGACCAATGGTCTGTAGCAGTTGGAAATATAGCACTTACTTGAACACAGCTTATATCACAAGAATAAATAGTTCCTAGAGTTATTGAGTACATAAAAATGCTTCATGAAAGTCATAGCTGTAATAAGCATAAGCAAAGAAGTAGAGTTGGACTGATTACAAAAATTAAAGAACAATCAGAAAAAAAAATCAATATTACAGGTGTCAAAGGTGGAGAATTGCTTAAGAATCTTGAAACAAATAAGGCAGTGAAATTGAGACCACTTTTGGGGATAGATGCATATCCAGTTTTATGCAACTGTCTGCCCAGTATTTTCTACCTTTTGTTAGGGATTGCTCCTCCATGAGTATGATGTTGTCATAAGACCACCCTCAGCCAGACTGATTAAACCAGAAATGAGTATATAATCTATGATATGCCAAAGAGTTGCCCTGTCATGGGAGTATCTGAACTGGAACTGAAAAAGAAAGCCAGTCCTTTTTCAGTGCAGAGGTTACAAGAGGTAAAACCAGTGATTGATGGATAAGTATGTTTCCTGACCAAGAGACAAAAGACACAATGGTTATTTGGGCTACGTCAAAGCCCTGGTTAAAGCAATTTCTTAGAGCCCAACTACAAAATTACCCTTTGTGTGGTTTGGTAGTCTATCTTGCCTTTTCATTCCACAAGTCATCCCCTCCTCACTTTAAGCTAGTTTCAGGTGTGTTTTTTTCTCTTTTGTGCCAAAAGGAATATTTTGATTAATAAACTAAATACTTTTCTTAATTTTTCATTCATTCCAATTTCTTTATATAATTTAGGAGGAAACGTACATGTCAACACACACATATATAGATGCCTCCTCTAGTAATTTGAACCAAAACTATAGCTAAATTACAAATGCATTTTACCAATTATTTCTTCTCTGTGTGAATACTACTGAAACATTTTATTAGATCAGCAATTTTCAACTGGTGTGCTGCAAGAGGCATGCTGGTGTGTGGCAAGAATTTTCTAAACATGCAATACCTGACTAGTTAGGGCACTACCTTTTTTTCCTTAGATTGACAAATTACAAAATGTCAAGAGCCAACACAACAATAGCCATCAGAGTGAATGAATCAAAATTATACTAATTTTTTTTGTCAGATCGTCAAAACAATTTATTTTTCATGTGTCACAGGATTTTTGTAATTAAGAAGTTTTGTGTGTCATGAGATGAAAAAGGTTGAAAATTTCTGTTTTAGGTAATTCAATTTGAAATAACTATGCCCACTATTGTATAGAAATTAAACTGTGTGTCCCTTTCATTGGACATGATTTCTTAAGAGGCTATGTGTGCTAAAATTCATGCTTATGGAGCTAGATTTAGATCTGATCGTTTCACTAGTCTGATATTTCCAGCAAGAATGACAGTAAAAATTTTAACAAGTTTACAACTGGTGAGACCATTATCCATTAGACTGACGTTGATCTAAAAAATCAGCATTCAAAATAGTTGAATTTTATACCTTATCATTGAAATTCTTTACAATATTTCTTTAGATTTTTTTTTCCTGTGGAAAAAAGAAAAGACTATATTTTTTGTTTCAGTGCAGCACAGATGGGTTTCTTTTTTAGTCTATATCCCCCACTCCTGCCCAAGAAATTAAGTAAACTTCAAATAAACTTACCAGGTTTCCTACAGTCAACACACTACTGAATTGACCAGTCATTGGATAGTGCTCCATGGCCATAAAGAGGGTGTTTAAGACAATGCAAATAGTGATGGCAAGATCAACAAATGGGTCCATCACAATTAAATTCACAAGATGCTTTACTTTTAACCATGCATCACAGCAGTCCCAGATCAAGAACACATTGGCAAATCTATACCAGCAGGGTGGACATTTCTGCCGAGATTCTTCAAGTTCTAAAAGAAGAGTAAAGAAGAGTTAGTAAAAAACATTGAAAATGAATTGTTGCTCTGGATTATACATTATTTTATAAAATGGACATTTCTACTTGGGGAATGGAAGTTGATACAACAGCTTAACAAACTTGAGAAGACAATCCCATTAAATATTTTCATAAAATGTTCATTAAAAAATGTCATAAAATAAATTTTATTTCTCCTTTAATTAAATACAAAAAAATAAACACTTTGAATTTATTATTTTGCTTCAAACTAACTTCATTACCTAATAACTTAGGTAATAGTTGATTAAATTGCTATATTCTCTCATCAAAACAAGATTTTGTATCAGCTTTATAGGAATATTCAGTATATCAAATAATTATTGTTTAATTTGAAAGTACTTTTTTAAAAACAGTTTAAAGATGTGATCTTTATCAACACATGTGACTTATTCTTTCCTCTGATTGTTTCTACAACAGCACTGATCTTGCACACAATGAGAATATTATATATATATATATATATGTAGATGTATCTATATATATATATGTATATAGTATAGATTGAAATCCAAATCTACTTCTGTTATTCATATTTCTTTATATGTTTCAGAAGTTTAGCCTAATATATAAAAATTTACTAGTAATTTTAATGGGTGAAGACAAAAAAATAATGATGTGACGACACAGATGTCCAATATACCAGTAGAACAAGATACAAAATGTAACTGATGATTTCTAAAGAACATGTTAAGTATGACTTATATAATTAACATATATTGCAGTACTAATTAAATATCCTTCTAAACTTCAAGAAGTGATGACTTATTTAAAGAATGAGTAAGGGATTAATAATTACTGCCCATTCCCCTGTGTCAAAATTAGTAAACCTTGCGTCGACTCTTCTTTGAGGAGATGTAATGATTTCTGTGGATGTGGAAGATGGGGGAGAGATCTTTTAGAGTCCTTGTTGAAGTGGAGCACATATTTTGATTTGTCCAACTCACTCATTTGCTTCTCTGAACCCTATTACCACCTCCTTGCCTGGAAAACAGGCTAAAGTTTGAAAGAGATGTTTCTTTGTGCTTCTTTATACCAACACTTAAAAAGGGAAGTATTTACTCTAATTGCTTAAGGATAATGTAATATAAGGGTAAATAATCACTGATATAATATCAAGTGGGGAAATGTCACTCTGCAGAGGTGATAAGGACCAAAGTAAAAAAGAAATAAGAACAATATTAGTTTTTATAACCAATAAGATCATAATATGTTCTATGTGTCATCTACTTAGGTCTAGTATATAGTTCTGATCCTGGGTAATTATCTGTGGCAATATAAAGAGAAGACCTAGTTTCCACAAAGCATATGATCATAGAAAGCTGTCTGCCACAAAGCCTGCTTCTTACCCTCCATAGTGTTGGTCAGGATGCTGGCTATGCTCATGGCTCTCTGCCTTCCAGAGGAATCCTCTAGCATTTCCATCGAAATCTGGTAAGAACTTAGCCTTCTCTTTCTGACTTCTGTTTCAGTGGTGGTGCCCTGCAAACCAAATACTGATGGCTCAAACCACCCTTTTCAAAGACTAATACAACACCACATAGCATTTTTTGGAAAACCATGCTACATGCAATTTTTCCAAGGCACAATTTTCAAGTAATAAAATATTGAATTTGTTCTTAAGTTATAAACAGTTTTGTTTTTTTAAATTATCATAGGTGATAGCCTTTACCAAGAATTCACCAGTTAGAATGCAATTGTATATTGAAATTATATTGCAGAACCTGCTGGATTTTTCAGGGAAATTTCCATAAGCATGCTAATGTCATTTATTGCTTCGTCTTGTTCACTTTCAAACTGTTTTTCTGCTTACTTCAATAACTTATAATCAGATCAATCTCCCCTCCTACACACACACACACACACACACACACACACACATAAATAATAGGATTATATAGTCCCAAGGGTAGGTTATTTTACTGGAGACTCTATTGACAATATTGACATATATGGCCCAATTTATTTTTCATGCACAAACACAGATGTACAATGAAATGTGTGTGCTTTCCTGAGATTTTCTTATTTCTATATGCCATTTTATAAGAAATAACATTTTAGAGCCATTTTAATAGATATCAAAATATTTGAGTCACTAATATTGACGGTTGTGTAAAAACTGCCCATTACCTATATTGCTCACTATATTTAATTTTAAGTATATGAAATTTCCAGATTATGAAAAATTATACAATTCTGAGTGATCATACATCTATAATCATTTGGTTGTTAAAGCGCTCATTATTTTGTGTTGGTAGGTCTACTGAATTTGCAGATATTATTTCATCCCAGATTCTAAAAACTGGGCTTTTTTAACCTGAAGCATTTGAAAACTAATGGTTCCATACAATTCAATTGATTCTAAAAAATTTGTTGTTTTGCATTCAATGAATAATATATAATTTTTAAGGACTGCTTCCAAAATGACAGTCCTTAAAAATAATGTATTATTTCATTTTTAGGAGTTGATTATTTCAAATTGGTATATAATGTCAGTAGGAGCTAACTTATTATCTATTATCACCTCTGGCAGTTGTCCAGTAGGTGAGGTTAAAGCTGATGGTCCACCCACCAAGGAAACCACACCATTGCAATCCACAGTGCTGTGCATCTTCCCATTTGCTGGAAGCCCTGGCACCATCCTGGATGACATACTGGCCTGACTAACGTTACTGTTGCGTCGCTCTCCATGTCTGTGGGGCACAAACAGTGAGTCTCTTCTGCTCTCGCTGTCTTCAAATGTACTGTGCTCATCATCAGCAAAGTCATTTTCAGAACCGACATCCTTGGCCCGACCTCTGAAGCTGAAAATACTTGTTTTGCTGTTGCGTCGTGGGGAAAACAGGGAGCCACGGATACTTAGCAGAGACTGAGGAGATAGCAAGGAAGAAAGGAATGGGATGGGGGCACACACACACACACACACATAATTATTTGGTAAAAGTTGTAATATTGCAGAATCTATTTTCTTTTGGGTCTAGAATAGACTTGCTCTTAAACACAGGTAACCAAATTTATAGAGAACACATATGTTTTGATATTTTTTATTATAAATCACAATGCAAATTTAAGTATAAAGTGTTCTTTTTTTTTACTAAAAATCTTGATTTGCAATTTATTAAGTCTACAACCATTTCATTTACTCTTCATCTAGTACTTTTTGATGTGTTTTTTAATCACAGTGTTATAGGGATGGAGCATCATGCTGAAGAAGACAAGTGGGTTTTTTGTTTGTTTTTTGTTTTGATGGGAGTGGTAGTTAAACAAGTAGTAGATTGCTTTCTCTGCCAAATACTATGAAAAGACATACAACTTGGAAAATAAGTTATGGCTCAAGTGAGACCGTTGGCTCAGAATTCAAATATTTGTAGAAAATATTTTACTTCTGGATAATGGTTAAAAACAAAACTATTTTTATTCACTTCTTTTGGATTCTGACAGGAAGTTATTCTTTTTTTTTTTTGGACCTGTTTGTCATAAAGTTAATCTATGATGCTGTCTGCCAAATTTGCTAGCAGTTCTCCAAATAGCTAATCATGATTCATGTTATTTGAGAGAATATATATCAGAATAATGACAACAGGGAGTATTTCTAAACTGCTTTATAAATTATTTTTTTAACATTTAACGCTAAGTGCTTTAAAAGGCAAGATATATATACTTGACTTTGCCAAAGAGGGTGATATAAAACACAGCTTATCCTTCTGATCTCACTTTAATTTTATTAAAAGGAACTGGATGATTCAAAACCATTTTGTATTACACATGTTCACAAATAAATCAAGTTAATAGTTTCTGGTACATGAAAATGAGGATTTAGCATGAAGTCTCTTCTTTCACTTTTTGGATAGATTTTAAACTCGCAGCACTGAATAATTCTATGTTTATTCTAACCTTGATGATAGTTTTCAAAGACATCTTTATTCAATCTGCAGAATCTTTGTTTACTCCCTTTCTCATTGATTGTGACACTCCCTGTTGCTCCCCCAGTTTGTCTCTCATGACCTCTCTTATAGGGTAATAATGTATTTGCACATACAGATACATGTGCATACTTTGTCACATGTCAGCATAAATATGCCTGGATCGTCCCTTTCTTTCTCCAAGCTTCAGTGTAAAACCAAATAAAATCATTTTAGGGGGGACAAACATTGGAAAGGCAAACTCCACCAAATTTATTTTGGTCCTTCTGCCTAATTAGGTAATGTTGATTTTCTTCAGCCTCATTCGTAGCTTTATTTTTATGACTTTTCCCACACTACAAAGCACTAGAATAATCTTTGCTTCCCTTTATAACAGGAATTCTCTGGGAAGATACTATTCATTTAAAAAGGTGCCATTGGTTCAATGATTGAACATCAATTGTTGAATGAAGAGGTCACAGTTTAATTCCTGGTCAGGGCACATGTCCAGATTGCAGGCTCAAACCCCAGTGCGGGAGTGCAGGAGGCATCCAATCAATGATTCTCTTTCATCATTGATGTTTCTATTTCTCTCTCCCTCTCCCTTCTTCTTTGAAATAAATAAAAATATAGGAAAATAAAATGAAAAGATGCCGTTGCTTTGGGTTTGGATAGGATCACCACAGGAAATACTGTCAATTGTCCGACCTGCGAATGTGTCTGCATGACACACTTTTATCTATTCACTATCGACAGCAGTTAGGCGGATTTTTACTCATCAAACTGATCAAGAAATTAGGCATTATGGAGAAATTAATTCAGCCCCCATTATAAAGAATGTTAATGTTTTAAATCTACTCAGATTCAATTTAAATGATCAGTACCTTGGTGATGTCCAGACTTGTTTTTGAAACTTTGGTGCACATTTTTAGATCCTTGCCTTCTAGAATTAGGAATCAGTGAGAGAGGGTAGTACTCTGGAATCTGAATATTCACCAGATGGTTCTATGCAGGTGTTCCTCACTCTACACTCTTACATTAATCCCTAGGATGGGTCAGTATAATCATATTAATATACTCATGTTCAGAGACCATCTTTGGCAATTGAAATTCTGCATGCAAAGGTTGGGAGAATGTGGTACATTCATAATGTATCCTGTACATGCCTTTAATTTGCATGTTTTTATGCCAGGGTGTTTTCAAAGGCGGTCCAGATCTTTGAGTTTATTTGAAACTTCTATTCACTCTTTAGAAAGTATAATAATGGGTGTAAGCACAGCTTTCAAGGCAATGGAGACTGAAAAAGGAGATGACAAAAATAGTATTCAGAGAAAAGAAACCAAAAATAACACACTGAAAGATGCAGCAGAGTGCAGGGAATACCCACAGCTGCAGCAGTCCTTTCTCCAGGGAAAACAAGCTTTTGTGCTCGAAGGAGCGAAAGATCATCTTTCTTTGCCTCAGGCATGCCAAAACGTCCATCCCAGGGTTTTATGTTACCTTGGGCCCAGAAGGTAAATCTGAACTCTTTTTCTTAATTTTCAGTAACAGAAGGGAGAATAGAAGAAATCAGGTTTGTAAAACACAATGCAGGGCTGAATTCAAGTGGTTTTGGAAAAGTCAAGGTGGAAGACGATGCAGGGAATTTGAAAATGTTCTAGTAAATACACACAAAGTCATTATTGGATAGAAATGTCCACTCAATAGTTTTCAAAGTTAAAAGTGTGTTTCTTATCAATGTTTTCAATTATCCAACAATTATACTTTGTTTTAGCTACAAAACTTGTGGTTTAAAATAAATTGTTTCAGTGTGTCCAAACAACAAAGATGAAATCTTTGGCGGGATTGTACAACTTTGAACACTTTTTCCACTTTGTATTCTAAACATTTATTATATATTTAAAAAATAAAATGCAATATGGTTTTTCTGCCTTCAAGTTTTCAGAAAATATATTTTGCACAGTATACCCTGTCCATCTTATGCTTCTTGTCCCCACTACCTTCATTGCTTCTCTTCCCCAACAGAGTCCTTTTTTGTTTATAAAACCAGAAATTATAATCTGCTTCTGGAATATTTTTGCTTGTGAGTTGTGTTAATGCTCTCTGTACCTTTTTATTAAGGAGAGTAAATATTGATGCTAATAGGCTTTTCCTTTTAATTTTTACATATCGATCTATCTATCCATCCATCTATCATCTATCTACCTATCTACCTACCAATCTATCTATCTCACTACCTAATATAAATACAAATATAAAATGAACTGCATGTAATACATATATATTCTGATTCTGATTTTAGTATTTTAATTCTGGCTGTCAGCTAACTTCCCTCTGTTGTGGCCTCTTCAGGGCTCCTCAGAACAGGCCTCCTAGATGCCTGTGGGGCATCCCAGGCACACTACTGCACCAGGGACCTACTGACACTTGCTGGAAGAGCCCACAATGCTCTTCTGTGAGGTAGCCTCTTCCCTTGCCATCTCTAAATGTTTGCTGAAATGTCTCTTTTACAGTGAGGTTTTCCAGACCACCCTGTTTAAAATGTTTATCTCCAGTTAGTGATCCTGATTTCCCTTTTCAACTTTATTCCTATTGCATTTATCACCTTCTAACACAGTCTGTAACTTATTGTCTGTCTCCTCCTTTAATATAAAGTTCCCTGAGGTCAGTGAATTGTATTGCTTTTGTTCACTGAGATATTTTCAGATCTAGAAGTGTTTCTGCCATACAGTAGGTTATCAATAAATATTTGTTGATTGGCCAAATGAACTAATCAAAAACACATAGGTATATTCATGTAAATGTTGCTAATATGCATATACATTTGTGAATAATTGAAACTACTCAAATTTCTAGTTTCTCATTTAGAATTCATTTAGTCATTTAACCTAATAAGAGCTTTACTATTTGTCACATAGGTATTTCATATTGTTTAAACCCCTACAACTGTTTAATGTAGACATTATTACCCACCATTTTACAAAGTAAAAGTGACTCAGCCATAGTCACAGAACTAATTTGGAGTTGAAATATGAACACAGGCTTTGTGACATCAATCATTAAACTGTGGTGTCAAATACTACTAATCCTAACGACTTCTAATAATCTTAATAATGCTAAACTATGTCAGTGATAACAGTTTAAGCCAAAAAAGAGTTTGATCCTATAGAAGTTCAAGTTAAACCCCAAAATGTTATACTGATGTACCCTCATACTTTATATTTGTATTATACCAGATAGTTGTTGGATCTCTCTCTTTTTTTTTTTTAATATATTTTATTGATTTTCTACAGAGAGAAAGGGAGGGATAGAGAGTTAGAAACATCGATGAGAGAGAGACATTGATCAGCTGCCTCCTGCATGCCCCCTACTGGGGATGTGCCCGCAACCAGGATACATGCCCTTGACCAGAATCGAACCTGGGACCCTTTAGTCCACAGACTGAAGCTCTATTCACTGAGCCAAACCGGCCTCGGCAGTTGTTGAATCTCTTGATACCAGCATTATCTGTTGGAAATGGTGTTCATCTTATAAGTTTTTGTGTATACATAACTATTTTGTCCTAATATGAAAATTCAAGCTATAAATTATTAACATAGAGTTAATTTTTATTTTATTTACATATTAAATGTAAATTATAAATTAAATACCCATTGATAACTTTTTATTTCAACCATTAACTAAAACAATGAATTTTGTACTTACTCCAATTTTTAAAGAAGTTTTATAAGAAGTTCTTTTTTTTTTTTTCAGGAAACATATCAGTTCTTTAATTGGTTTAAACACCAGTTTGTGAGGATAAAGTGCATTGGTGAGATCAAACAAAGAGTGGAGGTAGCCCTGAAACTGAGGAACAGCTTTGATTTTTGCCAGACTTTGTGAGTCCACAGCTTTCTGTAATCTCATATTTTGTAATCTCATATTTCTTTCTCTGTGTCGAAGATCTCACCCTCCTCCTCCTTCTCCTCCTCCTCCTCAAAAGAAGAAGGAGGAGGAGGAGGAGGAAGAAGAGGAGGAGGAAGAGGAGGAGGAGGAGGAGGAGGAGGAGGAGGAGGAGGAGGAGGAGGAGGAGGAGAAGAGATGTTTGGGGATTTTCACACCACTGATATCAATTTTGGTGGATGTGGTGATGACACATTTCTGATGTGTTCTACAAAGAGGAACTTGATTGAGGGTCAGAGGTCCATTCACAAGTAGCAAGTCACTGCTCAGCTGCTTTAGGAAAACCACCCTCTCTGTGGAGCCCATTGGAGATGATTAGAATGGTCCCAGGAATGATGCTGGCCCACAATTTTCTCACATGCTGACTGAAGTATTTTTCACCGTGGCTCAACAGCTTTTGAGGCACATCTTCAGTAGGATGATAATATCTAGGCATTTTGTGGAGTTTAACCACTTAGGTACTACCATTCTTGTCACCACCAACTGGTTTTGGACAATAGCAAGAACTTTCTCCTTTTTCTTTTCAATCCTGGATTTAGCTGCTGAATACTTCCTCTTATATATGGCCTTTTGAGAATACATAGCCGAATGGGAATATCTGCTAATTCCTCTGATGAGGACAGGATTTTGGCTGCAGTGGGGCTTCCCCTTCTTAGGAGCCTTAACCTTGCCTCCAACATCATCCTTCTTCTTGGCTTCAGGTTTATTCTTAGTATTATGCTTCTTCTCCTTAGTATCCAGCTTCTCAGTTTTCACCCACCATCTTGCAAGATGGGAAAGAGAACTAGAAGTTTGTTTTTTATAAGAAGGACATATGGCCATTGTTGTGTTTTTGTTTTTTGTTTTTTGCTCTAACTTAATTTTAATTATGTAGAGTGTTTCTCAAAATATTATCTTTAGGGTATAATTATGACCCAGATTAATATGATTAGAAGAGTTAATAATTCATTGTACATGAACATTTAATGGAACCAGTGTTCAAAGTCATAAGTACTTAATCACCAATTTTATAACTATTTATTCTTTATATTATATAACAGATAAAACTTTCTGACAGACAGAAAGTTAAAACAATTCTTTTCTCTTTAACTCGACATATGCTAAAGAATTGATTAGTTGGCATTAAATCAGAACAAAAATAGAACATCTTCAATTTAGTCCCCTTCAAGAGCATTTAGGTCATAATTTCATTCGAATGAATCATAGCATGACACCAGATCAGGATGATGGAAACTCACAACAGCACAGTTCTCCTATCAGAAGATAAAGGCCAAGTCCAGAGACATTTCTTTTCAAGATTCATACATAGGTTGCAATCAGAACCACAGATAATAAAGACAGAAACCCAGATGTAAAGAAGATAAATTAATCTGAGGTCTCAGAAAGTAAATGGTAAGCAAAGGATTGTAAAACTAACTCCCTGAAAAGTATGATAGAGAGGTTTTTCTCATCACCACACCTCCCTCCCCCCCCCAAAAAAAAGGAGATGAAGAAACATGGTCTCAAAATAGTGTATCATTTAAAGCTGATTACCTTATGTTAAATATAATATATATATTACATAGCTAATATGCAAAGTGTCCCTTCCACTGTCCAACTGGTTGCTATAATGCACACTAACCACTAGGTAGCAGATACTTAATGCAGGAGCTGCCATGACACACACTTGCCATTTACAGAGAAATGGCACAGTGGATCTGGCACCCACAAAGCAACACTTGGCTTCCCCCAAGTGGGACACAGGCCCCACTAACACCCCAGAGCAACAGCCCACCAAATCGCAGCCAATGCTGCAGAGAGCCCATATCGCAAAATGCAGTCCACAACCCACCCAGCCTAGCCCAGAAATGATGGCTGTGGGCACCAAGTAATGACGTCACATAGCAATGCCCAGCTTCCTTTCCCTAGCAACTAGCCTCCTTACAGTTTCTTCAGCCCATGAACACAACTGGCTTCATAGGTAGGTGGAAACATTTCACACTGTAACCAAATGTCTGTGAAGTATTTTCCTGTGCCTCATCTCATTTGATCCTCACAGAAGTCCTGGAGCAGGTAAATAAGAGACTCAATAGAATACTATTTTCATTAGCCAGAAAACAAGAGATTTAGAAAGTTTAGAAACTTGAAGTAAGAAATGGTGGACCTTGAAAATGACTTCAGGTTTTCTCACTGAGCAGAATATAGTCAAACACTGCTGCAGTTAAATATTTTACTCTTTGTTTTCAATCCGTGATCTACAATAATAATCTTCATGTTGATATTTACTGCTGTGTTGCTGACAGTTAACTGAAAGAGAAGTTGGGGTGCTTCACTGGGCTGAAAAAAGTTTAGCTATATTAGAAAGCAGGTCTAATTAAGCAAGTTTATTCTATATCTGTAAAAGGCTAAGTTGACTCATGCATGTGTGATACATATAAAGCTCTTGCTGGCACCAATTGCATACATGTGTTTCAATCTGTCATTGTTGATTGTGAATTTGGTTGACACTTCTATCACAGGGAAAGAGCAAATAGCAATATTAAAATATTTCTTCTAATTAATTTCCTTTCAATGTGCATTAATTCATGCACCAGGCCAATAGTGGTTTAATAAAAATCTTGTTTAAAAATAATTTATGATACAAATATAAATAACTATAGTAAATGTTAGTTACCTTCCTTTCATTTAAATCAGACACACAAGACAAAACACAGCAATTAACAAGCAATAGCAATGACAAAGTAAATTAGAGCACTTGGTAGAAAGCCATACCTGATGAGGGGAGTAGAATTTCTTGTCACTAGTCAGACGGTTTCCATCCATGGAAAAAAGGAAGCTTCTTCTCTTGACACTGTCTTCAGATTCAGATTTGGGAAACCTGTCTCCCTCGCCTTTGTTGTTTCCTTCAAAATGCTCTCTCTGTCTTCTCTTCTTCCTTCTGTTCCTCCACTCCTTAGCACTTTTGGAGCTTAACTTTGAGGCTTCTGAGGAACTTTCCAAGAGCTCTCCCAAGCCACCTATTCCACTAAAATCTCTTGAAGCAGCTGATGCTGCTGCAACTGCCTGTTCAAAACAGAGCGAGGCACTGGTTAGGACATATGACTTTGAAAACAGTTCAATGGTACAAGTGTTGCCATTTATGGCTACTAACTGTATGTGAACATGATGTCTTCTAGTTATTTCACTGTGCTTTTACTACAAGATGTCTGTTAATAATGACACAGTTTTACATACTATAAAGCAATATGCATTAAGGCAAGAAAAGTCTGGTTTGGCACATCTCCTGAAAAGATGTGCCAACTCAGTTGAGATTAGCTTCATTTTAGGAGACAGTTGTTCTCTTAAAAAATACTTTTTACATTTTAAAAGCAAATGTTTCTTTTCATGATTGCTGGTCTGGTTACTATTCCAGCTCCATCAATAGGCATGTTTCTTCTGAAACATATGATTGTGAACAACTGAGTGGTATTTTTTTTTCCTTCTAAATCTAGGACAAAATATCTGTGTGTTTATGTGAACTCAAAGCATTTAAAGTGTTTACTCTTTACCTCTGGATAGAAGTTTGGGGCATGTATTGGCTAGTTTATCCTCTTCATTTGAATTATATTTATTACTATAGTTCACATCCTTAGGGTCATATTAATCCCAGAGATCAACATGATTAATTTACTGCAAAGCACTTTTAATTTCAAATTTTTCAATGTTATAAAAATTATAATGAATAACACATGCTAACATATCAATCAATAAGTGCCTAAAATTATCATTCAAGGATTTATGATAATTTTCCAATATTTTTCCATATTTTAGCACTAAGTATGTAATTAAGCATTTCAAATTTCTGTACATGCTAAAGAAACACAGCCAGCTCGGAGATAAAGTATGGCAAACATTTTGTATTTTTATTTATATGAATAGTATTTTTAGACTGGAAGTGATCTAAATGTAACTAGAGAAGATATGAAATAGCAATATAGTGCATTATCAAAGCTGAGTTCTCATTAAGTATATTCATGTTTTAAAACATAATCAAGGAAGTAGAAATTATTCAATTATGAGGATACTGGTTCAACTCTGTACACATGTCATTCCTAAGTATAAATAACTCTAACTTATCTACCTTTTTTTCTATCTTTTCCACTAGACTGTGAGTTAGACAGAACTTTTGTCATGTTTTGGTGTGCCTAGTATGTCACCTGACATAAAAAAACGGGGGGTCAGTTACTATTTAGTAAATAAAGATGAAAAAGGCATTGTCAGTTGTTTTGGACACTGATGTGGGGTTGGGGAAGAATAAGATATACTTAGATTTGACTTTTCTACATCTCATAGAAGATTGTCAGAATGTATAACAGAAATATTTTTTAGGAAAGAATGAAGATAAACTTTATAATGCTTTGATGTCATGCAGTGCTTTGTGTTTCTTCCTTCCCAGGGAGAAAGAAATTCTATGTAGCTTCATATTTCTGAATCTCATCTCAACTTAAAATATATAGAGAGAGAGACACAAATTATCCAGGACTAACATGATTTCAGTGATGAAATCCATGGTACTACATATAGCACTAAATATATGTGTTGAGCTAAGCAATAGATAAACTGCAAAACATATATTTGTTAATATTGAATACTATATTAATTATGGAAACCCTGGTTTAAAACTTGGTATAAGACAATGCCTAGCATTCAGATGAAACATTAATTCAGAATTTGGGTATTTATAGAATTTCATATAGTCAGATAGCCAGACTTTTATTGAATTCTTGGTCACCAGTATTACTTCTAACATTATCAATGATGAAAGATGAGAAATATTATGAGATATTTAAAAATATGAATACGTTAAATATAAGTATTTGTAAAATAAATGAAAAAATGAAGCACATTTCTGTAGCTAGTTAAATATAATTGATTATGCCTGATACACAAGATATACATAATATATACCATTAAAAGAATGGAATATACATGTATTCCTCTTTATCCAAAATAAAGTCCTTATTGCACCTTTCCACTTTGAATAGACAGAAACATTCAATACACAGTGCTAATCATTTATTGCCTTGCTTATTGTTAGAAACAAAGGAAGTTGTGGTAATATTCCTTTGCTATTATCCTGAAACTCATGTTCATTTAAAACACTTCCGGAATTTGTTTTGCATAAGACATGATTTCCCTGCTTATTCTGGGTAGCAGTTGGCAAATAACTCAAAACCAAAACAGATTTCTAAGGCAACGATGGTAAACCTCCTGACACAACACATTTTCTGTGTCACTCACCAACTCAAATCTGTCACTTGCTCCATTTCCAATGATTTGATGGTCCCTCAAAGGCAGATGTTTCCTGTCACCTCTCATGTCTGTGTACCTGTTTATACCTAGCTTTGTGACATGGCCAATGTCATATTTATTTGCAAATGGCTTGCTGAATTCCTCTGATAGCAAATAATTAATACGTCCTTAATAATTACAAGAGAATAACATTTTTTTAATAAGATTTCTGTGTGATTCAAAATAGGCTCTATAACTCTGTATCTGTATCTTTACAATATAAAACCACATGACTGCGAATGATTATACTGCATTTTAAACATAAAATCCAGTTTTAAAACCCTATTCAAAACTACAAGATATTGTCCTGGCCAGTGTGCTCATTTGGTTGAATGCTGTCTCATGCATCAAGAAGTCGCCAGTTTGATTCCTGGTTAGGGCACATGCCTAGATTGTGGGCTTGATCCACATGATCAGCAAATTCTAAATATATGGTTGAACTGAGTAACCAGCTAAGCAATTCATTATTAAATCCTCATCTCACACACAAAAAAAAGCCTAAAACAAAGACCTAATGTTATACGCTGTGCATCTTCAAAGTATTATTTAAAAAGTTCAATTTATTATAAACAAGGGAGATATAAAATAGATGCAGATTGAGTTTTTAGAGATGAAAACTGTAATGTCTGAGATGGGAAAATACCCTGAATGGGATTAATAGAAGACATGACACTGAAGATGATCAAGATACGTATAGCAATAGAAACTAAGCCAAAATGAACAAGCTGACTCTAAAGCTCAAATGAAACTACAAAGAACCTAGAATAGTCAAAATGGCTTTGAAAAAAATAGAAAATAAAGTTGGAGAATTATCACTATCTGATTGTAAGACTTATTAACCAGCTACAGTAATTAAGAGTGTGGTATTGGTGCAAAGACAGGCAAATAAATCAATTTAACAGAAGAGAATTCAGAAATAGAGCCATTCACATATGAAGAACTGATTTTTGACAAAGGTTCAAGGGCAATTAGAGGAGGAAGAATATTTGTTCAGTAAATAGTGCTAAAATAATTAGATCTCTCTATATATAAAAGCCTAAGCAACCGGAGAACTGGCCAGTAGCTATGACACTAACCACCAGCGCGCAGATGCTCAATGTGGAAGCACTGCTTAGCTGACCAACAGAAGCCAGATGCAGGGCTTACCTGGCAAGCACAGCTGCAGTGGTGCAAGCCTCTGTGGCAGCATTACTGAGTGGCGGCAGCAGCTGCATCAGGGCCAAGATAAGTAGGAGCTTCTCCCTAGCTGCCTGCCATCTTGCTCACTACTACATCCCTGAGGGGATGTTGGACTGCTGGTTTCAATCCCCTGGCCTGCAGGGATGGGGCTGAAACCAGCAGTTTGACATCCCCTCAGGGGTCCCAGATTGTGAGAGGGTGCAGACCAGGCTGAGGGACTCCACTGGTGCATGAATCCATGCACTGGGCCTCTAGTCTATATATAAAATAATATCAATCCATAAAACACATTTTATACACACACAAAAAAAATCACAATGACCTAAATATAAAACACAAAATTATAAAACTTGTAGAAGAAAAAAAAAATCTTCATAATGCTGGTTTGGGAAAACAAAACAAACAAAAAAAACCACCAAAAGCACAATCAAACAAAAAAAGTTTGATAAACTACTTTATAAAAATTAAAACCTTTTATTTTAAAAAATACTATTAGGGGAATGAAAAGACAAGTTAGAGACTGGGGAAAATATTTGCAAAGCATACATGTTATAAAGGACTGACTTATTCCTAGAATATCTAAAAAGTACCCAAAACTTAGTAAAAAAATAAACCGCTCAGCTAATAAAATGGCAAAAGATCTGAACATCTATTTCTCAATAGAAGCTATACATATAGAAAGCAAGAACATGAAAAGACACTCAACATCATTAGTCATTAAGAAAATGTAAAACAAAACAGCAATGAGATACTTAATATAATAGTTAATAAACCTTACCATCCCCAATATTGGCAGATGTATTTGAGGCAATGTAACTCTGACATGAATTAGATCGCACTATAACTTTCCATGATTTTACCTTCCAACTTATATTTTCCTTTGAATAAAACACTGTCATCCTTTCTCTTCTTCTCAAGATATAAGTGCCCATTTAACATGCCCCTAGCTCAAATAGGCCATAATATTAATGAGAATTTAAAGTTAGAATCTAATAAATAGAAGATGTCTCCTTGATATCCTTAAAGGAGTTGCAGGAAACACCTTTTGTGCTACAGAACCCAAAAGAATGGTTAGGAGTAGGCATACCTAAAGTTTTCTTCTTAATGATTTAGACTACTTAACTTCAGATTAAACCTCAAATATTATAAGTAGTAAAATACAATGGTTAGAAATAACAGTGATATCTCTTTTTTCAGATTAAACTGAAAATCATATTCTCTCTTAGCTTTCTTGAGACAATTGTATACCAGGTGTACCAGTTAATAATGTCAGATTTTTTAATTAAAAATAAACATGATAATTTCAAGAGAAATATCAAAAGTGCTTTAGTCAAAGTAATGTCCATTGCTAGCTACACATTTTCCCATCTTTCAGGTAATTTTTGGATATCGTCCCAATAGAACTTTTCTTGTTTTGAGACAAACAATTCAGAGACCAAATTTTTCACTTCTTCGTATGTTTTGAAGTGCTGCTCAGAAAGTGCATGTGCCAATGATTAGAACAAGTGGTAATCTGAAGGAGCAAGGTCTTGTGAATATGGCAGGTGGGTCAATACTTCCCAAGCAAGAACTTTTAAGGTGTCTTTAACTGGTTTTTAAGTGTATGATGGTGCGTTATCATGAAGCAAAATTACTTTGCTGTGTCTTCTAGTACAATCTGGTCATTTCACGATCAAAACATGGTTCACATTGATTACTTGTTGTCACAAGCGATCAGTGTTAACGATTTCACCTGGTTTTAGAAGCTCATAATACACAATACCTTCCTGATCCCACCAAATGCAGAGCATTACCTTCTTTCCGAAATGATTTGGTCTTGCAATCGATGTTGATGGTTTACCTGGATAAACCCATGATTTTGTGTATTTGGATTCTCAAAATAAATCCACTTTTCATCACCAGTCACAATTCTATGCAAAAAAATACTTTCTTTCATGGCAACATTTTTTTTTTGACGCAATATTTTACTGATGACATTTCAGTTTTCCATTTGTCTTTCATTCAGTTGATATGATACCCATTTCCTTCCTTGAAAATCTTTCCCATTGCTTGTAAATGATCAGAAATTGTTTACTAAATGACATTTAATCTTTTTGCAAGTTTTTTTTGAATTTGGCATGCATCTTCATCCAATAATGCTTGTAATTGTTGGTCTTCAAACTTTTTTGGTTGACCTGGATGTTCTTTGTCTTTCACATCAAAATCACCACTTTTAAACCAATGTTCACAAGTATTTTGAGATGGAGCATGTTCACCATAAGCTTCCTGAAGTAGATGATAACTTTTCTTCAAAATAAAGTAATGAATTAAAATTCCCCATGAATGCTCTTTAGTGGCATGAAATTCTACATTTTTAAGCGTAAAAATAACTATGATGTTAACACCTTCAAAAAATTTGACATGAATTTTTTAAACTTGCTGTCAATACACAAGATAGCATATATATCAAGTCCATATATATCATCATATGTGTACCTCCATCTATTGAAAACAATCCCGCATTATTAACTGGTACACCTCATAGTTAACCTCATCCCAAATGTATTTTCTACCACCAGCTAATTTTCTTATATATAATATCTAAAAAGTTTCTTTGACTCCCAACTTCAGCAACAATTTTAGATTTCTTTCCAAATGAGAATCAATGCCTGTATACCGAATGAAAATCCAGTTCCAATTTGACAGAAATATTCCTACTTAAAATTTTAATAATAATAATAAAGCTTTGTGTATCCCTCAGTACCTGAGCTTCTTCCTGTTGCTTTTTAAGTTGTTCGAGCATCTGCTGAAATTCAGCCTCTTTCTGCTCTGCTTCTTCCAAGGTGGCCTGATTCTGTTCCTCATAGGCCATGGCCACCACAGCCAGGATCAAATTCACCAAGTAAAAAGAGCCCAAAAAAATCACGAGGACAAAAAATATCATGTATGTCTTTCCAGCAGCACGTAATGTCTAGGGAAAGGAATCATTTCATGAGTATTTCATATAATTTCAATAAATACCTGATTACCATAATTAGATAACCAGAAGGTGAATGCTTTTTAGCATCCAATGTGTTTTGACCAAGATTGAAAGGCACCCTCAATGCCTTTCATACAAGAAACTCCCAGTATATAGGTACTAAATGAATGAACAATTGGGGTCTTCAACATCCTGACTTTAAATAGGTCCTTCCTCTGTCTCTCAACACCCTGACTTTAAATAGGACCTTCCTCTATATTCCAGAATGTTATAAAAAAGTATCCATATTTGTTACTTCATGTATGTTCATAAAATTAAACTCCAGGCATGTTAATTTGACATCACTGTGATGGCCTAAATGCCCCAGAATTCATACGTTGAAATCCTAATACCCAATGTGATGGTATTAGAAGTGGGATATTTGGGAAGTGCTTAGATTATGAGGTGGAGTCCTCATAAATGAAATTAGTGCCTTATAAAGAGCTTCTAGAAAGATCCCTTGCTCCTTACACCAGGTGATGACACAGTGATAAAGTGTCAGTTCTGAACCAGAAAGAAGGCTCTGGTCAAGATGAGACCATATGGGTATCTTGATTTTATGCTTCCTAGATTTTAGGACTGTAAGCTATAAATTTCTATTATTTGTAAGCTACCCAAGTGTGGTATTTTGTTATGGCAGTCCAAATGGACTAAAACACTTACCAACTGGTAAAGGTTTTCCCAATAGTCTTGAGTCATCAGTCGAAACAGAGACAAGAAAGCCCAGCTAAAGGTGTCAAAGCTTGTGTAGCCATAGTTAGGGTTTCGACCAGCCTTCACACAGATGTATCCCTCTGGACACTGGCTGTAAGAGAGAGAAAAGGAGCTAAGGTCAGTATAGCAATTATTGCTATTTTAATCAACATTGCTGTCTGTGATTAATTTTCTTGCCTTTCATTTATAGAACATTTGAGATAATTGCTCACAGTGAAACTCTTATCAGATAAAATTTATTAGGGAAAGCAACAGAAAATTTAGATTCAAAAAGTCAGATTTATAGACAGTTAGATTGGCAGAGAGGCAGCAATCACACACTTTTGTCTCTGGCACCATCAATATCCTGCTCTTTACAAAGTGTCAAAGGTCAATAATTAAATATAAGCTTGTCTGGCATGACCCAGTGGGTGAATATTGACCTATGAACCAGGAGATCATGGTTCAATTCCAGGTCAGGAACATGCTCCAGTTGTGAGCTCAATCCCCAATAGGGGGTGTGCAGGAAGCAGCTGATCATGCTTCTCAGTCATCATTGATGTGTTTATCTCTCTCTCCCTCCCTCTCACTTCTTCTCTGAGCGAAATAAAGGTATTTTTAAATAAATAATAAAACAATAAAAAGTAAGAAAACAACCAAAGGTTAATTAAGCTCAACTTAATAAGCTTATTTGTCAACTACTTTGGTAGAACATTTATATTTTAGAACAATTTTAGATTTGTAGAAAATTTGCAGAGTGTACAGAGACTTCCCATATGTCTCATGCCCAGTTTATCCATATTATTAACATCTTATGGTACATTTCAATAAATATTGATACATTATTATTAACCAAAGTCCATACTTCATTAAGAATTTTATTTGACATTGAACAATAGAGAAGTTATCAATTTTAGCAAATAAATTAACTAACCCATAGTATGTACTCAATAAAGGGAAGTGATTGCTATTATTTAATAAGAATAAAGTAGGCATTAACCAACCTTATCCAAAATCTTATCTAGTCTTTTACATTAACAACAATAATAAAAAATAATAGGTAACATGCAATACATGCTTATGATGGACCAGGTGCTAGTAATTAATCACCATAACAACCATAAGAGAGAGGTGATATTACTCTCCCCATTTTAGAAATAAGTAAACTCAGCTACAAAGAGCTTGGAACACTTTTCTAAGGTCAAAGAGTTCATAAATGGTGGAGTTAGAATTTGAACCTAGACTTATATGAACTGTAGAAGTTATGCTCTTATTTACTACACTCTCACAGCAAAGGTTGGAAAAACTATCAGGAAAAGAAATCTCCGCTAAGCTCCATCTCTAAGATTGGTATATGTTTTCAATAGCTCACTTAGACTTTGATGGCTAAACCAGTTTTCCATTTCCTAGGATGACTCAAAATATGTTCTATTAAGTTTTGTGATCTAATAGTCACTTACTATTGCTATCCCTTGAATTCTAAAAAATTTACTCTCTATCCTGATTTAAAATTAATTTATAATACTCTTTCAAAAATGTGTAGAGTATGAGAGACTAGCAGGATGGCTAAGATATTGCAGCATCTTTTACTGTAGAATGTGAACAAAAAGAACTGTTAGTACACATACTCAGACTTGAACATGCCCTTGACATTCATTTGCCTCTTGGCTTTATTATACACAAGGTTTCATGTTATTTCAATATTATGAAGTCTCTCAAAGCTGTTCCCTAACTAGGCTTACACCCTGAAGAACATGCTATATTCTGGATCCTTTCCAGCCACATCAAAACTTATCCCAACTACACATATTCACACAAAGCCTCCGATCTTGTGTTTCCTTCCTTGTATTTCCTAAGTGGCTCTGAAGCATTTACAGAAAGGACAGGCCATGGACATTTGCACTTCAGAGCAATAATATAAGTGTATCTTAATTTTGCAACTTTGCAGAGATCTTCCCCCAAAGGGATAGTGTTAATGCCTATGAGTTTAGAACTGATAGCAACCCAGTAAGACAGAGAAGGTACTTCCTAGGTAGGCAGCACCACTCTTTATTGTACACATGTGATGCTATCCTTATATGTTTTTTCTTACCTGCTTTTTTCCAAAGTGCTCTATATCTTTTAAAAAAATTATTCCTTACCCTGCATCTGAGCCATTCCCACAGAGTAAAGGGTCTTTTTGTCCATCCAAAACATAAAAGTGACCTGTTAATATAAAAAATAAACCAGTTTATTTCATATCAGTCCTACTGACATTGATAAAAATGAGAGTTTGACTACCTCAGTTATTTCCAAAATGGACACCAATGAAGTATATTTACAAATATAGCTTCACACTCACAGCTTCAACTATTTATTGAAAATTCATTCAGCAAGAGCTAAAGTTAGCAATTTCTTACTGTCATCTTCAATGTAATCCTTCCAGTCAAATGTGCTCATTGTTATATTAACAAATGTCCCATTTGAATCCATTGTGCCATTAAAAAAGGAAGTGGTATTGCTTTCAAAAGCAGAATCGCTTGGGGGCCATTGCAAGCATTTATTCCGCAGGTTGCCCATGAACAGCTGCAGACCAATTAGAGCAAACACGCTCAGACAGAAGACAGTCAGGATCATGACGTCAGAGAGCTTCTTTACAGACTGGATCAGGGCCCCCACAATGGTTTTTAAACCTGAGAAGAGAGAATGCTAGGTCAACTGAGGAGGAGGGCCATGCCCCCAAGTCCCCTTAAAGGTCACATACATTCTCAATCCCAGCTTTGTGGACAGCCAGATGGGTTAAGAAATGGATGATAAGCAGATTTCATTTGTGAATAATGTGCTTTCTGGAGGTTAAAAATGAAAGTGTAAATATATAGGCAGGAAGTTTTGTGTGTGTGTGTGTGTGTGTGTGTGTGTGTGTGTATGTGGCTTTACATGCTGCCACAAAAATGAAAAGATAGAGGGCCAATTATTTTTCATTTCTTATTTTGTGTTTAATGAGGCTATTTCCCTCTAAGACATTCTTTATACTAGTTTGCAAGTAGTAATGATTTGGAGAAGAAAAGAATTTTAAAATGATAAAAACAGCCATGTGTATGCTGTTTAATAATAATATTTTCTCTTAATAAAAAGATCCCTTATTGAAATATATCTACAGTGAATGGTAAAATCCAAATCAGTTAGTAAAACTATGGTAGCAAAGCTATTTTAAAACTGTAAAAGAGAAAACTTTACATTATAAATGCAAAAAAAATAGAAGAGAGCAAAACTAGTATTTTTATAGACATCTCATGCAATTCTCTATTAAACTCAAAGGCTGACTTTATAAATAAGCATGTGATTTCTAAAATTTTAGGAACTGGAATGCATTGAAAAATCAGTTAGCATTCTCAGAGGTAATAAGAACAATAAGCAACATGACTAATGCTATATGTGTGATTTCAACTTCACTATTATTACCGTATATTCAGACAGCCTCAATGTTTAACCCAGCTCTCACCTGCAATAACTGAAATTGTTTTTAATGCTTGAACAAGTCTGAATGTTCTCAATGCTGAGACATTACCCAGGTCCACAAACTCTGTCACATTCTGCAATAGGGAGTTCACACACAACACAGCAACACAGAAGAACAGTTGAAAATATAAGGGTCCTACCATCATACACCAGTTTCTTCTTACCTGGAATTACAGAAATTGTTTTCAAAGCTCTCAAGACTCTGAAAGTTCGAAGAGCTGAAACATTGCCTAGGTTTACAAATTCTGTTATATACCTGTAGAATAAAATTCGAGTTACTGATAGTTTGGCAAAGTTTATATTAAATAAAGAATGAAAGCCAGGTTTGACATATTAAGTCCCTTGAGTTAAGTGGAATTGCTATAGAGTTCAGGTGCCATATGGTAAAGGCTGCTTCTAATTAATAAAATTGTGTTGCTTTATTTCAATATAATTTTCACTACTGTAAACAAATGTGTTTGCAAAATGAATCAGTACAATTGGTGCTATTAAATTATAGTCAATGAATAACTTCATTTTGATGAAGTGGAAGACTATATGTCATGAAAGTAATATCATTTTTAGCTAATTTACCAGATTATACCTTGTAATATGTATTCTCAAAATATATGGAGCATATAGTTAATTTTATTAATAAACATACTCTATACTTAAAATATGCCACAAAAACATGATTTATTCTGCAACTATTTTCATTCCTTTAAGTTTATCAATTTTTCAGAAATACTCACGCCATCACAATGACGCTAAAATCCAACCAGTTCCATGGATCACGAAGGAATGTAAAATTTTCTAAGCAAAATCCTCTTGCCAAGATTTTTATTAGAGACTCAAAGGTATAGATCCCAGTGAATGTGTATCTATGAAAATTATCCAAATAAAAATTAACAATTTTGTTTGAACTGTTAAAATAGATGTTTTCAAATATAGCAAATCTTTTCCTTCCATGGATTTTCAATTGATTAAAATTTTATTCCTATTTTCACTCTCCAAAAAAAAATTAGTTTAATTAATCTTACAAAATTAATTAAAATCTAGCTTAATTAATCTTTGAGTAAAGGGTTAAATTGAAGATATGATATTTCCCCCAAAGAATATGATCTTATTTACTACTTAAGTTTTAGAATAAGTTTCTTATATCTTATGAATAATCAAACTTATCTCAAGCAATATTATTTGATTAAAATATAATACAAGCTATATATGTAATTTTCAATTTTCTTGTAGCCAAATAAAAAAGAAGGAACCAGTGAGCCTAATTTTTATGTTTTATTTAAACCAATATACCTAATTATCATTTTAATCATTAAGAATAGCCAAATTTCAAGTTTCAATGGCCTCAGGTGTTAGTGTCTCCCTCATTGGACGGCTCTAGAGGTAATATTTCTTGGGTTGGTATATTTATAATAAAACTAGAGGCCTGGTGCATGAAATCATGCATGGGTGGGGTCCTTTAGCCTGGCCAGCGAACGGAGCGATCAGGGCCTTCTCACCCAGTCCCGATTGGGACCATCCCCAGGGGAAGGACCACAGAAGGTTGGCGGGCTGTGGGAGGTTGGCTGTGGGAGCACACTGACTACCAGGGGACAGCTCCTGCATTGAGCCTTTGCCCTATGATGTTCAGTCGTTTGGTTCACCAGTCGAAACGGGCACTTAAACTTTTAGATATATATACATATTTCATTCAGGTTTCATAATGATTAGAATTATTTTTAGGGTTATTTTATATCTCGATTCTAAAAAATAAACAAGTGTCAGGCATAGAGTTATACAACTGCTTCTCTCTTCACGTATATGTTTTATAGAAATGTTATCATAAGAAACTTTTTAATTCATTTGCATTTAAGTGTGTGTATACAATTACCAAATTTCAGAAATAAAATTCCCAAATCTAACCTTGCACCAGCTACTATCTCTCTGCAATTGGACCAAATAACATAAACATGCTCAGATTCAAATTTCAGCTTCTAAAATGGTGAAAGGCTTTTCCATTTCCTATTTATATAGTGCATTTCTAGCCCTTCCTTCTTTGAGTGTTGACAATATGACTTATTTCTGTTTCTTCCAAAAATAATTGAAATGCTTGCTTATCAACATTGTGTTTTCAAAGTGCAATTTAAGTTTATTCCTCAGATTATTTCACCCAATCCACAAATATTTGATTTACTTTTATTAAAAATCATATTTTCAAGGCTACTAGAATTTTATATATGAAAAAGGGAGTGTTATTGTTCACTGTCTCCTGTTGGAATGTTCTTATATGAGGAACAAAGAAATCAGGAAAAAATAGGTGCAAAAATCTCCACAACTAAAATTTTTCCTCCTTTTTTAACCAATTCAGTTGATTTGAAAAGGAATATATTTAATTGCCATCATTATTTATTATGAAGCAGCTGACTTTATTAGGAAAAGATGTAATGTGCAATGTCAAGATTATGTTCACTTGTGTTTTAGTTTGATTATTTGTGTATTATACATAATCATCAAGATATTACTATTTGGAGAGAAAGCTGGCCTTATAAAAGGCCATGAGAGACAGTTCACATGTGTGTTCTACTTATCATACTAATGGTTAGGACCTTATGGTCTATACTTACACAGTCTTGAGTAATCTACAATTATTAGGAGTAAGATTAAATTCCCTACTTCTATTCCTTTTTTTTTTAAAAGTAAAAAAAAAATTTTGCCCGACTGGCATGGCTTAGTAGTTGAGTATCAACCTATGAACCAGGAGGTCACAATTCAATTCCCAGTCAGGGTAAATCTCCAGTGTGGGGCGTTCAGGAGGCAGCCAATCAATGATTCTCTCTCATCATTGATGTTTCTCTCCCTCTCCTTTTCTCTTTGAAATCAATAAAAATACATTTTTTTTAAAAAAAAGAAAAGTTAAGTAAAAATTTTGTTGTGGTACTTGGAGTATATGATGAGTGTTGATAGCTATGGAAGGAAGAGTCCTAGAGTTTACCATAGGAGACAGATTGCATAGAACAGGTGTTGAGAAGTACCTTTTATCAAACTAGATTGAATAGGTAAGTGAGAATCAAGGAAACCTTGATTTTTCCTGACTCTGAGCCCATTAGGCTCCTACTCATCCTGTTTATTCTGTCCAGGTCACTTCCTCCCTCCTCCCCTGTAACTAAGTCTATCCTATATAATAAAAGCCTAATATGCTAAGTATCTGTCAACCAGTTGGCCATTCAACCAATCAAAGCCTAATATGCTAATGATATCCTAAGGTCACTCAACAGCTCGCTATGACATGCACTGACCACCAGAGGGAAGATGCTCCAACCAGTAGGTTAGCTTTCTGCTGGAGTCTGGCCCATCAGGACTGAACGAGATGGGCCGGACATGCCCTGGAGCCCTCCTGCGGTCCCTCCCTAGCTGGCCAACCTCCTGTGTCCCTCCCTGGCCCCAATCACGACCAGTGGGGTCCTTCAGCTTGGCTGGCACCCTCTCACAATCCAGGACCTCTTCGGGGATGTCAGAGAGCTGGTTTTAGCTTGATCCTGTAAACCAGGCCAAGGGACCCCACTGGTGCATGAATTCGTGTACCAGGCCTCTAGTATGTCTATAAAAATGCCTTGTCTTACATAATATGACCCTCACTAAACAGTGTGGTCCTCAGGCCATATGTATGCATGCTACCTCTTTGTCCTCTTTGTACAGGAACTGTTTCTGCTCTTATAACTTCTGTTTTCATGTCAGAACTGAGTTGTCTTCTCTTTTTATTGAATTATGGGCTTTGGAGGTGGTTTTTTTTTTACTGTACCTTCTAATATTTTGCTTGTTGTTTTGCTAAGATAATTGATCAAGAAACCTGTGTAAACTTTTCCAAATGAAAGATGTAATTCAAAAACAACTGTAAGGCTAAATTTATTTTCATAATGGATATAGTGAACTCTAAAAATGACTTTAAAAGAGAGTCTGCATATTCGGGTGATCATATTCAGGTGTCATGTAAACATGTTTAAATACTTCAATAACTTCTGGTGGGAAAACTATATACAGAATAGTTGTATTTAATCTTCAGATCATAAGTGGTAACTGAGAATGTTGTTAAAAGACTTGCTTCAAATATAAAAACTGGATTTTCTACTTACTAAAATAATTTCAAGGGAGCATTTCCAAGCTACTGTAAAAAATCTTTAATGTGTTAACCCACTGGCAAATGATGGCATAGGATGGTACAATAAATCTTAATGGAAATTTATAAAAATAGTTGGAAATAAAACTACAGTTTTTATAATAACTTATCTATTGGAAATTATTTTTAAAACAATAACAATAAAAATAGTATACTAATTTTAGGTTTATACCACACATAAATAGCTTATATAACCAAAATACCTTATACTTCACTGAAAAACAAAACATGTTTCTTTATCATGAATAACCTCATATGTGATTTATAACCTCATATGTGGGAATAATGTTGATCTAGTGCAGAAATTGTGTTTTTTAATGCACAATGTTCCCTAGCCTATTGATATTTTGAAACAATCAGGGGCATCTTTTCCCCACACATAATTGAACGTCCTGAGCAATAAAAAAAGAACTTAATACTAAAGTGAAAAATTGTCAGAAGTGCCTTATTTAGTGCAAGCAGGGTCTCACTTAACATGCCCAAGAGCTACTGTGCCTCTTACAATATGGAATCAAATGTTTTATTTTGATAATATCTTTCAAATGTCCCCAGGGTTTCCATCTCCAGGGAGAAAAGACAGGACCCAGGGTCTGAGTCTACAAAGTAGTTGTTGGCTGTGATTTTTAGGTACAGATGTCCATAGAGAGTTACCTGGGCCAGTATCTCTTCATTGGGATTGTTATTGTTTTCATTAGTGTAATAATTACAGTTTCATAAGTTTCTAGTGACCTTTGCTTTATCATCTTTTCCCCTTAAGCCCTTTTATTTTTTGAGCATATTTTTGTGGAGGCATTTTATTGCTTTTTATGAAACACATCTCTGATATTTTAGCACACATACTAAAAAACTACATATCTGAATATCTAAGTAACTTAGTTACCTAAATGTATTTTTCCTAAGTATAACATATAATCAAAATGCTCAATATAATAATATAGAGCTAAACACCTATAGTGATAGACTAAAATGTAATTATTGTGTCCCTCAAATCTTTCAAATGATCATTGTATTTTATCTAAAATACATAAATATGATTGAGTATTAACTTATATGAAATAATTGGTTTTGTTTACTAGCTATTATATGGTATTTATAATCTTTTTTAGAAACTACCTTCAGTTTGTTGGAAAAAAATACCTAATTTGAAGAAAAACTCCCCCCAAAACTTCCCTTATCTTCTTTCATATTACAGAAATCATTTTTTTTCCATAGAAGTGTTTAGCCTGACTTCAAAAAGTAGAAACTATAAGTCAGACCATAACCATAAGGAGATTGCTAGAGAATTTGAGTGTGTATTTCTAATTGCAAGAAGTCATTCCTACTTACTCTACATTCTTTGTCCAGTCTGGAGGGTTACTCAAGGTCATAAATACACAGTTGGTCAAAATAGTGCACATGATAAGCATGCTGAATAAAGTAGATTAGTTAAGGAATAAATGCTAGCATATTATCATGACCCTTTATAAATGAACCAAATTACATAAATATCACAAACACAAATTACCTGTGAAATTAAACTTATTAGTTTTAAAACAATGAAAAAAATAATAAAAAAATTTCAAAGCCTGTCATGTATTCTTGGTCCACTCTTTTGTAAATTTTATATAATTTCCTCATAAAACTGAATTTAATAGAAAGAGATCTCCATTTGAAATAAGTGGGAATTCTCCATTCAAATCAGTTACATGAAATTGCACTGTAAGAGGAAATGACTGTTATTTAGTGAGTTTACAATATAACACAACTGTAAAAGTTGTAGTTCAGATACAGTTAAAAATATCCACTGACAGACAACATGTTAATAAATATAATATAAAATCCTTGACTGTGCAGTCAAGGATTACATTGATTGAGAATTCTAATGTAATGAAGTACTCTAGAAGTCTTATAGTGACTAAATAGATAAACACTATTTTGAGAGCTTCCTGGGAATTGGTGTGATAATTTCTCTTAAGACCTCAGTCCAGATTTCATTCTAAGAAAGCTTATGATTATTTTTAAGTGAATCTTTTATTTTTTAATGTAAATACTTTCCAATATTATATCATGGAATGAGAGAATTTAAATGTACCTCAAAAGGTTATCAGTTCTATTTGCCCTATTTCTAGGGTAACCAGTCTTTTGTCTCTTTGATTTTATATAAATCTACTTTGAATCTGCCTATATGAAATTCCTATTCTTGAAACTTTCTCAGAAGAGCATATTTCTATTTTATCATTACTTGTTTGAAAATTTTATTGAAATCCACACTTTTCTGTCATTTTACACATACTTTTAAAAATATATATTTTTATTTTAGAGAAGAAGGGAGAGGGAGAGAGAGATAAAAATATCAATGATGATGGGGATCAAGCCCACAACCCAGCATGTGCCCTTGACTGGAATCAAACCTGGGACCCTTCATTCCACAGGCCGATGCTTCATCCCCTGAGCAAAACAACTAGGGCTACACATACTTTTTGACTATCACTGTAAACTAAGTTCAGTGACTTAAAAATATATATCAATCAAATGCACAGACACACAGAAGTTTAAGAAATATTTGTGGAAGGAAGGAACGGAAGGAGGGAGGGAGGGAGGGAGTAAGGAAGGGAGGGAGGGAGGGATGAAAGGAAGGAGGGAAGGAAGGAAGAAAGAAAGAAAGGGTCTGGCCGGTATGGCTCAACCAGCATTGTCCCCTAGTTTAATTCCTGGTCAGGGCACATGCCAGGTTTTAGGTTCAATACCTAGTAAGGAGCTTGCAGGAGGTAGCTGATAGATGTTTATTTCTCATTGATGTTTTCTCTCTCTTCCTTTCTCTCTCTCTAAAATTCATAAAAAAAACATTAAAAAAAGAGAGAGAGAGAGAGGAAGGGACAATCAAACCCAGATGACAAAGATACAGAGCCAATTAAGGTAAAAGAAGTTTTACCATTTAGTAATATAGGTTATAATACAATAAGGCCCAGTGCACAAAACTCGTGCACTGGGTGGGTGGGGGGGTGTCCCTTAACCCAACCTGCACCCTCTCCAATCTGGGACCTCTCAGAAGATGTCCATAGGGATCAGGCCTAAACCTGATCCACAGGCAGTTGAATATCCCTCTCACAATCCAGGACTGCCCCCCAACCACTTGCCTGGCTGCCTGCCTAATTGCCCCTAACCTCTTCTGCTTGCCAACCTGATCATCCCCTAACCACTCCCCAACCAGCCTGATCAACACCTAACTGCTCCTCTGCCAGCCCAATTGCCCCCAACTGCCCTCCCCTGCCAGCCTGGTTGCTCCCAACTGTCCTCCCCTATAGACCTGGTCCCTCCCAAATGCCCTCTCCTGCTGGCCTTATTGCCCACGACTGTCTCCCCTGCAGGCCATCTTGTGGCGGCCATCTTGTGACCACATGGGGGCAGCCATCTTGTGCAAGGTGTGACAGCCAATTTGCACATTGCCTCTTTATTATATAGGATAGGCTATGTTTCTTTATCAATGCTTACATGTGGTCTAATAAGGTTTATAAAAGTGTGAAGAAGATTTGCTGTTGTTTCTACTGCACAATGTAATTCATTTACATATTTGCTATCATAGTTGCAATTTTACTTCTATTAACATTCTATAATCCATTAGTCATTCTATAATATAATATTCTATGAATAGTCATTCTAAAATACAATAATCATTATGTAATACAATAGTCATTTTATACTTTAAGTAGCAGAAAATTAACGAGAATAACAGATTAAAGAACAATGTAAAAAAACAACCACTGGAAGTATCATTTAAATAATTCACATAAAAAGGATATGAATGTACCAAAATCTTAATAGCAATTTTTCTAACAGGGTTTAGTGGAGTTAAAATATACAAGGCAGAGGTGGCACTGAATCGGAAAATTGCCTTTCCTTTATTCAATACTATAAAAGTCTGAAAAAGAAAATATGAGAAAATTAATAGATTACACATGTGGCTTATTTGAAGAGCTTACACACATGAGAACTTCTTACCTGATTTTTTGTTCAAACTTGTTTGTTTAAACCAGTTGGTATAGCACAATGGTCAGCAAACTCATTAGTTAACAGAGCCAAATATCAACAGTACAACAATTGAAATTTATTTTGAGAGCCAAATTTTTTAAACTTAAACTTCTTCTAATGCCAATTCTTCAAAATAGACTCGCACAGACCATAGTATTTTGTGGAAGAGCCACACTCAAGGGGCCAAAGAACGCCATGAGGCTCGCGAGCCGCAGTTTGCTGATCACAGGTTAGCATAACAAAAAACATGATAATTGTCCCTTAAAATAACTTACAGCTACAAATAAAAATATGACTTAACATTATCCAATCTGTCTCTAAGGTTCCAACTTTATGATACAAATTAATATCCAACACAAAATGTTTACCAAGTTATAATGTAACTTAGCAGGCTCCAATTCTATTTAAAGCTTACCATCTGTCATAGCTTTGGGAACTTGTCAGTTTATTCTGTACATGTTGCTATTAAAATAATCTTTTATAAATATTTTAATTACATCAAGTCTCTTACCTCCAATGTTTATGACGACTTTTTATTTTCCCTATGGTAGTTGTCCTACTTAAAATGTCAAAACCTGGTTTTGATGATTCTATAGATCTGCTGGTAACAGAAGTTACAACTACATTGAAAATTAGGGTGAAGTACATCATTTTGAAGGAAACTCTATAGCTAAAAGCCTATAATCTGAAATTTCTAATTATCAATTTAGCATTGAAGTTACGCTACCAGTGACTACCCACCATGTCTCTCTAGAATCATCTTTCATTTTTTTCCTTCAAGGCAACTCTAATTCAGTCAATTTAACCCACTTGTCAATCCCACTCACAACCTTTCAGATTCTCCCTTTGACTCTGAAAAAGGGTGTCACAGGATCCTAAAGGAAAGAGGACCCTGAGACGCCATCTCTGCAGACTCCCTCCCATTTCAGGTCCATAACAGACTTGAAAATAAGTTCCCACCTACAATGCCCCACTACTATTTCAAAGGTTCTTAGTCTTATCTCACACTATAATCTGGGGTGACTTTAAAATTTCCAATATTCTGAAGGATGGGCACAGTCATGGTTTGTTTACAAATTTCCTCAGATGATTCTAATCTTCAGCAGGGTTGAAAATCCCCACTCTCTGGGAATGTCCTCAGTTATCAAAATCACCTCTTCCATCATGTCTTTCCAAATAAATTGTGATGTCTTCTGATCAATCCCTAATTGTTTTCTTCACCAGTTAAGTCTTGGTATGTTAATTTGTACATTTTGGCGTGTTGCTTGTAATTTTAGTTAAGTATCAATTTACATGTAGGGTTCATTACACTGAGGGCTAGATCAGAAGTTATAAACTGCTGAGCATAAAGAGTATGCAATCTTCTTTTCCTCCACACTTTTCACAGTATTCAATAGTGCTATTTATAAATAAATATTTGTTTACTTAAATGTGGGTTTACCTTTAAGATGCCATTTACCTTTAAGACATCTATTCTATATATTAATTTACTTAATAATATGTTTTTACCTTTCAACCGTCTATATCTTATATAGTCATATTCACTGACAACGTGTCCTGTTTGAATAAGTAGTTAGAAACATATTGTGAATATAAAAGGCAGACAACACCATTTCTCTATATATTGTCCTTTTGTATTTAAGACCAACCATCACCTAAACAACCATTTTTTTCTTCTGCATGGCATTCTACAAATGTAAACAATTCTATGAAGAGAATCAGTTGTTCTTTTTTAGAATTGAGATTATCCAGCAGGGATAGTGGACATGGGAAGACTGCCCTTGAAGCACAAATGCATTAAAAGATTTTCTTGAAGCCACAGGATTAGATCATCTAATGTTATAGTCAAACAATCTGGATCCATTTAGGCAGTCGATGACAGCAATAACATGTAAAGTTCACCATAATTCAAGATGCATTTGATTATGCTTTTTTGAAACAATTTCCCTGAAAAGCAATTGCCACTTGTAACACTAGGAGATTTTATTTTGAAAAAAACATCCAAAAGCAAAGCGAATGAAAGCAAACTGTTCATTTACACATGGGCTCCTTCACTCTTCCTGAGAGATTAATTTGTGTGGCACGAATGGGATTAAAACAGACATGCCAAGGGCATCTTCATTGAATTTGCAGGTTCTAGAACAGAGCAGGCCTTTGGAACAAAAAGTATGTGTAAAAAAAAAGCCAGTTTATTTCTGCAAAACAACATCTAACATAAAATAACCTTTCTTTCTGAGAAGTGAGGAATGTCTCCTGAGTAGGAGACAGGAAAGACATTTGAAATGTGGGCTCTGATGTTATTGAGAGATGTAAAAACTGAGAAGACTTGAGAAGATGACAGATAATTGGAGGAGTAGATAGTATTAATTCCAAAAGCTGGTCTTCAAGTAATGATAAGTAATGAGGTGACTTGAAAACTATAATAACAGTATATTCCTACTCAAATGATGATGGTCATAAGTGGAAGTATGTTAAACTGGTCCTTGTCCACTCTGGAATGATGCTTGCTTTTTTTTTCCCAAGTAAACACACATGTTATGTAACTTTACTAACATTTTGACTACTTGGTGCAAGTATAAGCTTTACATCTATGAGTAGGAAGGTCCACATCAATCAGAGAATTAAAAAAAGAAAGTTATACAACCAATTTTTAAACATTTCCTTGTATTACATTAATAAATACCATGTAGAGTTTTGCTTAATGGTTAAGAGCTCCAGGCCTGGAGCCTCACTGCCTGGGTTCAAATCCTGAATTCACCACTTAAAATGATAATGTGAGATCTTGGGTAAGTTACTTAACCGCTCTGTGCTTCTCTTTTCATCTGTAAAATGACATTAATGTAGGACCTACCCCACTGGCTCTTTTAATATCAAATGAGTTACGTTTGAGTTCTACTCACAGTGCCTGACAAAGTATGTGCACAACAACTGTTAGCTATTATTATTATCACTGTCACTGTTCTTAAGTTATTCCTGGTCAATTTAAATGCCATTAAAAGACATTGTGATGTTGTTCATCTGTTTAGATTAGCTGTGTAAATGTATCTTTAATGGTAGCAAAAGGTTACATAATGCTTTACAACTTTAAAAAGCCTTTTACCTGCCTTATTTCATAATTAACGTAAGTTTCATACCATATCTTAAAATTCCAGAACTTCTCCATTAACTTCTTATATTGCACCTTAGGAGATCATAAACTACTTTTTCTTCAATAGCACCTCAAAATTCATCTTTATAGATATTTCAAAAGGAAAGCAGTGCAGCCAACAGTAGTGAGAAAATAGTCTCTTGTCTCTCAAGATGGGTCATGGCCACTGTGGACAAATCAAGGTCCAAATCTGGTTCTCAGACAGGAGGCAATAAAAGCTGACTTTGTTAGCACACAGAACAATTCGGTCTCCAAGCAGCAGACTCACATTAACCAAGTTTTAAAGCCTAACATATGAAATCATAATGCCAACCCATTTATTTACAATGAGATATATTACTTTCACATGGACTGAAATAATTGCAATAGTATAACTAGCACAATCTTACCTTTTAAGCAGATCTCTGGGAAGACAAATTATAAGAAGGTTTTTTGCTGAGGTTGGAACCTTAAAAAACCTACTTAGTCAAAGGATTCAGAATGCTTAACATCTCTGTTATGAAGCCCACTGTACTCCCCTACAATGAAGTAGCCTTCATTTGAGGAGAAAAATGCTTTCAGAATACTACTAAATATCTGTCTCCCTTAAAAATGCTAATGTTAATCTCTAGTATTCTCTCCCTCGTCCCCTATTTACCTCACCATTTCCCTTGCTTAAAGATACTTCCTGTCTTTAAGCTGCAAATGCATTGAATCATGTCACAGTAAGTGATACCCAATCTGTTGAAGGTATCTTTGCAAATATATCCTTTTCATAGGAGAACCGTCTTCTTGTTCCTTCAGGGATGTCTCACTCTCATCATCATGTGCAATAATCCAGCAACTAAATTTCAAAATTTCTATAGAAACATGCTGAAATAAATTACTTTTAATAATACATGACTATATTTTCCATGCCACCTTCTATGAAACTAGTTTAAAAGGAAGAAGAAAGTTTAAATACTTAATTTTGTGTGGTGGCTCTAAATAAAGCATTCTAAAACTTGCTGTTCAAAATGTGTCCCATATATGAGTAGCATGAGTCTCACTCGGAGGCACCTTAGAAATGCGGGATCTCTGGTCCCACCCCAGGTGTATGGAATCAGAAGCTGTGTTGAAAAAGATCCTTGGTGATAAGTACTAGTATACCATCTGCTTAAATATGTTGACAATAACAGATACTTTGCTTTGCTAATGCCAGTTTAATTCTATCTCCATTGCTGTGACATGGTAGAAATGGTCCATCTCTTCACTTCTCTCTGCTGGAGTCCAATCTTGACTTCATTTCTTATACGCATTTCTGCTTCTTATAGAAGCAAATTTGAACAGTATGTAGTGCGGGATGCATATGAGCCTGAGAAAAGTCTATTAATGTTCAGTGTTTAATAAAAGACTTAACTTTGGAAGCATAACTGAAGGTTCAGAAGTAGAAAATCAACACTCACTTTCTTACTGATGTAGTACGGGTCCAGGTCCTCCAGGGGCTCTGACACCATCTCAGGAGGGATGTCTCCATAAATAAATGGGAGGTTTTTTCCAGCTTCCAAGTCGCCATTTGGCTTTGGTTTATTCTCATCATCATTATCTTGTTCTCTCTTGGGGTTCTTGGCTTTCTCTTCTGCAGCACGCTTTTCGATAGCAGCAAGGGATTCTCTAGTGAAAAGGCGGAAGCTCTCAGGTCCCGGGGGTACCAGCAGTGCCTGTGCCATCTTTTCATCCTGCACATTTAATCACGTTTAGCCTCTTGCATAAGAATTGCCTGTAAACAAACAAAAATGAATGAGAGTTAGGAAAGCAAATGAATGAGAGGTATTAAGAAAATCATCCAAGATGTTATTTAATGTTCCTTATAGTAATTTTTTAAAAGTACCACACTACAAATTTTAACTTGGAAACATCATAATTCAATAAGCCAACTTTAGGAGTTTATCGAAACTCTATTCTGAGCCAAAATATAGTATACTTTTGGTAAAAAGAGTAATGCTTGTCAATAAAATACTTAAGGACTCATATTTCTCTCACCTTCCTTTTATCACATCTTATTCTCCAAATAAAGACATATTGAAGAAAAGACAATATTATAGATTGACTCATAGAATCTCAGGATAGGAAAGAAGTTTTGCATAACCCAACCCTTGTGCTAGTCATCAACATCATTGACCACTGGTTCTTCAGGGAAGGTCTGACCAGCAGCAATTATAGGGAAGTTAAGACTTTGTTTTCTTTTAGTTTTGCCTTTTGGATCCTTCTGGGGCATCTCCTGAGGCAATGCAGAATATGGCAGGGGGATGAGGGGGAAGGTAGGTTTACAGTTGTTCTTATTGAAAATAATACAATCCTATATAATAAAACCCTAATATGCAAATTGACTGAATGGTGGAACAACCGTTCACTATGATGCCCACTGACCACCAGGGAGCAGGTGCTCAACACAGAAGCTGCCCCTTGCTGGTCAGTGTGCTCCCACCGGGGGAGTGCCGCTCAGCTAGAAGTCAGGCTCATGGCTGGAAAGCACTGTGGTGGTGGCAGGAACCTCTCTTTCCTCCACTGCAGGTGGGTGGCAAGGAGTGAGGGGTCCTGGACTGCAAGAGGGCCAGACTTCAAGAGGGATGTCTGACTGTTGGCTTAGACCCTATCCCTGGAGGGAATTGGGCCTAAGCCGGCAGGCAGACATCCTCCGAGGGGTCCCAGACTGAGAGAGGGTACAGACCAAGCTGAGGGAACCCCCTGAGTACATGAATTTCATGTATCAGGCCTCTAGTAACCCTGTCTTTAAGCTGCAAATGCATTGAATCATGTCAGGGTAATATGCAAACTGATCCTAATGGCAGAATGATTGAGAATGACCACCAGAGGGCAGATGCCCAATGCAGGAGCTGCCCCCTGTGTTCAGTGTGCTCCCACAGTGGGAGCTCTGCTCAGCCACAAGCTGGGCTAAGGGCTGCAAGCACAGTGGTGTGGCTGGAGCCTCCCTCCTCGGCAGCGCTAATCTGGCAAGTGGACATCCTCCGAGGGCTCCAAGGCTGCAAGAGGGCACAAGCTGAGCTGAGAGACACCCCCCCATTAGTGCACGAATTTTTGTTCACTGGCCTCTAGTTAATAAATAATAACACTGTGTTTTGCATACTCAGAACTGTGATCCTACTTTTATCCAACCCTGTTTATTTACTTCATTTTCTAATCTGCTGCTCTTTAAAATTCTAAGACAATTTTCAGATGCTTTCTGAATCTTTCATTTGGCGCAGTGGTTAAAAGCATGGAATATGGCCTGAATGGTGTGGCTCAATGTTGAGCATTGACCTATGAACCATGAGATCATGGTTTGATTCCCTGTCAGAGTACATTCCTGGTTGCAGGCTTGATCCCCAGTGTGGGGTATGCAGGAGGCAGTCAATCAATGATTCTCTCTCATAATTGATATTTCCATCTCTCTCTCCCTCTTCCTTCCTCTCTGAAATCAATTTAAAAAATTAAAAAGCATAGAATATGGAGCTAGAATCCTTTGTTCTAAACCCAGGCTCTGCCACTGGTGAGCTACGTGACTCTGTAAAATGTAACCCCCTCAGGGCTTCAGCCTTCACACATAAAAAGGGATAAGAGAATTAACCTTCCAGAATATTGTAAGGAATAAATGAATGAATTTACTTTAAGTGTTTAGAACAGTTTCTGGAATTAGTAAATACTATTTTAGTGTCAGGGATCATAAGCTAATTATCCTCAGTCCCTCCAGCCATTACTCCTGTTATGGTTTCAAGCATTTTTACAATTCAAGTCATTCTCATTTAGGTAAGGTCTTGATTTGCTGGAACCACAGCTGACCACAGAGCTCCAAGAATGAGCTGGGAAGTGAAGAGCACAGGGTAGAAGGGGGGCATTCACACATACCTACCACCTGGCTGAGAGAAAAAAGGAGAGAAGGCAGACGTGTAGAGTCACCTTGCTCAGTTTCCTGGGGAAGGAGGAAAAATTGTACCTGCTGAAAATGTGACAGAACTTTCTAAAATACAGGAAATCAGCTACATAAGTTTTGAAACATAAGTTAATTGTTATTTTGCATTGTGCCAAAAAAATCACATTTTAAAAGTCAAGATAGAAAACAGAAACAATAACAACAAAATATGAGTTCATCAGTTGTCTTGTAGAATGATCTAAAACCATGGCATCAAAGTCATCTGTCACATTTACCCTGTCCTCATCCACCCACCCAGCCCTTGCCTCTGTACTAGTCTAGTCTCTATAGTCATTTATCCCTCAGTGGCTTTCTAATTCTTAGCAGTTTGTTGGATATACTGAACTTACAGACAGTGAGAAACTCTGGATCTTATAGTAACACTAGAGGCCCAGTGCACAAAATTTGTGCAAGTGGTGGGGGGGAGAGAAGTAATAGGGGGAGAGGGTCCCTCAGCCCATCCTGCACCCTCTCCAATCTGGAACCCCTTGGATGTCCGACTGCCCGCTTAGGCCCGATCCTACCTACCTGGGATCGGGCCTAAATGGGCAGTCAGACATCCCTCTCACAATCCAGGACTGTTGCTCCCAATTGCTCACCTGCCTGCCTTCCTGATTGCCCCTAATTGCTTTTGCCTGCCAGCCTGATCACACCCTAACCACTCTCCTGCCAGCCTGATTGATGCCTAACTGCTCCCCTGCCAGACTGTTTGCCCCTAACTGCCCTCCCCTGAAGGCCTGGTCACCCCTAACTGCTCTCCCCTTCAGGCCTGATGACCCACAACTGTTCTCTCTTGCAGGCCTAGTCCCTCCCAACTGCCCTCCCCTGCTGGCCATCTTGTGGTGGCCATCTTGTGTCCACATGGGGGCAGCCATCTTGTGTGTTGGAGTGATGGTCAATTTGCAAATTACTCTTTTATTAGATAGGATAGAGGCCTGGTGCTCTGGTAGGGGCCAGCTGGTTTGCCCTGAAGGGTATCCTGGATCAGGGTGGGGGTTCCCTTGGAGTGTGGGGTGGCCTGGGCGAGGAGCCTGTGATGATTTGCAGGTTGGCTATGCCCCCCAGCAAATTAATCAGAGGCCCTGGTGTCTAGGATTTATTTATCTTCTATAATTAAAACTTTGTAGCTTTGAGCAGAGCCAAGCCTCCTGCTTGCTCTGTGGCTGCAGCCATTTTTGTTGGGATTTATTTATCTTCTATATTTGAAACTTTGTAGCCTTCAGTCAGGGTGTGCAGAAAGCTTGGCTTTCTCCATCACCAGAGCAACTCAAGCTTCCTGCTCTCTCCAGCTCCATGACTGCTGCCAATTTTATTGGGACTTATTTATCTTCTATAATTGAAACTTTGTAGCCTTGAGTGGAGGCGTGGGCTTGGCCAGAGTGTGCATAAAGTTTGGCTTCCTTCATTGCCAGGGAAATTCAAGCCTTCTGATTGTTCTGTGGCTACAGCCATCTTGGTTGGATTAATTGGCATACTCACCCCTGATGATGAGTGGCTGGTGGGCATGCCTTGAGGGTATAGTGGAGTGATGGTTAATTTGCATTGTACTCTTTTATTAGATAGGATAAGAAAAATTGTATAGGTTTATATCATTTTTTTAGTTAAAATCTGTATTACTGGTTCCCTCATCTGTTCTAATGACAAAAAATGATTTTATTAGCTGTGGTTTTTTTGGAATTTGTATTTATAATATGACATTATTATATTCCCTGCTACTATGAAGGCAAAAATATTAGATTTGTCAAAAATTAGGTCATTTTTCCCACTAGTTCTGAAAAAGACCTTCTGATTTGAGGTAGAGTTTTTTTGTTTCGTTGGTTTTTTTTAGCACTTCATTAAGTGGTGTATGTGAATGTAAATCAGGTTTGAGAACAGTTATTTTGTTTTACTCAAAAACAGTCAACTATTAACTTATAGCAGAATCAGTGTTTTCTTCTATATTATGTCAGTTTTGATGGGCACATAATTGATCCAACTCGAAGCTGCCTGGAATAATCACAGTTTTATACTTTCAAGTATGAAAGGAGTTTGCCCTTAACTACAAGTCTTAAATACCCAAAGATGAGTGATTCTCTCATCACCTGTCATGAACTGAACGGGTAAGTTCTTCTCAAGTGCTCAATGAAAGTGAAACAGCATGGCAAACCTGTCTTAAGATGTTTCTATGAAACATGGTTGCTTTCTTAGGGGAAAAGAAAGGTTGCTTTTGTATTTGAGTTTGCAATGATTATGGTTTCTTTATTGACAATGGAATGAAAAACAGGTAGCAATCAGAATGAGAGATCTCGGTTAGCACTGAGTCTGTCACTAGCAGTTTGTCTGTGTCATTTAACCTTCCTCAACATCAGTGCAATTGAAGTGCCTTATCATATATGTGATAGCACTTTGCTACAAAGAAATAACTAATTGTACTCATTTAATTGGACTCTCCTGGTTGCTAAATTTTAAAATGAAATTAGGCTAAAAGTATTTAATATGGAAATCTTTCAAAAATCTTTGGAGATGACTCTGATTTCTCTGAAATGTAATAAAACAAGGAATATCACAAAATCATGAATATTTATTTAAAAATAAATAGTTCTGTACCTCCATGTTCACTTATCAAGGCGAGAATAAGAATTTGAGTCTTGGTCAAAAGGCAGTAAAGAAGTCTCTTTGTAATTCCTTTACTCTTGTCTCTTACATCCTGAGAAGCCAGGCCAGTCCCTGACTCAGATTTTCCTCTTGAGGGGAACTATTTGTATAGGTGGAGACATTAAAGATTACAGGAAGTAGAATGTCCGGTGGCCCCACCTGCAGCTTTGCTGTTTAGAAACCTCTCCTAATTCTTTGAAAGTCCTATTTTAATTTTAATTCTAATTTAAAAATTTTTATCTCTTTTGTTCCTCGTGATCTTATTATACAAAACTCTTACATAATTTTATATTCCTAATAGAGCAGATTTTTAAAAATTAATTCCTGCCGATGTCTTGGTGTGGAATATATATTATTAATGAATATATGTGCATTATAATTTATTAAAATACATCAAATTTAATATGCCAAATTTTCTTCAGAACTGTCCTTACAAGGACAAAAAAGATAAGAATAAAAAAGTTCTGAGATGATCTCTTAAATTAACACTAGTGTCCCTAAGTGTGAATGTGTATGAGTCAAGCAAAAGCACCCCTCTGTGAATCAATAAAAAGATTATGGTTCAAATTATCCTGTTATGGGGATGAGCCACAGAATTTGACCCTGGAAGGGAATTAGGATAATTCAGAAAATACTTATTGAGAGACTATTATGCATCAGTACTGTACTTGGAGTACACACCTGTGGTTCCTGCCTTTAGGGAGCTGGCCATCTCTTAGGAGAGACAGATTTTTATGTAAATGATATAATGCAATTATATGTAGCTGGCTATTGTCTGAACTCCATAAAAGGGAACAATTTTTTCTGCCAAGAGAAGGAAGAGAGAGAGGGGTGTGGTTGTTGCAAGTTTCCCTGCGGAAGGGATAGTGAGGTAGGTTTTGTAGACTATTTGGGATTTGACCAATTAGATGTGGTAGTGGTAGTGGTGGTAGTTGGGGGAGGGTTGTAGAAAGACCTATCTGTAGAGACATCTAAGTAGAAAGACAGCATATTCATGGATCTAGAAATAACAAAGAGCATGGAGAGTTTAGAAGGTACTCTAAGAAGTTTATTATGCAAGGAGACTAACCTGCCCAAAAGGGAGTAGAAAGAGGAAGACTAGAAAGTTAGGCAGGATATGGATTGCTAAAGGTCTTGTACAGAACACTAAGGTAAGCCAGGGATGGGGAGTGACATGATCAATTTGAAGATTAGAAAGATGGTGGCAGTTTGAAGTATAAACAAGTAGGAAGTAACCTTAGAACAACTGTTTTTAAACATTTTATTTCAAGACCCCTTTATACTCTTAAAATCATTGGTGACTTCAAAGAGCTTTTGTTATGGGGAGACTTATCTACCATGTTTACCATATTCAAAATTAAAAGAAAAATTTAAAAACTTTTATTAAATAACTTAATAGTAAACTATTGAATGTTTAAATATACTAGTAAAACAAATGTTTAGTGGCAATAACTATATTAACCCAAATGAAAAGAATTGAGTAAGAATGAAATTGTTTTAAATTTAGGTAAATCTACTCATTGTTTGGCTTAATGAAATATAGATAAATTATTTTTAGAATATATATTCTTATTTATTTCAGAGAGGAAGGGAGAGAGAGATGAAAAAAATCAGTGATGAGACAGAATAATTGATTGACTGTCTCCTGCAGGCCCTGCACTAGGGATCGAGCCTGCAACCCAGGCATGTGCCCTTGACTGGAATTGAACCTGGGACCCTTCATTCCACAGGCCAACGTTCTATCCACTGAGCCAAACCAGCTAGGACTATAGCTAGATTCTTATATCTGTTTCTGAGTTCAATCTGTTGAGATATGTTGTTTGTATCAAAGCAATTTAAGAAAATTCTCACATAAGTTGTCATATATATATTTGTATAGCTAGAAAAGGAGAATTTTAAGTATATTGCCTTTTCAAGCAATTGGGATATTCTTCTTGGATAAACACTAAAACTACAAATGGAAGTTTTTTTTAATTAGTTTCAAAATGGAACCTGGACAGATACATGTAAAAAATGAAACTAGACCACTAACTTACACCAAATACAGAAATAAACTCAAAATGGATAAAGGACTTAAACATCAGAAGGGAAACCATAAAAATCTTAGAGGATTCCACAGGCAGCAACATCTCAGACATATGCCAAAGCAATTTCTTCACCAATACAGCTCCTAGGGCAATGGAAACTAAAGAGAAGTTAAACAAATCAGACTACATCAAAATAAAAAGCTCCTGTACAGCAAAAGAAACCATCAAAAGAAAAAGAAAGAAAGAAAGAAAGAAAGAAAGAAAGAAAGAAAGAAAGAAAGAAAGGAAGGAAGGAAGGAAGGAAGGAAGGAAGGAAGGAAGCCCACTGCATGGGAGAACATATTTGCCAATGTTATCCCCAATAAGGGTTTACTCTCCAACATTTACAGGGAACTCATACAATTTAACAAAAGGAAGATAAACAACCCAATCAAAAAATGGGCAACAGACCTAAATAGAAGGAAAGCCAAGAGACACATGAAAACATGCTCAGTCACTAATTATCAGAGAGATGCAAATCAAAACAACAATGCAGTACCATCTCACACCTGTCACAATGGCAATCATCAACAAATCAACAAAAGGCAAGTGTTGGTGAGGATGCAGAGAAAAAGGAACTCTCATGCACTGCTGGTGGGAATGCAGACTGGTGCAGCCACTGTGGAGAACAGTAGGAGTTTCCTCAAAAAAAAAATGGAACTCCCATTTGACCCAGTGATCCCACTTCTATGAATATATCCCAAGAAACTAGAAACACCAATCAGAAAAGATATATGCACCCCTATATTCATAGCAGCACAATTTGCCATAGCTAAGATTTGGAAACAGCCTAAGTGCCCATCAGCAGATGAATGGATTAAAAAACTGTGGTACATCTATACAATGGAATACTACACTGCTGTAAAAAAGAATTCCTACCAACTGCAACAGCATGGATGGACCTGGAGAGCATTATGCTAAGCAAAATAAGTCAGTTGGAGAAAGATAAATATCACATGATCTCAATCATTTATGGAAAATAATGAACAACATAAACTGATGAACCAAAACAAATTTGGAGACAGAGAAGCACTGATCAGACCATCAAACCTCAGAGGTAAGGCAGTGGATGGTTGGGGGAAGGAGGAAAGATCAACCAAAGGACTTTTATGCATGCATATAAGCATAACCAATGGACACAGACACTAGGGGGATGAGGGCACTATTCGGGGGGGGGGGGAGGATGGGGGCATAAGGATCCATATGTAATCTATATATATAAAGAGTCAGGGTCCATCACATCCAAAATGACTGAAGGCTCAACAGAACATCAGAAGTTGGTCCTGCAGTCAGTGCTGGGTTGCTATGGCAACTCAGCATTGACTGCTGCTGGTGTAGACATGGTGACCCAGCACTGACTACCTAGGGGGCGGCAGATCCAGCCAAGAGAGAGGCCTGAGAAGAGAGGCAGAGTCTGATCTGCAGCCTTTGTGGCAGCTGTTGTTCTCTTTGGGCTTCACCAGAAGTCAGGCCTCTGTTTATCTCTGGGCCTCCATGGGGCTGCTGATCAGCCTTGCCTCCATCATCAGGCCTGGAGATAGGCCCAGAGATGCTGACTGGCATAGAAATCAAAATCAAACCTGGGTGAATTGCGAGGAGTCAATGGCTGCCTAGAAGGTGGAGCTTTTGATGCTGACTGGCATAGAAACCAACCAATCAGAACCAAATCTGGGTGAATTGTGAGGAGCTGCTAGGGGGTGGAGCTTTTGACACTGATTGGCATAGAAAACAACTAATCAGAACCTACTCTGCATGAACTGTGAAGGCAGAACCTAAGGTGGGGGTTGAGAAGGGTTTTTAAGGACAACAGCTGTTTGATGTAAAAGGGGCCAAGGCAGAGGCAGTTAGGAGCAATCAGACCAGCAGGGTAGGGCAGATGGGAGTAAGATCAGGCTGGCATGGGTTAAGGGCAATCAGGCCAGCAAGGGAGGGTGGTTGGGGGCAAGATCAGGTCCTCAGGGGAGGGCAGTTGGGGGTGAGATCAGGCTGGCAGGGGGGAGCAGTTAGGGGTGATCAGGTAGGCAGAGGCAGTTAAGGGCGATCATGCTGGTGGAGGGTGTTAGGGATGAGATCAAGCTGGCAAGGGAGGGCAGTTAGGTGCCATCAGGCAGGCAGGCAGAGAGGTTAGAGGAAATCAGGAAGACAGAGAGGCAAAGTAAGGGCTGGAGTGAGGCAAGGTAGGGGCGATCGGGTCAGCAGGCAGAAGGGTTAGGTGAGATCAGGCAGGCAGGGAGAGGTTGGAGCTATCAGGCAGGCAGGCAGGTGAGTGGGTAGGAGCCAGTTGTCCCAGATTTTGAGAGGGATATCTGATTGCCGGTACAGGTATTGGGCTTCAACCAACAGTCGTACATTCCTCGAGGGCTCCCAGATTGGACAGAATGCAGGCCAGGCTGAGGAACCCCCCTCTCACCTCCCAACCCCGCTCCATGCATTAATTTTGTGCACCGGGCCTCTAGTAACTTAAAGAAAAAAATATACAAAAAATAATTAACAAAAAATGGAACCTGAAACTATATTAATGAACTTTAATTGATCTTGCCCTTTGCATGGATTTTATCCAATTATGCATGAATAATTTAGAAAACATTGGCACATTATTACGCATATTTTCCAAATTTTGACAAATTTCATTATATAACATTCAAAAATTCACATTTGTTAATATCATCACTGAACTCATGAGAAAAGTGATAATGCAACAGGAGGCTGTCAATCTCCAGGGGCAGGTAAAAGTTTTCCAAAGTTCCAATTTCCACTTGAAAGCTCCAGTTTTCACTGTCAACAAATGCTGTCATTTGCTTTTCCTGAAGTGAAAGGCTTATCTTTGGTTCATTTTCTGAGAAAATATCTGCCTCATACCTGAATCTGAATAACCATAGTTTGTCAGTTATGCTTTCAGTGAAAATAGTGTTCCATGAAAAGATAGGAGTGGCTCATTCAGCTCCTGACGCACAATCAGACAAGTGCTTTTCCTTGAGGCAATCATGTGCTTCTGTATGCAACAGAAATACTTTTTTGCATTCTTCCCATTTCATCATACAAAATATTAAAACTATGTCTTCTTTAGACTCGATATTATTAATAAAATTACTAATAGTTACTGCTTCATCAATGATGTTCTTACATGTGGATTGCTTCAGTTCAATGCTGCTGCCTTGATTCTTGCTAAGCCTTTAGCAGTTTTACCCCCCAGGACTTTGGCAGTATCAGTGCAAATACCAAAACAGTGGGAAAAGGCACATGCCATCTTGGTATTATTAAGAAAATAACCTGGACCTCATAGTCCCCCCAAAAGGGATTCAGGAACCATCCCTCACCCCCACCCCAGTTGCCCGCAAACCACCTTTTGAGAACAGTTGCCCAGGAAGGAAGCCGATGAACACCAGTAGTCTAAAGAATAGGGCAAGAAATTTTGACTAAATAACTAAGGACAGAGCCTTGGCCATCAGAATGCTATTCAAGCCCTGGTTCTGCTATGCTTTAGCAGTGTGAACTTTATACTTTTTAGGTTACCTATCTGTACACTATCTGCATTTTCTGGAGATATTAATAGCACATACTTTAGAATTAATGCATATACTAGTAAATGACAAAATGCACCCAGAGGGTGAGCACAGTGCCTAGAAGATAGTAGGTCAATAAGTCAGAAAGAAAACAAATCATGGCCAGGGAACTGTCTTCAAGGCACAAGAAGGAGAGAGAAAACCATTGAGATTTTTGTGATAACTTGATCTGAGGGAGGGAGAAGGAAGAACTATAAGCTCATTCCCAGATTGTCATTAACCCAACAGAGAAGTGGAGGTTTGTAGGGCATGAAAATCAATTCTATTTGGGATTTACTTAATTTGAGATGCCTATGAGACAACTGAGTGTCTAATTAGAATAAGGGTCTGAGACTCTGGGCTGGGAAATATTAAGAAATCTATGGTTGAACCTGAAGCTAAGAATATGCATTACACTGTCAACGATAAAAATTGGAAAGATGAAGAGGCAGGACTCCCGTGACTACCAATTTTTAAAGAGAGGAAACACAGGATATTAAACAAATAAGTCAGATCAGTTATATGGATGCCAAAGGAGGAATTTCCAAGATGCTAATTAAGAGGCATACAATGGATTTGATAGTTAGTCCAACTCTCTGACTTTAAAGTAAATGATGTTCAGGCACAGAGAAGCTAAGTAATCTTCACTCAAATGTCTACTGACAAATAAAAATTATTTCTCTGAGGCAAAGCATTTTCAACACATTCTATACTTGATTGATTTCCAATTATACTTGACATTTTTATCGTGAATTTTACAATTGTATGATTTGATTGCAAAGATCTAAGCTGTATGTAAATAACAACAGAAAAATAGTTATATATAGTTCAATTCTGTTTTCTAGGCTCACATATCTGTATGTTATGATGCTAAACACACTTCTGAAACTATATGAAGCCATACTTGTTAATGAATCAGAATCTGAAAAAAAAATGGCACAGTAAATATTTGGGATATGCTGTGGCATTACTGGGGCAAAAATGAAAGTTTATTTTTTGTTTTTTATTTTATTAGTGTTGGTTGTATAGACCATGAGTTCTCATTTTGTTGAATAATGTCAGTTTGGCAAATTGTGTTGGCCTATAACCTGATAGTATCAAGTCAGTCTCTCTCTCTCTCTCTCTCTCTCTCTCTCTCTCTCTCTCTCTCTCTCGGTTTTGATGATTATGTTACAGACAAAGTCAATTAGTTCTGGTCTATTACCATGGGAACAAATTTATGTCAGAGGCTGTAAATTTGCCATCTTCAAGGATAAAAAGTTGCTCTGTATCATACAACTTGAAAGATTAGGGGAAAATATCTACAATGTTCTTGATGGAGAGACTGAGTTGTCAGGAAAAGTCTGGGTCAATTACTGGGGCAAGGATGCTGTGTTTTCTTGGTATCTACAAAAGTGACTATTATAGGAAGGACATAAATCTAAATGACAGGATGAACCAATTAATCACCCTCCTATAGAAAAAAGTTAATAATTTTTTTAAAAGGAATTTTCATTTTGGATTCATGATTGTCAGGTATTAGTATTTAGCATATGTTCTCAGGCAGCATGTGACCAAGAGCATCATATATTACTGCAGGCATACAGAGAGCACTCAGCACATTATGAGGACCATTGAACACACTTCCAAAGCAGAATTAAATATTATTTTTAATATTTCAAAAATTTTGAAATAATGCCTGGTTGGTGTACCTAGCTAACTAGGTGGCTTTGAAGATTAAATAATAAAAGATAAAAGCATTGAATGATTACTGTGTCTTAGACATTCTGTTATATAATTTATGAATAATAACTTAATTAAACACCCTTATAAACTTATGAGGTTGATATTATTATTCTTCTCACAGTATAGATCAAAACTTGAGATGCAGATAGGTTAGATAACTTATCAATGTTACAAAATTAATAAGTCAAGGAGCCAGGATTTAAACCCAGTTGGTTCAGGAAATAGCCTACAAAATGATATGTTTAGTTTATCATTTCTGAAATTGAATTAGGATAAGTTAGCTACTTTACTGGGTTCTATACATATTTTGAATGGGGTGGTGCAACCTAAAAAATATAGCAATATAATCTTCACTTTTGTTTTAATATAGAAGATAAAACAAACATGAATGAATGAACAGTAAAAATAAAATCCACTTCTAATATATTCATGTTCATATGTATGTTCAGCACTTTGGAGTTATCTAGAGGTAAATTAAAAGCCTGGGTCACTTTCTCCTATGTCATGTACCTCTTGTTATCATTGGGGTATCAAAGAATTCAGGATTACTCCTAGTCTGAATAAACCTATTGAGAAAGTAAGTATAGCAAAGAAAGCACTATTCCATGGTCAAATACAAATTAAATCTAGACATTCACTACCATTGTTCCTTTCCTATTAGTTAAACATGACTGTCCAGACATAAATATTATTTATTGACTTGCTAATCCTATCTAATAAGAGTAATATGCAAATTGACCATACCTCCACTACACTCACAAGCCACACCCACAAGCCATGCCCACCAGCCAATCAGGAGTGAATATGCAAATAAACCCAACCAAGATGGCTGCAGCCAAGGAAAGCAGGAGAGAGGTTTGGGTTTCCTTGGCAATGGAGGAAGCCAAGCTTTCTGCCTGCCCTTGCCTTCCCAGGCCTCCACTCAATCCTAACAAAGTTTCAATGATAGAAGATAAATAAACTCCAACAAAAATGGCAACAGCCATGGAGCTAGAGAGAGCAGGAGGCTTGAGTTGCTCCTGGAGATGGAGGAAGCCAGGCTTTCTGCCTACCCTGGCAGGCCCAGTCCTCCACTCAAGGCTACAAAGTTTCAATTATAGAAGATAAATAAACCCCAACAGAAATGGCTGCTGCCATGGAATGGACAGGAGGCTCCAGGATACAAAGTTTCAATTGTAGAAGATAAATAAATCCCAGATTCCAGGGTCTCTGCTTGGGCCACAATGGGGGCGGGGGGAGGGGGAAGGTCGACCTGCAAACCACCACAGGCCCCTTGCCCAGGCCACCTCATGCCCCAAGGGAACCCCCACCCTGATCCAGGATACCCTTCAGGGCAAACCAGCTGGCCCTCACCTGTGTACCAGGCCTCTCTATCCTATCTAATAAAAAAGTAATATACAAATTAACCATCACTCCAACACACAAGATGACTGCCCCCATGTGGCCAAAGATCCTGCCCCCATGTGGACACAAGATGGCCACCACAAGATGGCCAGCAGGGGAAGGCAGCTGGGAAGGACCAGGCCTTCAAGGGAGGGCAGTTGGGGGCGATCAACCCTACAGGGGATGGAAGTTGCAGGGACCAGGCTGGCAGGGGAGGGCAGTTAGGGGCAAACAGGCTGGCAGGGGCTTCAATCAGGCTGGCAGAGGAGTGGTTAGGGGGTGATCAGCTGGCAGGCAGAAACGGTTAGGGGCAATTAGAAGGCAGGCAGGTTGCATATCCCTTGAGTGGTCCCAGATTGGAGAGGGTGCAGACTGGGCTGAGGGACACCCCCATCCCTGTGGACAAATTTTGTGCACTGGGCCTCTAGTCTTTATTCATATATATATTTCTAATATGCAAATAGACTGAATGGCAGAACAACAGAACAACCAGTCACTATGATGTGTGCTGACCACCAAGGGGCATGCGCAGAACATGGCAGGCATTGGCTGCAATGGGATGATGGAGCAGGTGAGCAGGGGTGCCAGACCAAGGCAGGGCACCACTCATTGTCATCAGGGCAAGCCTCTGGTGGTTACTGAAAATTCTTTGCTCCCACACACTGTGATCCTACCCAGCACTCACACCTGCTGCTGGCTCCAGGCCCACTCGTACCTGCTATCACAGCCAAAGCTGCCACTCACCCACTGCCCCAATCGCTGGTTGCCATCAGCAGTTATGAGCATTAGCTGCTGACTCTGATCACCCCTGAGGGCTTCTATACCTCCCCTTGCTCCTGAAGGGCGATTGGGGCAGCAGTCGCCGCTTGCACCCTCTCACTGCGCTGGCCCCAATCGCTCCAGGTTGGCAGCGGGTGTGAGTGGGGCTGGCACCAGCAGTGCTTAATAAGAGAATTTACATATGCTTTTCTCTATCTGAACTTAGTGTCATGTCCCTGGAAAGAAATAGCTACATGAAAGCATGAGCTCATCTCCATCTTCAGAACAATTTTTATCTCGGAAATAATTAGCTTCCAGGAGATGAAGTTCCCTGTGACTTTCTTCTTACCAGACAGCTATAAGCTCAGAGAGACAACTGCTAACTAATAACAACAATTAAGCCAACATAATTATAAACAAGTCAGAACTGTGGTTTTATTAGCTCCTGATTTTTTCTCTTGTATGTTTGCAAAATGAAATTGTCTGTTCAACTTCCCAATATTCATTCCACTTCAGAGCTCCGTGCTAATCATTGGTTAAGGAACAGGCATGTGGTCCAAATCTGGCCAACAAACGGTGAGCAGTCCACCATGTGGGTGTCTGTGAAAGGCTTCTTCATTGCTAAGAAGGAGACCATGGAGACGGAATTCTCTGTCCCCTGGAACTCATTGCACTGGGATATGAAACATGGCATTACTCCAACTTACAATCAGAAGGAATGACATTCTGAGGGCAAAGCTGACACACTGAGGGCAGCGGATCACAGAGACAGCTCTACCCATGGGCTCTGGATGGATCACTCAGCTCTTGGACCCACACCACCTCTGCACTGCTTTTTACATTCAATAAACATTCTTCTTGACTAAGACTATTTTAGACAGCTCTACTAGTGAGCAGCAGCTGATATACCAAACAAATAAATACTTCTTGTTGGTTCAAAAACTTGGCCGGTTCAAAAACTTGGCCAGTTCAAAAGCCAACTTACAACCAAATACTAACCACATATTTGGATATCTTTCACTCCATGCAAAATGGTGAATTATGGATCTAGTTGCCAAATAAATATAATAAAATGCAAGTAAGTACAATCCTGGGTTATTTATTTAAATATACAGGATGATATCTTTCTTAAAAAGAAAGCAAAATAAAAAGTTGGGTTCATCTTTTGCTCCCATCAGGAGCCCTTGAGATCATCTCTGCCATGTCCCTATCTCCGCTTACCTTTTTGTTCTGCTCTAACTGTCCTTGTTAGCCAATAGAGATTTTAGTTACTTTCCACAAACACAAATTTATACCCACTAGTAGTTTAAGCACCTTCACAGTACCTTTTTCCGGAAGAGCTCCTGGCCACTTCTGGGAATTATCTCATTTGTCGTATACTACCCCTAGAAGAGATTCTGTGTTTTTGCTCCAATAAGCCAATGCTCCTTGACAGATATCTCGTCTCTGAGCAACTCTGATGAGGCTTGATGTCAGCGTTTTTATTCCAGGGTCTGTGTAGAAAGGGAGCACAGGTGAAGTTAGTCCAGCGTCTTGGGTATTTGGACTGAATTGGTTGCTCTGGCTCTGGCTCTGCGTTTTCATACTTTGTTTACTCATAGCCCCAGATCAAGAACATAGGCCTGATGCCAAGCAGATTGTTTGACCCTTGTCAGCAGTGCCTTCTAGGGTGCTCAAAGAAGGATGGGGCCAGGAACCAGCGCCAGGGTCCTGGGTTGGGTGGGCTCTCCTTCCTCCCCTGGCACTGATTCAGGCACTCTTTCTGAAGGCACGCTGGAGTCCAGAGTATCTTCCTGTTCATCACCTCCTACTTACTCCTCCCTCTCTCCCCATCCCACCCCCCATGCTCTCCCCTCTTTACTTCCCCTTTGTTTCTTTTCTTCAAATGCCAGAAAGACCAAAGAAGCAGACCAGTGAAGTATGTTGTTACAGTGTTTTAGTTCTTTTTCAGGTCCCTTTCCTCTCTACCTAAAACCCTATATGATAATATGAGTAAGGTAAGACCAATAAGCTGTATTCAATGGCTTCTAAGAGTAAGCTTTAGTCAAGCAAAGGTGAGAAAAATCCAGCATACTAAACGGAGGCATAATATCCATTTCAGTATAACCATTGATATCATATTCCTATCAGCTATAACCATTAGCAATGGCTTAGCCCAGTTAAATAGGTGACTATTTCAAAGAAGAATATAAGTAATTTTAAAATCAGCAATTTTTATGTGTAAAATAATATTTATTTAATTCACTTATACAATGCATATAACCCTAACTGGTCATGGATTCTCATCAATAAACTTTATTTTATAATTTACTATGACAAAAAATACTAGCACCTTAAATCTCACTTTTTTATGTTATACATACTTTTAAAAAATAGTTGATTCCTGGTGAGAACTCACTCCTAAGCCATCAATCATTTCTTTAATCTGTCATCAGAATGATTCTCCTAAAACATGTATCCTACCATTATTAAAAATCTCTCCATCAGTGATTTGCAGTCAGTGTAGCAAAGTGTGCAAGTGCCTTTATGATCTGGCCCTGCCTCTTTTCCATCACCTTTCACTTTGTAGTAACACAGATCTAGCTCTGCCATTCACAAGCTGTGTGACATTGAACATGTTACCTAACCAGTCTACTTTTTAGTTTCACATCTATTAGTAGGGATTATAATACCCAGCAAAATAGGGCTGGTGTTAGAATTAAATTAGATTATACATGCATATGTAAGGACACTTGCAAAGTACCTGGTATAAAGTAGGTTTTCCATAAAAGCTGGAGGTTTAGTATTAGAGGTGAATAGTAACAATCTTTATATATAAAAGCCTAAGCAATTGGTAGACTGGTTGGCTAGTAGCTATAATAGGCAATGACCACCAGGGGGCAGATGCTCAACACAGGAGCTTCCGAGAGACAGCAACGTGCAGAGTGTCCTCTTGTGCACTCTGGGACTTCTGAGGGATGTTGGACTGTCACTTTTGGCTCGATTCCCCACAGGCCAGGATGAGGGACCACACCTACCAGAGGGACCCTGCTCATTCCACAGATACCCTTCAAGCCCTGGTGCCACCCCATGTGGGAGGTTGGCTGGGCCCATCTTGCTCAGTCCCACCCTGCCAGCCACCTTCTAGTTAATTTCCTTTCAATGTGCACAAATCTGTGCACTGGGCCTCTAGTAGTATTATAGTTATCATTTTCTATAAGATGATAGTAACTCTAATAATACCCATCAAACAGACCCATGCATTAGAGTATAAAGCATTAAATAATTAAATAAATGTATAGCCTTTCAATAAATGTTAGTTCCCTCTTCTTGACAGCCACAGGTTAATAAATGTTACTTCCCTTCTCCTCACAGCACACAAGTAACTGGGTTTTAAATAGCGTGGTCTCCAGACTGACCTATGTAATGAGCATAATGTTAAATAACCAAAATATGGGGACATGGAGGGGGATGAGGTAAGGAAGCCTGAACATCAAAGAGGGACTAAGAAGAAAAGGAGGAGTGGAGATGGAGAAAGTATCCCCGAAGGTTCTCATCTGCCCTTGTTCTCACTCTTATTCCGACATTTGAAAACACTTGGAATCCCAGGGTTTTAACATTGAAATGAGTCTTTCAGGTCATCTAGCTTCACCATTCACATTTTTAAGCAGTGGTCCCCAAAACTGAGCATCAGTGAGCTCATTAAAAATCACTGATTTGCAGATCAGAAAAATATAGTTTATGGTCTAGGCTCCGAATGGGAGAGTTGTTTTTTTTTTTTTTCCAATTCCAAGAATCCATGGGGAAATAGCTGTGAGCTCTGTGTATGGCATCATGATCCACTTTAGGCCTCATATTTCAAGTTGCATATGTCTCAGTAAGTTGTGAGCAGACATAGCTTACAAATTAACCATAATATAAAATTGTATGTCTTGAGTTAACAGACAATTGGGATTCTTAAAAGCAGTTCTGAGCTTCACTTGAGCTCTCTGTTAAAGAATCGGATTTCTGGGTTCAATCTCTGGAGACTCCGAAAAAGTCAGTGTGGGGCAAGACCTAAGAATTTACATTTTAAACAAACTTCCTAAATGAATCTGGTGCAGGTGGCACATGGGTTACAATCTGAGAAGACTTCTCTGAAGGAGAAGAGTAGAGGTTCCTGGATTTAGGAGATGGGTGCTTTATACAATCAAGGCTCTAATGTTCCCAGTAAGAACAAGTGGAAGTGCGCCAGATCACAAGGCTTTTATTTTTATTATATTTTCCTTTCTATTTTAGAAAAACAAAACAAAAACAATTCCTGCCTTGCCTGTGTGGCTTAATCGTTGAGCAGCGATCCAGGAACCATGAAGTAACAGGTTCCATTCCTGGTCAGGGCACATGCCTGGATTGGGGGCTAAATCCCCAGTAGGGGGTGTGCAGGAGGCAGCCATTCAATGATCATATTCTCTCATTGATGTTTCTATCTTTCTATCCCTTTCCCTTCCTCTCTCTCTAAAAATCAATAAAAACATTTTTTAAAAAGCATCACAATTAAAACAAACAAACATTTCCTAAAGGCTGTATATAAAAAGAAAAAATTCCTCTGAGAACTAAACTGAAGAAAGAAATTTTGCTTAAGACATAGAATTAGCAACACTACATAACATTGCTTAACAGATGTCCTAAATTTAATTTTACAAAAAAATATATAAGGTTTAATCTAATAAATTTTCTCCTGAGGGCTAAAACCAAACTCAGTCAATCCCATTTAAAAAGTGGTGAGATAAAACGGTTCAGAAACTTTACTTTCAGATTATCTAACACAAGTGTTGGAACTAGAGAATTCCCTCCAAATGGAGAGTGTGCCGTTGAAATGTCCTTCATAGAATTCAGCATTTGGAAATTAAGGGGAAGTTCATGCCACAAGTGAGGAAGTCACAGCTCAAAGAGCATGACAGAGGCTGCTCTGAAAAGGTGTCACTAGAGAATCTTGCACAAAATTGTTTTAACTTTATTTTTCTTCACCCATTTTTATTTTTACTATAGATGCTGCTAACTGTAATACTAATATCAACAATTGAATTTTTAAGAGATGGATTAAACTGTTTGTAGTTTGTGTTACTTTATTTTATCCTGACAGTTTATTTATTCTTTCAAATGTTCTAGCCCTAAAGCGTTAAATTTTTGTCTTACTCCAGCTCCATTTTTTTAACCATCGTTTTGTCTTTCTAGTTTATCCTTTAACTATTTGGGGCCATTTATGTTATTTTCTTTTCCTTTCATTCCATTTTATCTTCTTTTATGCTGACAGCATGATGTACCTGCTTCAGAATTTTCCAGTTCAAAACCATTTCTGTCATGCACTCAGCTGTGAAACCCCAGGGACTTGGCTCTGTGCAAGGGCTGCAGCAGATCCACAGCTGTGGCCGAGGAACTCCCAGGCTTCCCCAGCAGGTCCCAGCAGCGTTTCCCTTTGGGGAAGGGTCAGCCTTCCATATGGGTGGGAACTCGGGTTGGTGCTTCAACGTCTGAAATAGTCTTACCTTCCCAGCTGCTCATCCGGGTTGAGGCCCTTATCAAAAAGATAATTTCAAATGGCTAACCCACCAAGATGTTATGCAGTGAAATAACTGGAAGTTGGTCTAGGAAGCAAACCATCCGTCCACTGCTCCGGGTACTCCAGACATTCTCCTGAATCAGTTTGACCATCCAAAGGCTTCATGTCAACTGGAAACCTGGGATTCCTTTCTTTGCATTGTATAAAATTCATTCCTACGTTCACTCTAAAATGTTGTACCCAGGAGGTCATCTAGTCTCACCATTCGAGTTTTTAAGCAGTAGCCCCTAAAACTGAACATCAGAATCACCTGGAGGACTTTTTGTTAAAACACTGCTTGTCAAGTCTCACCCCAGAGTTGCTGATTCTGCAGATATGAAAGAGGTCCCCAATTCTGCATTCCTACAAGCAAGCACACAGGTGCTGAGGTTGCCACTGGCCTAGTGACTGGCTTACAGAGTTCAGAATTAAAGGTTTTCTGAAGTTAGAAACATATGTGCTAGTCATATTGCTCTCATTTTATATATATTTTATTGATTTCAGAGAGGAGGGAGAGGGAGATAGAAACATCAGTGACAGCGAATTATCCATTGACTGCCTCCTGCATGACTCCCACTCAGGATCAAGCCCTCAGCCTCGTCATGTGCCCTGACCAGGAATGGAACCTCAACTTTTTGGTCAGAGACTGATGCTCAACCAGCTGGGTATACTGCTCTCATTTTTATGATTTTTCAAAGATGACAATCATAGCTTCTCCTGCCTCATTTGTTCATTCATTTAATGTCCTGTGGTATAATTCCTCCAAACCTGGAACTTTGGAATGATTTATGGCAGTATTCCACAGAAGCATGCAATAGCTTCTTCACTGTCTCCCTTCCAGCCTGACTTCCCTATAGCCTCGTTTCACCCAGCAGTCAGAGTGATTTGGGGAAAACAGAAATCAAATCATGTTCTTTTGTTGTTCAGAAGCCCAGAGGCTACCTAATGAAAAGACCAAAGTCCTTCCAGTTGCCTATAAGGCTTTATGATACAGCCTTCCAGTTCCCTAAATTCATCTCTTCTTGCTCCCTGCCTCTGTCTAGCCCAATTGTTTTCTGGCTGTCCTCTGCACCAGCCAAGCACGCATACACTGTTCTGGCTCTCAGGAACACTCTTCCGTTAGACAGCTGAATGCCTAACTCCCTGATCTCCTTCAAATCTTGGCAAAAGTTTACCTTCTCGAAGACACCTGCTGTGCTTTTCTTTCAGCTTCTTATCCCACTCTATTGTTTCCAAAGCACTTATCGCTTTACTAAAGGCCCATTGCAGGAAGAGATTCATGCAATAGGCCTTCCTTCCCCTGGCTGCTGGCACTGGTTTTCCTCTGGCACCTGGGACCCAGGCCTTCACTCTGGCTGGTGCCTTCAGTCTTCACTCTGCTCCTGTAGCTCCCTCCACCCCCTGCCTTACCCTTCATTACAGGCATCCAGCCCCACCCAGCTACTCTGTGTCTGCCTGTGTGCTGCCCAGAGGCCCAGAGCAGCTGAGGAGTGGGGGCCACTGCCATCTTTGGTGGGTTAATTTGCATACTCACTCCTGATTGGCTAGTGGGTATAGCAAAGTGATGGTCAATTTGCATGTTTCTCTTTTATTAGTGTAGATTATGTAGTATACTAGAGGCTCAGTGCATGAAATTTGTGCATGGGGTGGGGAAGGTCCCTCAGCTCTGACCTTACCCTCTCTAATCCAGAACCCCTTGGGAGATGTCCAACTGCCTCTCTCAATTCAGGACTACTGGCTCCTAATCCCTCATCTGCCTGCCTGCCTGATCATTGCTAACCCCTCTACCTGACTGCCTAATCACCCTTAACCACCTTTGCCTGCCTTCCAGATTGCCTCTAACTGCTCCTCTGGTAGCCTGATGACCCCTAACCATCTCTGCCTTGCCTGCACCCAGGACCCAGGATTCCCTTCTCTGCCCGGTCACAGGCACATGGGACTTGGGCCAGTTTCACCCAGGCTGGCTGCAGGCACCTGGGACCATGGAGCAGGCAGCTTGTCCTTCTCCCAGGCCACAACCTGGATGATCCCCATTCCTCTCTCATGAGCTCATTTGTGCCTGGCTGGTCCCCATTCCTCTCTCCCCAGTGTTGAGTGTCTGAGCATTTATGGTGTGATGGTGTGAGGTTGTGATGACCATTTTCATATTAGCTCTTTATTATATAGGATAATTTGCTTATTTATGTTGATTATTCATTTTCTGTCTCTACTGGGTAGACTATGAGCCTTGAAATAAGCCAGCATTATTAAATATCTATTGAGTACAACTACTTAAAATGAATTCTACAACAGCTCAGCTCAACCTGACACCTATTGGCCATGTGCAGTAGCTGAAGGCTTGAAATGTTGCTAATGCCAAATTTTGAAATGATAATGTTTTGGGCATGTTGTTTCTTTTGTATTTTTTTCAGGTTAACATATAGAAATTTTAAATACCTATGTTGGCATCATATTTCTATTGAAGAGTGCTGGTCTATTATCCATCTTTCTCCTACTTCTTCACCGTCCTCCAGGGGATCAAACCCACAAGCAAATTCACAAATTAAGGAAGGAGGTAATACTCTAGTCTGAGATGCACTGAAAGCACTGCAGTTCTCTCTAGATTGATTAATTCTCCATATTATTTGGTCAGATTATTGTTCTTAAGTAATAGGATTTTGGATGAAGAAACACCTCAATGAGCAAACATCTCTGTGTGTGCATGCATGAGCATGTGGAGCAGAAAGAACATTTAAATCAGAATACAACAGACTTAGAGGAAGCTTTCTATTTTGAAATAAGTTGGCATCATGACAAGTAGAAAGCAAACAGCATGCTCAGCTCAATAATCAATCCTTGATCTGCATTCCTACCCTCACATCAGTTTTGCTTCAGCCATAGTAGCCATCTGAGTTGCCCTGGGCCATGTTTCTCCTACTGCTTGCTGGTGCTTGTGCTTCAGGCAATTTCTTTCCAGGCAACCACAGACTGTTTACTGACTGTAATCAAAATAATAGCGCACTGTTTTCATAACCGAGTGTTGATCCGATGGCCTTTTTCACTTGGCAACCTGAGGGAACTTGAGAACAGGGATCTTGAGGTACAACTTGCTACTTCAAGATGGTGGTGCTTACTTGACAAATTTCCTCCACTCTTTTGGGGTTTAAAATACAAAGGATGGAGTGTCATCCAGCCCAGAAATAAGTAGCTGTAATCACTGCCTTCACATCCGTGCTAGTGGTAAAGGTACTGGAACACAGGTGGTTTCAGGTGGGGCATATGTTCAGCCTGCACGTGATTCTTCACCAGCCAGAATCCAGCACCTGAGGGGCCTTCTCTACCAAGCATGCCCCACAATACAAGGTTATAATGGCTGGGGAATTGGATCACTGTGAGGCAGTGACAGTGTAATATCCCTGGCCCCATTATTTTAGAAACAAGTTTTAATGAAAATGGAAGGAAGGAAGGAAGGAAGGAAGGAAGGAAGGAAGGAAGGAAGGAAGGAAGGAAGGAAGGAAGGAAGGAAGGAAAGAAGGAAGGAAGGAAGGAAGGAAGGAAGGAAGGAAGGAAGGAAGGAAGGAAGGAAG
>JAAGEH010000393.1:21115726-21196094 GCA_011751065.1 Lasiurus cinereus | reverse complement strand
AAGGAAGGAAGGAAGGAAGGAAGGAAGGAAGGAAGGAAGGAAGGAAGACAGAAGAAAAGGAATGAAACTTTGCACTTCAGGTAAAATGAATGTTAGACTTGTCTCTGCCAACACTTGCTGTGACATATTGAACACTCAGCATCTCTGATGTTTAGTATCCACATTTGTAAAAGAGACAGATTGACTAGTTCTTTTGTAGTGTGTCCTTTAACTCTAAAACTCTAGTCCAGTGCCCAGGCTCTATCTCTCTGTATAAGGTAGACTCCAGCATTTATCCCTTGTGGGAATTACCTGAGGTGGGGCCATACTTTATGCTCTGAACAAGGGTACTTGAATACTGACTAATGATGTGACTGAGCTAGGCTGTGCTATACCTATTAGAGGCTGTCTTCCTATGCAGAATCCTCTAGTGCACTAGGGACTTGCTAGTTTTAAATGTAAATGGTGTTTATGATGAGTCAATAGGAACGCCTTGAATAGAGCATAGCTGGAATGTTGGTTACTAAAAGGAACTATTCATCGAATTCTTTCTAACTCTAGATATTCAATTCTGATACATAATTTCTGCATGAAATTATAGTATCAGAAATCCTCTCACCTGGGAAATTCTATCCAAATAGCGGTTAAAAAAAAAAAAAAAAACACTGACAAAACTTTGTTTAGTTTCAGTGAAATATGACAAGCCACTTGGTTCATTCCCCCCAAAACAGGGCCTTTTGAAGAAAAGAATAGATGAAAATATATATTTCTAGGATTGGAATTCAGTACCCAGAAGGTCTGTGTTTTACTTCAGCAGCTGAGCGCATTACTGGCACCAAAATCAGAGCAAGGGCCTGTGTGCATTGCCCTGATCTAGGGTCCTATCATGCCACTCACTGAAGCGGGAGGGACCCTGTTCAGAGATCAAATCTTTTAAGGCTAAAGGAGGGCCGGATGCTACAGGTAAAAGGAAATTACATGATGTAATTTTCCCTCCAGACAGGGATTACAGCCACCAAACTGCTAATGAGAGCCAAGACGGGCACATGTCTTTCCCATGCTTCCTGGACTGAGGACTAGCAAGAAAGACCCAGCTGGAAAGGACACAGTCATGAGGAAAAGCATAAGAAGAGCTGAAAGGAGGCAATTCTAGAAAAGACAGTACTGGAACTTCTGACGTTTCTACAATGTTCCAGTTGTGCCACCTAAGCTATTTCCTCAGGGACATGGATAATTCAGGATTTTGGTAAAATTGCCTGTCAAACAATAGGGCATTCGATCAATTCATTCTTTAAGTGTCCTACATTTATTTATTTATGTATTTATTTTGGTTGCTTTGGTTTATCTTTTTTCTTCTAGAAATGTTCTTGTCCATATGGATAGGGTTCTGGCATGCAACTTTATGAACTTAACGAGATCTCTTTTTTTGGGGTGTGCTCTAAAAAAATAAATGGGTGTGAGGTATAGGCTTTGGGGCAGATCTCAAGATTGAAAATAATTTCTGATCCCTCAGAAGTAGCTGTCTTGCATTCATTTGGCATTAGGGAGCATACCCTCATGCAGAGTTGAGCCCTGCAAATGGTGGTCTTCAAGCCAAGGCCTGGACTGACAAAGATGTATTGGACTTGTCCCTGTTGGGTCTGTTCGGAACAAGCTGGCTCTGTTCACATTCCTGGTACCATTTGACAAGTGTCTTAAGTTTTTATGACTAGTGTCCCACCTTTAAATACAATTAATAGACTTTATTTTTAGAGCAGTTCTAGGTTTAAAAACAAACAAACAGAAATAAATTGGAAAGTACAAATAGTTCCCACATCAAGTTCCCTTTCTTGTCTTCAATACTAAGTCTTCAAATTTTTTACTCAGGAAGAAATTAAGTAAATAAGTATTTTGTCATGCATAAAATTTCTCAAATGTAGCTTTTCTGAGGGATATAGATTGGTGGGAAAATATGTATTATTTTGTGATTAGTTTGATCTCACAGACTGTTGTCTGACACATGGTACCACTAGACTGCATTTAATGGGTATTTTAAAGAAATGTGTCTTACAGTGACTCAGGGTAATTTTAAGGCATCAAGTAAACAACATATCTAACAAATGTCTAAGACAGAGGTCATTATTGTGGCTTTGGTGGTGCATCTTAACTCTTAACTTAATTTGCATAGAGATCTGCATCATGGTTCAGATGTGCTCTGCCACTTTTTATTTACTCCTTAGCTCACTCTTTTCCTTTTCAAAATGTACTAAATGCTTTAAATAACAAGTTGGAATGCTTTTCCCCAAAGAATCAAGTCAGTTCTCACAGTTGTCACCATGTTGGTGGAGGCAATGGTTATATCAGCAATAATTTTTTTGCTCTCTACATTGACTGGATAATTTAAGGTGACCCTTCTTCAAAAAAGCATACCTTCTCTGTCAAAAGAATGTCAAAAAGCGTTTTTATTAATATTTTACTGATTTGTTATTTATATTTTTATTGCAGATTACCTAAGTGCTTCGTGTTAAAAGGTAAGATGTAAGTAAATAATGCAATCCCACTTTGAGAACCCAATCACTGCTTCACAGACATCCATCATGAATCTAGCCTCAAACATACCATTGCATTCCTAGTGTTTACCACACATGTATCGACCCTTCAGCTTCAGAATGTGGATATTCTCCTCCTGAGATTTAATAGATCTTTTTACACAGTGATCATTTTCCTGACCAGGTGGATAGAATGGTAGAGGTCGTGAAGAAAGCATAGTTAAGCAGAAATATGAAAGGATGTTTCTATAGAAGAAAGATTTTAGGATATAATCCTGCCCTGAAGGACAGAGAAGATTATTTTATTAAAGGCTACCACTGTGTCATCCCCAGCTGTGGGAAGGACTGTGAGGAAACCAAGATGGAAATACTGGGGTGTTAACACTGGGGTGAATGTCTCCTTTAAGAGTTGAAAAAGCTGAGTCACCTTAGGAATTTCTTTTAAGAAATGAAATTCATTATTAATTACACTTACCTATTAGATTATTTCATTTCTCTTTCTCTCTCTTTTTTTGAGAAATACCACTTTCTGAAAATACATTTTAGCATTTTGCCTTTTAAAAATGTATTGGTTTACAGATCTGCCTTGTCTCTGAATATTCCACAATTGCAGTTTCAAAAATTAGAAATCAATGTTTTGTTTCCAGCTGGCTGATCTGGACAGTCAAAGATTATTTTTCAATAGACACTCTTATTTGATTATTGAAAACAAGTTTCAAAGAAGCAATTCATAAGGCACAGGATGAAAATAAGGGAGTATTGCTGATTTTACAAATTGAAGTTTGTGGATGCTTATTTCCAGGTGTGCACAATATATCATAAGCAGCTGAACCAACTTTGTATTGTTAGTTTGCAAAATATATCATAAGCAGCTGAACCAACTTTCAAATACAGTTAAGGGTAGGAAATTAACAATTTGAAATATAAAACTGCTCACACATATAGAATAAATACCAACTTGTTCAAACAAGAAAGAAATGGACATGAATGTATTTTTTATTTTCTTAAGTATTTCAATTGTCTCTTTAGTTAACATGGACTCACTCATTAGTAATTTAAAGAAATTACTTGCAAGTAATTTTCACTTCTCTAGATAAGTTCCCACTAGATTCTCTTATTTTTCTCTGCCCTCCTCTAGTCAATTGGTTCTCAAACCTGTCTGCATATTTGAACTATACTTGCAGAGCTTTTAAACAAACACTAATACATAGGCCAGCCCAGAGGATCTAATTCAATTGGTGAAAGGTGGAGCCAAGCATTGTTCTTTTTTAACTTTGTAGGCAATAGTAACGTGCAGCCAAAGCTGGAGGCTGCTCACTGAATAAATTTATCAGGTTTTATCTCTTTCTGTCTTCTCTCAGAATGTTTACATGTCTCTTTGTTCCTCCTGTCATTTTTATTAGAGAGGTTTTAAAAATATAATTTTTTTCAGTTCTTCTTTTGCTTTTTGTTGTTTTTCCATTTACTGTCCAAGAATTCTCATTCCAGACATATGTATTTGATATAGATTTTTATCTAATACTACTAATTTTTTATACAATGAAAGAAAATGCAGAGGCATAAAAGCGTGGAACAGACTGAGGAATCTCAGAGGAAAAGGTGGAGGGGGGACAGATTAACCACAGAACTTATATGCATATACACATAACCCATGGGCACAGACAATAGTGCAATGAAGGCCTGGGGTGAGAAGGGGAGGCATGAGCAAAGTGGAGGTGTTAATAAGAGGTAAAAAGGGACATCTGTAATACTTTAAATAATAAAGATAATTTTTTTAAAAAGAAACAGAATGCAATGTGAATGTGAATTATACTTTTTCTGTTCTTCCAAAGCTAATGTAATAATATAATTCAGTTACTGCCATCCTATCTAATAAAAGAGTAATATGCAAATTGCCATACCTCTGCTACACTCAACCCAGTGTGAGTATGCAAATTAACCCAACCAAGATGGCTACGGCCATAGAGAGAGCAGGAGAGAGGCTTGGGTTGCCCCTGATGATGGAAGAAGCCAAGCTTTCTGCACACCCTGGCCGGCAGCTTCCGCTCCAGGCTACAAAGTTTCAATTGTAGAAGATAAATAAATCCAGGCCCTCTGCTTGGGTCACTGGGGGACATAGCCAGCCTGCAAACCACCATAGGCCGCCCCAAGTCCCAAGGGAACACACAACCTGATCCAGGACACCCTTCAGGGCAAACCAGCTGGCCCCCACCTGTGCACCAGGCCTCTATCCTATCTAATAAAAGAGTAATATCCAGATTGACTATCACTCCAACACATAAGATGACTGCTCCCATGTGGTCAAAAGATCCTGCCCCATACGGATACAAGATGGCCACCACAAGATGGCCAGTAGGGGAGGGTAGTTGGAAGGGACCAGGCCTGAAGGGAGGGCAGTTTGGAGTAATCAAGCCTGCAGGGGAGGGCAGTTAGGGATGACCAGGCCAGCAGAGGAGGAAAGTTGGGGGTGCCTGGATCAGGCCTAAACAGGCAGTTGGAAATTCCTAAGGGGTGCCAGATTGGAGAGGGAGCAGGCTGGGCTGAAGAATACCCACCCACCCCCATCCACAAATTTCATTACTGAGCCTCTAGTAAATATATAAATATTGATAGTAAAGCCTAATACAGTTGTTAAAAATTAATATTAAGAATGGACTTACTTGAGTTGTAATCATTATTGGCTATGATTAAAGATATTTTAGGACTTTGAGACCCTGTGGGACTCAAGGACATGTAAATATCCTATTAGTAAAAGTTAAATGACATATGTTTGCTCTAAATTTTAAGCTTTAAAGACAAATTTCAATGGTTTCAGAATAGGGATGAAGTGAGAATATTCTATACTGCACTAACTAACATATCAGTAGTAAGATACCCACAGAAGGGAAGCATTAAAAGCAACCAAAGACATGGAGAACTATTCCTTTAGGGAACATCCCCTAAAGGGTGGAGATGTAAATATCAGTAAGGAGGGAAGAGAGGTACACAGAATATTCAAGGATTTGAAATTAAAGAGATGGACAAATGGTGGGCAGCTGGGTGAGCCTGGAGTAGTAGAAAAATATCTTGAGTCCCAGTGGCTATGCCTCTAAAATCAGTTAAGCCATTTCCTCTTCATGAGGTTTATTTTCCCTCAATGGTAAAAGTACTGGTTGGATTGGGAAAGGATAAAACAAAGATAAAAACAAAACAAAACAAAAAACGGGCCCCAAATCTCTTGGCCACATCCTGCCTGTAGATATGTTTTGTTGGCCTTATCCAGTGTTGTAAGTAATTTGAAATAGATGACAACATTTAATAAGAGGAGGATTCCTAATGAAAATCTGAAGTTTTAGCTTCTTCGAAGAAAGGGTTTGATTTAACATCTCTTTGGTCCTAAAGAGCTCCTCCTCTTTAGCAAGGGCTGTTGAGTTCCTTAGTCCCACCTTGACTGGCTTCACTTATTTTTCCTATCTGCTTTGCTCATGTAGAAATTTGAGGTTTTTCCTGGAGAATTTATTCTTAGGGTCACTTCCAATCACAACGTAAGTTTTTTGAAAAGAAAATGCCCAGAATATTTTGTTTAGGTAGAACAAAAATAACTTACAAAGAGAACAAAAATAAATGTCACAAGCAAAAACATCAAGGAGACAAGAGAAACTAACAAACAGGTACAGGTTCTCAAATACAGGCTTAAACCCATACTGTGTCTCATTAACCCTATGCAAGAATATTTGGGGTTCTAGTGCAGAAGCACAATGTCATTTAGCAATGAGAACTGAGAGTCAGTGAATTATTCCCATTTGAACTCTTGGAAAAGGAAAAGGACAAAGTGTTCTGTACAACTCAAGTAAGAATAAAGTATATTCTGAATAGCAGGATATTAAAATTCCCAAAAGTCAGCTTCTTGGCAGAAAATGGCCAGAGTTATTTAAAGAGTGACTTCCCATCTTTAAATTCACCCATTGAATAAAACAATATTAAACCCCTGCTTAATAATTCAAGTCCCGTCACTTCCTTCACTTTGCTCCATCACAGAGCTTAATCACATGCAGGGCTCCCTACATGCAGTCTCAAAAGGATGAAAACCTAATTCACTTATTACAGAAATAACTCCAGACTTTCAAAAGATTCATCTGAACTAAAACAACCCCTGAGAATTCCCTTATACAACCACCTCCTTGCATACGTTTATGTGCACTGCTTATAAGTGACTTTGCAGGTGTTCTCTATTCCTATTATCTTGGGCAGAAACTTCTTTAAAATATTTTCCATTGATCTTTTATCACTTGACATTCTGAAGAAAAAAGGTTAGACTATAAAAAAAATCAATCATTTACTTGGCATATTAAAACTTGTGGTAGCCAGTTGAGTAGGTATTTATATAAATTATAAAGAATTATGTGTCTGGGTGTAGAGTCAGATTTCAGATCCGAAAGAGCTGGTGCCTCTCAGGCAGTGGAGAGGACAATGTATGTCTTTGCTTAGCACGAGAGCAAGATTTTGCTTATTACTGTTTTATCAAGTAAACTATAATTATCAATATTCTGCTCTGGATATACATCTGCACTTGATATGTCCTATTAAAATGTACCCTAAAAAAATGAGTTAATTTTATCCCAGAGTGAAAAATATTAGGTAATGCTGAACTAAAAAGCAGTTTCCCAATCTAAGATAAATGTGTGAACTTGCAACCCAAAGCGCCAATAGAATTGGCTTTTATCCTCCCCAAGTTTAATAACTATTCCAAAGGACAATCAAACTCACAAAGTAGTAATTCAGATACAAGATTCTATATCAATTGCCATTAAAATGGTTAATGGGCCAAGTTCAAGTGGAAGTAAAGATGATTTACAATTAAAATTAATCTAAATTTCAAAACTAGATCCTTAAAGCACAGAAGTATACTGTTAATATCCTGAATTATATTTCAGGAGTAGGTGAGTAATTCATTCTCATCATTTGGAAAAACTGGTGAAACATCCATCAATATTAGATAGATTGAATAATATATTTTTAGATGAAAAATGAAACATTAATTTCCAACCTTCAGTTAGTTCATAGTGTTTCTATACATGAATGGTAGTGAGAAAAAAGTAACCTGCTCAGTTACCCAGGCAAAGAAATTTCATCATCTAGTCACATGTTCATTCTTTGGTGGGGGAAAAACACATTTGTCTTAATATGCTTATAGTTATGAGTGCTTTCATAATTTCAACCCTAAAAATAAGGAATTGGAGTGACCTAGTATCAGGAAAATGAACTAGCAACAAATTCCAAGCAAAGCATTGTCTAATTGGAAAACCTTATCCTCATTCTTTAAGCCTTCTAAACTTTCCGCCATCTCAGATCTGTCTAATCATGAGCCCATTCAGTCATCGTGGCTGCCATGAAGATGAATCTGACAGCGCCGTTACTTGAGTCAGTTTAAAGAGGCCCAGGGTGGTTGAAGGGAAGAGTTGGGAGGCCTGGGGTGCTAAGAAAACATCCCAGCTCTAACTCCCGAAGATCCCAGGAGCACATAGCTGTCAAGAGCACAAAGTTGTATGCAGAGAAAACCTTGGGAGGGAAACAGGGATTTGCAGTATGTCAACAATTTCATCAGGCACAGTGGGCTCTTCCACCTTTCATTTTACCGTTATTAGGATTTAAGCAGTAGAGAGCTTGTGAGTTGATCACACAGCCAACATGTGCAGTTATTTGGGGGATTTAGGCTCTGTAATTTGAAGGTCATAGCATCAATTATTCTATGTGACTCTTCACAGAAGACTTTTGCCTAATTGGTCTATACTATTAAGACACAAATGAAATAAAGTTCCTTGCCCCCATTTTGTTAAAAGGAAAAATATAACAACACAAAACCTATCAAGTGGCATCTATGTATACCATTGGGCAAGAACATTCTTCTAGAACAGTGGTTCTCAACCTGTGGGTCACGACCCCTTTGGAGGTCGAACAACCCTTTCACAGGGGTTGCCTAAGACCATTGGAAAACGCAGATACGATTCATAACAGTTGCAAAAATTACAGTTATGAAGTAGCAACAAAAATAATTTTATGGTTGGGGGTCACCACAACATGAGGAACTGTATTAAAGGGTCGCGGCATTAGAAAGGTTGAGAACCACTGTTCTAGAAGATATCATGAAAGCTCTATAAACTCTCCAGGAAATGTCCACAATGTTAGCACTCATTGTCATTTTTACAGGGAACATAGTTTGCTGCTGTTTTAGCAAGGGCACTCTTCCAAGAAGAGAATTATTCACTTTTCAACTGCAGAATTTCTTGGCAGTTTCATTATAGCCTTCCTGTTGTGGTGAAAGATATTATACCATCATCACCAATAATAACAAGAAAACTTGTTCTGTTTGATGGGGATTGGATGGCAAGAGAGTGGGTACTTAATCATGTCTCAAGATATAGAATAAGCACTGAACAGACATTATTTTATTTAAACATTCTTGAATCAGAGGCATCGTCATGCCTATTTTATAGAAGATGTAATAAAGATTCAGAAAGTTTAAATACTTTGTCAAGTAATAGTGGAGCTAGGATTCAGTCTTCCAGCCCTAACTCTTAACCACTTCTCCACACTGCTTCCTAGTTGTTAGCACCACAGAAGGAACAGGCCAAGGACCTTTAAAACATCTCTCTTCCCTTGACTTCTCTATCCCCATGTTTACTGTACCACTAGTGGTACTATACAACACAGTAAGAGTCAAAGATGTACCAATTAAGCTGAGAAATCAACTGGCGAAAATCCAGACAAATTAGAAACATAAAATTTTAAAACTGAAAAGTGTCCTTATATATTTTATATATCCTTGATTCAAATTCACATCTTTTACAGGCAAGGAAAACATGCTTCAGTGATACTTGGTGTCAAATTTTTCTGAGGTGACAAAACACATTAGTGGCAGAATTTGAACCAAAACCTAAGACTTCCATCTCAGTATTCAACCTATTTATCTCTACTGCATCAATAAATTACAGTATTATGCAGTTACTGTTAGCTTTTTCTAAAGAATAAGATATACAAGCTTATTTGACATACATTTAATCAAAACATTTTGTGACTAACTTTGTCTACATCAGCTCTTTACATTGTGACTTCATAGATGGACAAATAACTAAGAGATTATTGAAACTATACCCCCCCAAACTGCCAACATTCAGGGCCAAATGTAAATATCCATTCATAAATGTAAAACAGCTCAATCAAGACCAGCTTCTGTGTTTACACAGAACAAAGTTACATTTGGTCACCTGTAGAGAGGCACGGCACGTACAGTACACACAAGTCAATTAACATCCATTTCTGGGAATGCTTTTCATAGAAGCAGTTTTGTTTATATCCTACGGTAGAAGTTCTAAAATATACAAGACCCAGGGCTTTCTCAGAAGCACCCACTATTTTGTAATTTTTTAAGGATGAGTATTATTGTTACTCATTTTAAAACATTAAGTGAGAAATCGGTATTTTTGCTATATCACTAAAAATTACCATTGCTTTTAGACCAGAGGCCTTGAGTTCTATTTTTAGGCCCTTTTGACCACTACTGACTGGGAAGTCAGGTTGAAATCAGAGGTCTTTATTTCACACAGGGCACTTACTACTCAAGTGACCGTGATGAAATATTTCCATGCAAATCCCTACAGTCATTTATGCTTCATCTTTGTCCTCATATGCTACACTACACCAGCTGCTATATTTAAAAAAACACAAAACTTTAAGGTATTTAAACCCCTTCTTTCAATTAATACCTATAGATTTTCTGCCAGTAATTTCTTATTTTAAGTATGTGATAGCTAGTTGAATGATGCATTTGTGGTTTACTCTATACAATATTTTAAAGAAAATATAGATTAAGTGAGTAATTATTTTTGGCTCATGCAGCTCTCCCTGGTAATTAATAGTAATAGTAATAATAATAATAACCAATTATTAAGTCTACACAGGAACAAAACAGAAATGTTTCAAGCTTATAAGACAATTCATCAAGAAGATATAATAAATACCCTTTAAGTCAATAAATTTAAAAAATAACTAATATGGAAATAAACATATCAAAATATAAAAGAAATTGCACATTATGGAGCATATAGACATCATTTTATTATTATAAAGTTAAATATCTTTTTTAATGATTAGTATTGGTGATCTTCTTCCATCAGTGAGAACAGATTTTTAGAAAAAAAGATAATTTGTTTCCAACAGCCAAACACCTCTCTATTATTATCACTCCCTATATTCAAAACAGCCTCTTTAAAGCTGTTAAATGAAAGACTAAGGCACAGTAATAGTTCCAGTTTCACTGTACACTTATGTTTAAAAACACTAGACACACTGGACATTTAAACAGAGATGTACAGCCATAAAATCCATTAGGTTAGTTTCATGTAATAAAAAATACTGTCTCTGAATACAATGAATCACAAACATCTGCATGTTCCTGAAACACAGGACCAGTAATGCCTAGTCTGTACCATAAGTCACCATTTCTAGAAAGAGGCTCTATTTCTATTGAGAGAGAAAGGAATAGTAAGCAGTTTACACATCAAATGATGTCTCTGGTAATTTACATTAAAATAACATAAGGTTAAAATAGCAGTATGAAGATGATTTTAAAATAAGAAAAATGATGTGGTAGCCAGATCCTATGGTGCAGATAATTAAAGGTTTTGCCAGCTTACCTGATAAAGGAGAGCCTTAGGGATCACAGCATAACAAAGCCCCGCGTCCAAGATGGTTAGAGTGCAGTGTTCCTTCTTTTGCAGTTGTTCACATTTTTGGCCACAGAGGTTTACAAATTAATTACAATGTTGGTTTATTTTTTTGCTTTGCTTTCTCTGTGGACAAAAACACAAAGGGACCTTTCCAGAATCCTCTCTGCTATGCCTCCGCTTCCTGTTCTGAGATTCACTCTATGGTACCCAACATATATCAGAAAACAGCTTTGAGGGGGGAAAAAAAAAAAAAAATGCTGACAGAAACCAAAGTGGTACCGCCATCTACTGGTAGACACATAGAATTGAATAAAAGGAAAAACAACCCCATTATTCTTTATTATAAAGTAAAACAATTTGTGATATGCACAAAGAGACTTTCTTGCATACTCAATTATTTGCACCTCATAATATGTTTTTAAATATTCATAAATTTACAATGTTGATTCATCCATAAAGTGGCACAATAAACAACAAAAAGCCCTACAAATTTCTGTTTGAAAATTAGTTTTTTAGATTACCATACACTCTAAATGTAAAGTTTTGCAAAATCATGATTCTTGTGGCCTGAAAACTTTTGTTTATTATAGAATGAATTCTAAGTAAGTAATCTGACTCTATAAAGAACAACGTAACCCTGGCCAGGTATCTTAATTGGTTGAAGCATAGTCCTGTACACCAAAAGGTTGTGAGTTCAATTCCTGGTCGGCACATCTGTAGGTTGTGGGTTCAATCCCCAGTCAGCACATATGTAAAGCAATCAGTCAATTTTTCTCACATCAATGTCTCTCTCTCTCTCTCTCTTTCTCTCTCTCTCTCTCTTTCAAAATCAATAAAACCATATCCCCTTGAGTGAGGATTAAAAGAAAAAAAAAAGAACAGTATCATGCACTTTCACTGGTAGTCTTTTTAAATTACTTTTTGGTAAAACATTTACAAGAAACAAATCTGAATGTAGAAGAATATTGTAAACTTCAGTGAGGCCTAGATAATTTAGATCTGTGGGTTACCTTGGTGTGTGTATTAATACAAGGAACAGTTGAAATTTATGTTACATGAGACAACTCAGCACTTACGTAATATATCTATATCTTTAAAATATTTTAGAAAATATTATTTATGAGAATATTGAAGCACACAATACATAAGCAACATGGAAATTATTTTTGTCAGTTTATTAAAAGACATTTCTCAGCTAATCCAATGCTTTCCTTTCATTTGACTTTTCATATTTACTTAGCAAACAACTGTAATTTATTAGCTTATTGTTAACTAGAGGCCCAATGCATGAAATCATGCATAGGTAGGGTCCCTAGGCCTGGCTGATGGCTAGGGCTTTCCTTCACTCCTCACTGCCCCCTGGTGGTCAGCACACAACATAGTGAATGATCAAACTCCTGGTCTCCCAGTTGAATTCCCGAGGGGATACTTTGCATATTAGCCTTTTATATATATAATTTAATGAAATACATTTATATTAATGGAGCACCTTAATTGACATCAGGCACTATGTTAGCTTCAAGGAGACAAAGATAAAAACACACATCATCATCAAGTTCCTATCATCAAGGGGATGTATAATGAAGAAAGACAAATATAATAATATTTTGGAGTGCTCAAGGAGTGTTATTTACTTAGTTTTCCATTCACATCCCCATTTTGCCTAATGGCTAAAATATAGTCAAATTAGGTCACGTGAGGCTTTTCCCACTGATTTTGTGTTTACACTAAACTAGTGCATGATTTTCCTCTTTCATCTCTTCTCATGGGCACTCATCTACCAGGTAAGTCCAGGAACATTTACATATCTGGACTTTTGTATGTGGGCATCTAGTGAGGTGTAAAATCCCATATAATCCTCAGGCATCATCATTCCTCCACACAAACATCTGTCAATGTGCCCGCAGTCCTGTTCAACCCCAAACACCCCATCCCTTTAGTTTTTATGGCAATATTTCCTCCTCATGACCTCAGGGTTTGTTGGCTTTTTCTTTCAGGTAACTTCTGTTCCTGTCCTGAGGGAGTAGGAAAGAAAAACAAGTAGCATCTGTCTGTTGTAGGGGGCAGGAACAGCACCAGGTGTCTGACGCTAAGGAGTCAGACCAAACCTGGGTTCAGCAACCTTAGTACTTGGGTTCTGGCTATGAAAGAATTCAGAGCCACGACCCAAACTATAAGAGAACATTTATTTGGTAAATCACTGAGGTGGAAGAAGTAATTCCTAGAAGAAATGGGCTTAGGAAGCAAGTTATAGAGGCAAAGAAAGGGCCTTTGGAGCTTGAGAGTGAGGAAGCAATGGTAACATGCCTGGGGTGGAGGGGTGGGAGAAGTAAAGGGAAGAGGAGAGGCCCAGGCTTTCTCCCAGGAGGGAGAGTATACTGGATCCTCTTCCTAAGGGTTTTAAGGACAGAGATTTTAGGGAAAGTCCCAGAGAAAGATTTTAATAGAATATTCATTGTCCTTTCAGGGTTGTGGTCTCCACTAATTTATTGAACAGCACTAGTGCAGGGGATAATAATTCAATGCAGCTTCTCTGACATCAGAGTTGGCTGGTTTTGTTGCTTATCTGGGCCTGAGCTAAAATACAACTGAGGCCTAGATGTTATTGAAATGAGTTTTAGGGACAAAATAGGCAGGTTTAGGAAGGTTTAGGGAATGAGAAGAGTCCATGAGAGAGGAATACATAGATGGAGACTTGAAGACGCCAGGATTTTTATCTTACTTGTACAGAGGATAGAGAAATGTCACAGGCAAATGGAACTATTTCTGGCCTAAACAATTAAAGCATCTATAAACCAAGAACAGACAGGGTTATCTTTGGCCTGAGCAATTAAAGTGACCATAAGTTAGACCAAAAGTAGCCCTGACCTGAGTAGCTTGGAGGGCTATAGGATAAGGCACAACTGAGAGAGAACCATAAGATAAATAAAAAATGACTCCAACCAGCAAGATAAGGGGGAGAGAAAATGAGGGAGGTGGGGGGGGAGATATGTGGGCTTAGAGCTTTGAAACAAATTCTGTGTAACAGAATGAACAATGAGAAAAGTGTGTGGGGAGGAGGGAGCGGGGGGTCCCAAATGAAGGAAAGGGACCATTTGAAAAAGGTCAGATTCAACCAAAGAACTGCATTCAGAGATCATAATAATCTGGCCACTCAGTATATGTCCTATATAATAAAAGGCTAATATGCAAATTGTCCCCTCTACCAGAAGTTTGACCAGCAGGCAGGCCAGCCAACCACTCATGTCCCCTGCCCCTGGCCAGGATGGTCAGACTCTACCCATATATATACTAGAGGCCCAGTGCACGAAATTTGTGCACAGGTAGGGGGTGTCTTTCAGCCCAGCCTGCACCCTCTCTAATCTTGGACCCTTCGAGGGATATCCAAGTAGGATTGGGCCTAAATGGGCAGTCAGACATCCCTCTCACAATCCAGGACTGCTGGCTCCCAACTGCTCACCTGCCTGCCTTCCTGATTGCTCCTAACTGCTTCTGCCTGCCGGTCTGATCATCCCCTACCTACTCCCCTGCCAGCCTGATTGATGCCTAACTGCTCCCCTGCCAGCCTGTTTGCCCCTAACTTCCCTCCCCTGCAGGCCTGTTCCCTCCCAACTGCCTTCCCCTGCTGACCATCTTGTTGCAGCCATCTTGTGTTTACATGGGGGCAGTATCTTTGACCACATGATGTGTTGGGAGTGATAGTCAATTTGCATATTATTCTTTGATTAGATAGAATAGAGGCCTGGTGCAAAGGTGGGAGCTGGCTGGTTTGCCCTGAAGGGTGTCCTGGATCAGGGTGGGGGTTCCCTTGGAGCATAAGATGGCTGGGTGAGGGGCCTGTGGTGATTTGCAGGCCAGCCATGCCCCCTGGCTACCCAAGCAAAGGCCCTGGTATCTGGGATATATTTATCTTCTATAATTGAAACTTTGTAACCTTGAGTGGAGGCCAAGGCAGGCCACCAAAGCTTGGCTTCCTCCATCACTGGGAGCAACTCAAGCCTCCTGCTCTCTCAGAGGCCATAGCCATTTTGGCCTAATTTGCATACTTGCTCCTGATTGGCTGGTGGGCATGGCTTGTGAATGTAATGAAGGTACAGTCAATTTGCATATTACTCTTTTATTAGATAGGATGTGTGTGTGCGAATATATATATTGGAGGCCCGGTGCACAAAATATTCACTGGTGGGATTGGGCCTAAACAGACGGTCGGGTCGGACATCCCTCTCACAATCCAGGACTGGCTCTCAACCACTCATCTGCCTCTGCCTGATTGCCCCTAACTGCTTCTGTCTGCCAGCCTGATCACCCCCTAACCACTTCCGCACCAGCCTGATTGATGCCTAACTGTTTCCTGGCTGGCCCAATAGCCCCTAACTGCCCTCCCCTGCCAGTCTGGTCACTCATAACTGTCCTCCCCTGCAGGCCTGTTCCGCAACTTCCCTCCTCTGCTGGCCCAGCCACCCCTAACTATCCTCCCTTGCCAGCCTGGTCACCCCTAACAGTCCTTCCCTGCTGGCCTGGTCCCTCCCGACTGCCCTCCCCTGCAGGCCTCGTTCCCCCCAACTGCTCTCCCCTGCAAGCCTGGGTTCCCCCAAAATGCCCCTTATTGCAGGCTTGTTTCCCCCCAACTGCCCTCCCCACTTGCTTGATCGCCCACAACTGCCCTCCCCTGCAGGCCTAGGTCCCCCCCAACTGCCTTCCCTTGCTGGCCTGGTCACTTCTAACTGCCCACAACTGCCCTCTCCTGCTGGCCATCTTGTGGTGGCCATCCTGTGTACACATGAGGCAGCCATCTTTCACCACATGGGGGCAGCCATCTTGTGTCTTGCAGTGATGGTCAATTTGCATATCACTCTTTTATTATATAGGATACACACACACACACACACACACACACACACACACACATATACACTAAGTGGCCAGATTATTATGCATTCAAAGATCATAATAATCTGGCCACTCAGTGTATAAACTTGAGACAAAGAGATACAAGGCAGGATTTTTATATTTTTCCTATTAGAGAGCAGGTTTTTTCCATTGGGGGGACCCCTTTGGGGACACCTGCCTAGATGGAGTTTGTACCTGCTTCCAATAAACTTCTACATTTTTTATTAAAGAAGCCTTTTTGTCCACAAGTTTATTCTTCAAACTTTGTGAGAACAAGACCCACGGGAAGAAAAGTCTGCACCCTGAACCCCACATTTCAGATTATCCTTAGGGAGGAAAGATGGGGGGGGTGAGGAGCAGGTCAAAATCGCTTGACCAGGGATATGCTAGGAGAGGAAAGGTCACCCTGGGGGCAAGGTTCCACCCTACAATTAATTCTGTACCTAGCCCTTTGTCCTTGCTCTGCTCATATCTGCCTATCTGCCTACCACCTTTCCAGGGCTACTCTGGACTGTAATTTGTTGACCTTTCTCAGGTCCCAAGTACTGCACAGTGCTCTGTGGATTTCAGACAAGTGCGGCACAATCTCTGCTACATTAGAATATTTTAGCATCTCATTTTTCTACCTTTTTAGCTAATCCTGGGCAGGCAAGCTATGTAGGGGGTTCATTATCAGAGGCCTCAGTTGGGTTTGGCTCCCTTGCTTCCTCACAAGCTTCCTTTCCAACCCCAAAACTGTCTTCCATGCCAGTAGCAAACTCCCAAGCTTTTCTCTCACATCTTTCTGTCTTGTAGCTAATTTTATTAGTTCTCTAGGTCTAATGAAACAAAGTACCACACTAGGTGGCTCAGACCAACAGAAATGTATTGTTTCCCACTTCTGGAGGTTAAAAGTCCTGAACCCAGGTCTGAGACGGGTAGGGAAAGGATCCTTCTTTGTCCCTTTCAGCTTCCGGTAGCTCAGACATTCCTTGATTTGTGTCAATATAACTCAAATATCATCTCCGTGGTATTCTCTCTGGGTCTCCTCACATCATTTTCCCCTTGTGCATGCTTATCTCTGTGTCGTAAGTTTCCCCTTTTTACAAGGATACCAGTCATTATATGCTAGAGTCCACCCTAATGACTTCATTTTAGTTCCATTCCCTCTATAAGACCTTATTTCCAAATACAGTGGTACCTCGAGATACGAGTTTAATTTGTTCTGTAACCTTGAGGCGTGGGAAACTATGAGACGCTTGAGTCAAGGTAAACTGGTGGGTCGTGTGCAGCTGGCCGATCCTCACGATTACTCAAATGTTGCTCATACTTCAAAGCAAAAATCGCTCGCTCGATGGCTCGTATCTCAAAAATCTCGTATGTTAGAGCACTCATATCTCGAGGTACCACTGTAAGGGCATATATTCTATAATACTGGGGATTAGGATTTCAACATAGCTTTTTGGGGGGGGAGGGGGAGGGGAGAACATGAGGACATGATTCAACTCATAACACTTAGACTGAAGCTTTTTAAATTTAAAACACAATCTGATAATTCTTTTATATGTTTCCCATGACAATTCCACTGAGGAGATAATGGCCTTGTTATCTGGACAGAATTTGGGAGGCAGAGCCTCAGGTAATAGTCAGGGAATCCAACAATAGTAACAATAAAGCCCAAAATTCATTCAGTGCTATGCACCAGAGAGACTGTTCTAAGCAGTTTGCTTATTTAACTCTGTTGCATAGGAGGTATTATATACAATTTAAAGATGAAACAAATGTGGAGGGAAGTAAAAACACATTAGTTAGTATGTCACATGTCATCTTGCCACACAGGCAATTATAATTGAGTAGCATAATTGCTGTGATACCAACATGGACCAAGTGTTGGAGGAGCATAAAGAAAATGAGCTCCCACTAACTTAGATACCTGCTGCTCACACTTTTTTGTGTGAAAATTTATGGCATTTTGCCATTTGATTGCGTACGTTTTCTGTCATGAGATATTTCCACTTTCTAATAACTTTTACCTTAGTACTACTTAAATAAATGTTAATTCTGTCAGTCCCTAGCATTCTGTACTAATTTCTCCACTAGTTACATACTTAGAAGTATGTTCATTCTAATGCCTACTTTTAGGAATCCCATATTCCAAAGTTCCCTTGCAATATTTTCTGAGAAACGAATTTCTTAGGTGATTCTAGGCTATGTGTGTGTGTGTGCATGCATATGTGCATGTGTGCATGTGTGTGTGTGTGTGTGTGTGTGTGTGTGTGTGTGTATGCTTTTTGTGGTAGGCAGTTCGACAGACATGAGCAGAGCAAGGATGATGGGCCAGGTACAGAAGATCACCAGTGCAGAAAGCCCCAGATGCCTAGCAACTGGCAGAACTGTGAAAACAAGGACTTTGCCCCCAGGGTAGTCTTTCTTCCCCTAGCATATCATGGTCATGCAATTTAGACTCTCTAACCTTTCATATCACTGGTCATATGGTTTGGTCCCTCCCCTGACCTTGCTCCCCTAGCTTGTTACTTATCATTCCATAGACCCCCTTGTAGGAGGAATAAAGGGCTGAAGAGTAGCCTCAGGTGACTCCCACTAGGGCCCTTTCACAACCTCTCCCTTAAGCATTAACCCCTAGAGATAACATCTAGGCCTCAGGTGTGTTTCAGCTTCTGGTCCAGACAAGCAACAAAATGCTAATCGATGTCACAGCAACATCAGGACCAGCTGCATTGACTAATGAGCCCCTGCCCTTGCGTAATCTGTGGAAACTGTTACCCTAGAAAGCTGAGGAATATTCTATAGAGATCCTCCCCTGGGAGCTCCTTTAAAATCTCCACCCTTAAAAGCCCTGAGGAGGGAGGACCCAGGTGCTTTGCCCCCTGGAACTCCAGAGCTCACTAATGCTTCTTCCCTTTTTATTCCCTGCTCCCCCACCCCAGGTGCATTACCCTTACCTCTCTGTCTTCTAAGCTCCAAGAGCCCTTCTTTTTCTTTTTTAATCCTCACCCAAGGATATGTTTCTATTGATTTTAGAAAAAGAGAGAAATATTGATGTGGGTTTAATACCCAGTTGGGGTATGTATGTCCAGCCACCTCCTGGACATACCCCAACTGGGTATTAAACCCAAAACCTAGGTATGGGCCCTGATCAGGAATCAAACCGGAAACCTTTTTGGTGTAGGGGTAACACTCTAAACACCTGAGCCACCAGACAGCACCAAGGGCCCTTCTTTTGCCTCTATAACTTGCTTCCTAAACACATCTCTACCTCCGTGACTTTCTATGTAAAATTTTGCATGTATTTGAGTTTTACTTCTGAGTTCTTTCTTAGCAGGACTCAAGTACCAAGATTGCTGAACCAAGGCCTAATCTCTGGACACATTCTGGTGCCATGATGGCAGTCAACATTTTAAAGAATAAATTCTATTCTGAGAACAATATGTAGGAATTATCTATACTAATAAAAAGGTAATATGCAAATTGGTTAGGATGCCCTTATAGTAACAACCAAACAGCAGGCTGCATGGAGTGACCAGGCAAGCAGGGGGGCAAGGGGCTACCAACCCAGCAGACAGGGGCAGCGAGGGGTGATCAGACTGGCAGGGGGGTAGTTGGTGGCAACCAGGCTGGAAGGGGGGGCAGTGAGGGGCAACCAGGCCAGCAGTGGGGGCAGTTGTGGGTAATCAGGCCAAGGGGGGCAGTTAAGAATGACCAGTCTGGCAGGGACAGTTAGGGGTGATCAGGCAGGCAGGTAAGCAGTTAGGAGCCAGAGGTCCCAGATTGTGAGAGGGATGTCCGACTGCCAGTTTAGGCCTGTTCCCTGGGATCAGGCCTAAAGTGGCAGTCAGACATCCCCAAAGGGGTCCTGGTTAGAGAGGGTGCAGGCTGGGCTGAGGGGATACCTCCCACCCCATGCATGAATTTCGTGCACTAGGCTTCTAGTCATGGGATAAAAATCAAAATTTAGGGGAAGAAAAAACCAAAGCAGTTCTATAATGAATTCAACTGACAATAAAAGATAAAACAGAATTATATAATTATAATAAATATCAATATAAATGTAAATTATAAATTATACCAAATTTAACAAGTAGAATTTACATTTTAATGTGGAAATATTAGTCTCACCTAATTCATATATTCATTGCTAACATTTGAAATTGCTTCATTAGTTCTGGCAATGAGCAATAATTATTATTCCAAATATTTAAATCTAATTTAGCAATTCTCCTTTAAATTTTCTTAGCTATCTCCCTATCATTGCCTTTCTCTCCTTTATAATTTGGAGCAGTGGTTCCCTAGGTCTAGTCCAAACACCTTTGTTCCATGCACCTTTCCCAGTCAGGGTATATACCTAAGTTACCCATTCCATTCCTGGTTGCAGTACATGATGGAGGCAACTGACCAATGTTTCTCTTTCACATCGATGTTTCCCTCTCTCTCTCTCTTTCTCTCTCTCTCTCTCAAAAAAAAATCAATAAAAATATACTCTTAAGTGAAGATTTAAAAAATACATTTACAGTATTACAAATATATTAATTATGTACCTTCATACTATTTATACATATTTGTCCCTCAGTTCTCTTTTTGAGTCTAGAATGGATCCCTTCTGCTATTTGAGGAGATGCTGAAATCTGTCTTCTTTCAGAAGGCTTCATTCATGCTAATATTTAGCATCTATGTTTGTTCTTAGTCACCTTGATAGCAAACTTACCTACCATTGTGCTTGCATTTATTTTTATTAGGTATGAATTTAAGCAAACATAAGTTAATGTATATTATATTCTTTCTACATTTTCACCTCTGTATCCATCCAAGAGCAGAATCTCCTATTAATTACTGATACTAACTCACTTTTGTCCAGTGTTTTTACATAAGGTTTTGTAAATTATAAAAAAGGACCAGATGTTCTTTTCTGTTAAAATGTAATTAAATATATTCACATGTATTATATCTTTGTTCTTTACATCTCTAAAATGTTAGAAATGTACATATTTTTCACATTTGTAGATGAAAAAATTTGAGACAGAAAAGCAAAAATTATGTGGTGCTAACAATTGGTTTAAAAATGGGATAATTGTCAGTTTAAAGTCTACTCAGAAGACAATGTAATTTTACATCAAGGACTCAAATATTCCAGATATAATAACTGTCAAAATATTACTTATTAGTATAATTCAGTTCAGGAGAATTAATATTTTTTTTATCCTTACTTTAAAAGAATAATGCAGTACAAATTACTATATTTCTAAGTGGTTTCCAATGTAGATTATCCTCCATGTTGTGGCTATACAGCTATGTGATTACAACCTCCTGAAGGTATCTTGGGCTAATTTGTCCCAAGTTTATAGTGTTATTCTTTATTTCAAATTATTTTCATCACTGCTCTTCTCATCCCCATTTTCCTCTAACACCTGGCCAACTGCTATTTATTCTTGAAGACTCGGGATAATGAACTTGATATCCTATCCTGTTCTCCCCACAAATGTCTTAGACACCCTCCTCTGTATTCCCCAGATTATGTAAGTAGCATTCTATGCTATGGTTATATTTTGTTATATCATCATGGTAGTATTTTTCATCCCTCACTGTAAATGTTGGCTTCTTTCCAATCATTCTCTTTAACTCTCTCCTACACAAGGCTATGAATTCCTTGGGAGCAAGTACTATATTTTTTATATAGTCTTTTCATATCCTTTTCTTTGTTTTAACATAATGTCTGGCACATAGTAGGTATTCAGTAGTATCTTTATGCATAGGATGTATTTGTGACACTGTTTATAAATTGTTGTATTCTTTGTCTCTTCCATTTAGAAAGCCAGTTATGAGAAAAGCCTTGATATTTAATACCAAAGTTAGAACAAGATCCTACTCTATTTCTAAAAGGCAGGCAAACTCACTCCAACTTCCCAAGGGTGCCACAGTTTGTGGCAATCTATAAGGGCAAAGTATCTACTTAACTGCAGTCTTTGAATACTACCCTTCATATTACTGTGCACATTATTGGAAACGAGAATGCCATTTATTCAAATAATTGAATATTCTTTGATGCTTGTAAGCACCCATTAAATGTCATGGGGTTTCATTATACACAGACACATGTGAAGCGGGTTCCGTCAGGTGCTGGAGATACACTTCCCTGCTTCTCTCCAGATTTATGGATAATATGTTTACCCATATGCACACACACTCTCCACTCTAGGGCTTTGTGACTAAGCAGCAGACCTTTTTTTTTCCTACACAAATTTGATAGTGTGGCGCTATCAAACAATCAGATTGACTAAGCTAATGGGAAAAAGTATTTGCTGTTATTTCCATGATCTCTTAGGATTCATTGCTAATTATAAGTAAGCACTTAGACAAGTCACTTATACAATCTCTAATTCTATCTTCTAAAATTTTCAGGGTATAAGTAACTCTGTCTAAATGTATGCATGATTAAGTCAATATGAGAAGAATTAAACTTTTAATTTTTTTGAAAATATTTACTTGAACTCCCATTAATAGTTTACAGTTTATTTAGCATTATTTAATGCTAAAACAATAAGAGAGGAAAGCATGCTTAGACCCTATATCTTCTGAGTCTAGAGGGTATAACTATTTGAAAAACTTCTTATGTAAAGTTAGAAAAAATAGCAAAAAGTATTCTTCACCGTTCCTAAATTCATTTTATTATAAAGAAATTAGATTAAAGAAATTATATTTTAATCATAATTGAAATTGTATTAATAATTTATAAAATAACTTTCCTGTTTAAGTTTACACAGTAGATAAATGCAACTTTCCAATGTGCTATGGGCAGAGAGGGACTGTTGAGAGAATAATGGAGACCAAGGAGTGTGGGAGGAATTGGGAGATGCTAATAAAGAAAAAACTGGAAAGGAAGCAAAGAACTACATTATTAAGGGACTCTATCTACTAGAAGGAGTCCAAAAGTGAAACTTGGGGTTTTCTGTTGTAAACCTAGGAGAAAGGTGTTGCTATGCATAGGTTGATGGAAGTGGAGATAGATGATCATCTATAAATTTGAACGATTGAGCCAGACTGGCCAGGGGGAAAGGCCACAGGCATATTAGCCTTTTATTATATAGGATGCTAAGACAGTTCTTGGTAAAATCAAGAACTCCAAACAACAGAAGTACTCATATCCGAAGTTTTGAATTGCTAAGTGTGGAAACAAAAAAAAAATTAATGGCAAATACAGAGTTTATGGATAGCAATTTTCAATCTATTATACCCAGGTGTGTAATTTCACATTCAGTAATTATTAGGGTACCTCCACCCATCATATTGTGGATGAAAAAGTGGCCATACTAAACCTGACAAGCTCAGGGGAGGCCTGCATGGCAGCCTTGTAAATTCAGAGACTGAACGTAACCACATAGGATGGTCTGAAATTAAAACTTCCTAACTAAAAGCAAGTCATGGAGGGTAGTCATGTTCTAGCTCTGCCAATATCTTTCTTGACAAAGGCCAATCTTTACCTTAACAGAGCCTGTGTATTGTCTTTTTGCATCTATGATAAATACCTTTGGATGTCAGGGTAATCTTTTTCTAGATCTCTCAGGGCACAACCTCCCACTAGAGCAGAGACCACATCCCCTTATTTTATCTTATTCTCCAGCATACCATCTCTATGGGCTATTAATTGTTAACTCTCTTTTATCCACTGATATAAAAGAAATATGTGTCTGTCTTACTTTTTACATAATCCCAGAGATTTCCCCATTTTGCTTTCTCCCATCTCCTAATCTCTCACCAATAGATTTCATGTAACTACCTTACATCTTCTCCTTTGATTGTGATGTTTAAAATCAAGTGCAAAACTGCTATTCTATGAAGTATTTTCTCAATCCCGTTGAGGTTTTTTGCTTCCCCGCAATTGTCATCAGTTTGGCTCACATAAACTCATAAAAATTCTCTACATGTTTGGACACTTCTTGCATTGACAATATCAAAGTTCCAGAGTCTTGCATAGGGCTGAATCATGAAGGTGGGAATGAGGAGTTCCATTTTTGGTCTGATATTTGCATAGGTCACAAGGATTCATTTTATATAATAAAAGAGTAATATGCAAATTGTCTCCTCAATTGGGAGTTTGACTGGTGTTCCACCAGGGAGTGAGGCTAGCCTGCCAACCTCCCCTCCTCTGACTGCCCCACCTGATAGTCCCCAATCAGGATTGGTGGCCAGATCCCACCCATGCACCGGGCCTCTAGTTTATTTAATAAATACAGGTGTTGGCAAAGTAAGTTTATACTTGTGAGTATGCAAAAGTGTGCTTGAGTATAGCAAGTAGACTACAAGAATGTGTAAATAATGAAGGCCAGCAATTTGAGCACTTATGAGATTGTACCTAAGTATACTGTGCCATCATGACTTCCTTGAGTTAAAGCTACTATAATAATCATAACCTCTATGTCTGTTTTCATATGAATTACTGTAAACCTACTTTCACCAATCCCTGCATTATTGAGCATCTACTGTTTGCTAGGAAATATTTTTGGTGCTTAGAATTGATAAGTAAACAAAGCAAAGATCCCCACTTTCAGGAAGCTTATATTTTAGGTGTGGGGAAGATATAAACAATAAAAATAATCATACTGGACTAGTCAATTATGTACTATGATAGAAGATGAATAGTGTTAAGAAGCTAAAGCATAGTAAGATTAGAATGTCAGATAGGGTGGTGGGTTGCAATTTTATGAATGATCATACAGAAGGATTTACTAAGATGATAAATTTAAACGACTCATGTCTGTGGTAAATTTTGTCAAAATATTTTTGAGGCTGAGAGTCTAGGTGCCTGGGTTCATGTCTTTTGGGTATAAAATTTAGTCATTCCTCTTCAAGGTTTTTGCCCCTTTTCAAGCTGCTAGAGAAGAGGACCGTGATTCCTGTTTCTTAAAAACCTACTGCTCTCAGTCTGTATGCCAGTTCAAGGGCTAACTGCAGAAATCTCTCACTGTCTCTTCTCTCAGTTTCTCTTAATTCCTTTAAACCCTAACTTCCTTCTTGTTTTTATCACACTGTAATTTTTTAATCTACTATTTTCTACCCAGTTTTCTAACTTTAGTAGTTGGGACAAGTATTGAGTTGCATTTGCTATAAGTCTTGTGTGTGCTTTCAGAATCTCTTGCACATTCCCTTCTTTGTCTTTATGGCTTTCTGGAACAGCTTTCTCTCCTCTGGACTTGTATCAAACTCTACATTATTCAAATTGGAAGAATCTACTTTCCTGAGTGGTTGCTGAGTGGCTAGATGATGCCACTCAAAAGTGAAAGGAGTAAGCTCTTCTTGTTATTTCTTTACATTCTACCAACATTTTATTTAGATTCTGGTGACCCATTCCACTGATGTGGAACAATATTTAAACTGTAATGTTCAGGACTTCTTGCCTCCCCTCCTCATCACCAGAAGGGTCGTTTCCAAGGCCTTAGCCAAAATCTTCTATTCAAACAATTTACTTCTCAGTTTTTCATTAATTTGCTCATATATCCTTTTATCTTTCTGACCTTTTGATATAAAAATATGGCCATAAAAATGTAATGGCTTATATTTGGGGGGCACAATGATTGGCAAGCACTGGTTATGTATTTCATAGGGATTCCTTCCCTCCCCCCAGATCTATGAAGTAAATGTTGGTATTGTCTTCATTTGTAGAAATTGTGGCTTAAAGAGGTCAAGTGACTTGACCAAGATCACACAGCTGGTGAATATAGGATAGGGATGTCATTAGTCACTGAACTTTCACTTTCACAGTGAGGGATTTGGTAAAAAAGCTGGTTTGCTTCTTTCAGCATTTATTATGTGTTAAATAATTATTCAATACACTAGATCACCAAATATATTGACTCAGAGAATGTAAATATTTCCTTGTCCTTGTAATCTCTAAATTTTTTTATGTGATTCCTTGTACAACATATTTTATGCTTTAAATAAGTGTGGAAATGAATGGAACAAAACCATAAAACAAGTTACAATAGAATATCTCTGAAAGGAATAGTTTTTACTATAACAAAAGAGGTAATGTGTTTTATAATGCTGTAGAATCTCCAATCTGACACCTAATGAAGAAACCTAAAAAAATATATATAAAAAAAGGTAAAATCAAGAACTCCAAACAGCAGAAATATTCATATCAGATTTTTGAATTGCTGAATGTGGAAAAAAAATTTTTAATGGCAAATACAGAGTTGATGAATAGTGATTCTCAAATTTGACCCAAATGAAAAGGGTAGCAGCCACACAATTGTTAAGAGTAAAAATCCAAAAATCCCATAGGGAAATGTTAAGTGTGTTACTGTGTTTATGCGTAGATCGTAGAAAGACAAAGAAGTAACTTTAGCATGCAAAATTTGGATCTATGGAGAAAAATATATATATAATTTACCACAGATCTACACAATTGTGTGGATAGACCTAAGCAATTCTTATCTCCTCCTTAATAAGTATTACTAAATATCTTTTAAAATCTTTTGGATGACACTTGCTTTTATTTATTTATTTATTTATTTATTTTGCTTATACTTATTTCTAGCAACATAAGTCCTTTTTGTAAGATTTCTATCTGGAAAATAATAGTACTTTTACTTTCTTTGCAAAATGTTTCTCCAGCTACAGGCAATAATTTGCCCCAAATTAGCAATGTGTAGTCTTCTAGAAAAAATTTTCCCTCTGCTACCCAGCTAGACAGGTGGCTCTGTTTTTGGTTCCTGTTGCTATGGGTCACTGTACACCTGGACTCAATTGTTCAGTCTCAAATGGAGCAGGTGGGATGAGGGTGGGCCATCCTATGGGACATAAATGGACATAGCATGGTGCTTTGCAGCCGCACTGAGTGGGTGGGCGGGCGGCCACAGGCTATGGTAAGCTCAGGGAGGGAGCCAAACAGAAGGGCTGATAATGCAAACACAGACTTTAGAATCTAAAATAATTCCTGGCAGTAAGTAGGGTCTGGCAGCAGTTCACACAGTAGTTAAATGCTGATTAACACCAAGGCAGGTGCTCTGCATAAGCTGGACAATTGTAAGCACTTGAATAAATATTAGTTGTTCGTTTATTCTCACTGTTTTAAGAGTCTCAGCCTCCCAGTCTTTAGATAGAGGCTACTAATTTACACTATCTAGGCATTTATTTATTTATTTATTTATCTATCTATCATTCATTCTTTCATTCTTTCTATTTTAAGAAAATAGCAGAGAATGTAGCCATGTTAAAGCCAGGCTGCAGGTCCCTTGACCTAGCTAGGTAGGTTTATAAACATAAATAAAAGTGTCCAGCCTCATTAGCGCTCTATCTCTTAGAAACGGAAACGTCAAAGTAAGAATCATGTCATGTACCTGTACTCTTTGATTATTATGATACATCAGAAACATGTTCAATGTGTTTTATGTGAAAATAATATGATATTACTAGTAAAGGATATTATGATACAGGGAACCTCACTTTCAAAGTTTAAGGAATCATTTATGAAAGGAATCTGGATGTTTAAAAATATTAAAGGGTATTTATTTTCTTAAGAATTTACTAAAAACTTATGATGTGCCACTCAATTTGCTGGATTATGGGACACAGCTAATAATAATAATAAAACCGGTCCCTGGCCTCAAGGATCTTACAGACCAGGGAGGGAGACTAACAACAGAGCAGTTTCAACAAGATGAACATCTGGAGATGAAGGTATGCACAGGTGCTGTGAGATACCTGACTGGGACTGCCCTGCAGAAAAAACAAAACAAAACATTCTTCCTTTTGTTATGTGAAATAAAAACAACTTTAAAACTGGGATAGCATTTCAGATGTGTAAATGTCCTGAAGTCACTCACCTTACATAGGATAGTCTCTGTGAAGTGTATTCATGGATGCTTCTAATAAACTTTTTCAAAGGAAATCATGTGGCCCTATTGACACCACGTACATTTCAGAATTCTATGGATTCTGAGTTACGGAGCCTGTATTCAAAAGACTTAAGACAAAGGAGGCAATAACAGGCTAATGAACTAAAATTTGTAGGAACTGCAGGTCATTTGTGCTTATCTGGGTCCAATTCCTGAAATGATGATATTTGGATTCCTCTAGATTTGTCCAATAGCTTTTTATTGTTTATTTGTTAATCCTCTAAATATTAGCCATACTTATTCTATTATTTGGAAACCTTTGAAATAATATAATTATTCTAGATGGCTACTAAAATGCCTAAACAAATTATACACAACAACTCCCATTCAGGAGCCTGAAAAATAAGCATCCTCATACACATAGTGACAATGTACAATGGACCTTTGAATGTTGGATTTTTTTCAATAAATACCCATTCTGTTTTTGATCCACAGTTAGGAGTATACAGATGTGGAGGGCTGACTGTATGTATTGATCTATACCATTTTACTGGAAAAGTTGATCATTTGGGGGTTTTGTTATCCGAGGAGGTCCTAGAAAAAATCCTCTATAGATACAGGACAACTATGTTTTGCGAAAGTCAAAAGTTATACTCAGATTTGCAACTGCATAGGAAGTTAGGATCCCAAATTCTGGTGTTGCTCAAGGTTCAACTGTAAATACTGGACCATCAATTTTAACAGAATATTCATATTCAGATTATTCAATAGCCAAATAATACATTTAATAGATAGAGCTTACAAATTATGATCCCAAAAGTAACACTATTTTTTAAAATAGTATACAGTGGAAGCATTTCTTCCCCTGCTCTTGGTTCAAATCTTGGGCATGCCCAATAACTTTTTAGATCACTCTTAAGTAATACAAAGTCATATGGTCTTGTTTTGTCACAAACATATTCTAAATTTACTAACTGTATGTATCTAGACCAATGTAGAGAATAAAACTTCAAATTTGACTTAAATTTAGGATTTTCTTTCCCTTTGGTGGAAATTGAAAAGCAGTCCTCTCTTTCCTCTCCTTGAGATTCCACCTCTCCTCCCAGCATTGCACTCGGGTTTGGACCCTTCTATGATTAAAGATGGGTGGAAATGGAAAGGGGAAGAAGGAAAGTTCTTACTTGGTTAGTAAGTTTGTAAGATGGCTTCACCTTGACATCTCAGAAATTACCAGAGTTTAAAGGTCATTATTTTAAGACTTACTTTTTAGAGTGAATATTTAAGAATATTTGACTACCTTTCCCTTCACAAGAGCATTACCCCACAATCCTGGCAAAGTGTTTCCTCCCTCAACTCCTGGTTTTCTGGCAATCACTTCAGGAAGATCACTTGTATACGTCACATTGCCTGCCTTTTCAAATGGCAATTGCTGTTTCTTTCAAACACTCAAAAGTGTTTAAAAATGATTCCAGAGTGGAGAAATGCTTAAATATTTTTTTGCTTAAGAATTTCTGGGGATGGACTTTAATCTAAGTGCAGAAATCACTTTATTTCATTTTGCAAAAGTAGAATTTGCCAAACATATTTTTAAATGTATTTGAGGCTTACTGTTTATTAAATGGAGCTTGTATTAAACTCCATGATTGATTCCAGGAAAACCCCTATCACTATGCTTGAGGTGAAGACTAATAAGCCTTCTCTCTTAGTGGAGGGTGTTTTGGGAATTAATCAGCAGAAGATTTTTTTAAAAAAGCCTCTTTGAAAATCCCCTCTAATTTCCACAGACCAACTTTTGTCCCCTTGAGGTGGATTGCAGGGTTTAGAGAGTCATGAAACTTGTCTCAGATATGGATGTCTGGAATCTTCTTTGGAATACAGCATTTTTTCTTAATTCTTATGGGTTTTTTGTTGAAATTTCTCATTTAAACACCCTGATTTTATCTATTATGTTTAATCGATGGTCATTTTGTCTCTCCACATCTTTTGCAGTATGCTGTTGCATCTGTGTAAAGCCCAACTGATTCATTTACTTTTCAACATCCCTATAATCTATTGAATTGTTACCAGCAAAAGTGATCAGGCATTCAAATGATTTTGTCGTTGCTGTGTTCCTCTGTTTGAAGAGCATCCTTGTAAATTAATTGGACTAGCATAATTTATATCATCACTGACAAGCAGCATGATGTAAATTATGATAATTGACAATAATGCAGTTTAATTTTTTTTCTTATGATTGAGTAGCAATGAGCAATTTTCCCTCACTAATTAGAAACTTGTCCTACAAATTTCCAAACTTTTTATAACTTCCAGAAAAAAATGAAGATTAAAGAAATAACTTTTACTTCTTAAACTAGTTGCTAATTGTTAGTAAATGAGTGGTAAAAGGCTTTAAACAACAAGTAGATAATTTGGTAAACAAGAAACAACCATAATCATAAACTAGAGTGCTCATCTCCTAAAGGCCACCTCTGAGCCTCAGAGTCTGACATAACTAAAGCTACACAGCCAATTAAATTCTTGACCATCTCTAGTGATCTAGACAGAAAAGATCTGCCAGGAAAAAAAATTCTATTCTGGTTATGATGGGTTAGTGATATAAAGAATAAATAATGATTGAATTGTGAACAATCTTTGATCACATACACATGCTCGCACATACACACAAAGTCTAACTAGAGATGAATATTTAAATAATCTTGAGAAACAATTCTTTGTGTTATTATACAATAGAATGCTAACTGAATACTTTCCTCAAGAGAAAAGCATTCAAATACTATTTTATAAATCATAAACTTGTTCATTGATAGATGAATAGATAAAGAAGATACAGTGTATTATATAATGGAATACTACTCATCCATAAAAAGAGAACAAAATTTTTACATTCATGACAACATGGATGGACCTAGAGGATGTTATGGTAAGTGAAATAGGTCAGAGAAAGATAAGTATTGCATGATTTCCCTTTGTGGAATCTAAAAAACAAAACAAATGATCAATCAAACAAATAAACAAACAAAAAACAAGGAAAGATTCATAGATACAGAGAACAAAATGATGGTTGCTAGAGTGAAGAGAATTGGAGGCAAGGGTGGAATAGGTAAAAGAATTTAAGAGGTACAAACTTCCAGTTATAAAATAAATAAATAAGTCATAAGGATATACAGCATAGGAAATATAGTCAATAATATTATAATAACTTTGTATGGTAACAAATGGTTACTAGATTTACTGAGGTGATCATGTCATAGGTTATATAAATGTTGAGTCACTATGTTGTATACTGGAAACTAAAATAATATTGTATATCAACTATACATCTACAAACATTTTTTAAAGTTATTTCTATGTTCTCTTCTAATGATACTATTGTAACTAGCTAGTTATTAATAAGAAGAAAGGTGCAAAGTGAAGGCCAGATGTTATAGGCATGTCATTTAGCTTCACCAGGAAGCTACAACTTTACACACTCCAGGCATCCAAAAAGGGGAGGTAGATGCATGCACAGTCATATCCAAGGACAGAGGTAATTGGCCAGAATGGCTATGGCAACTGCAAGTGCGCTGAAATTTGTGATATATAACCCCCTGAACAAAGAAGTTCACTCTCTTGGTTCCTCTTAGCAGGCTTGGCTCATGACTTATGCTTGGTTTCTTTTGTGGCCAAAGGGCATGCAGACCTCCCTCTTCTCCCCTCCTCCCCCACCCACACACAATGAATTAATGGTCTGTATCTAGCCTGATGCTGAACTGAACCCAACTAGAACATGGAAAAGAAACTCTGGATACTGGCTTTTCATCTAGTTTTACTGGAATCCCTACTATACTTCTCTTATGGCTGGACTAAGGGAAATGGGACTTTAGAAACACAGGCATTTAATTCCATGCAAATAAAACCAACTCAATCTCCCACGCAAGTCTCAGACACTTTTTTTTTTCTTGAGATATCACAAGAAGTCCATCCCCAGTGGGGAAGTGTGCCCCGTACTTCATACAATATTGCTAAGAGTTTTAAACTTAGGTTTATGATCCATTTTTACTTATTTTTTCTATATGATCTAAGAAAAGGGTTCAACTTCATTCTTTTGTATGTGGATATCTAATAGACTAGTGCCCTTTGTTGAAGAAACCAATGAATTTTCTCTACACCCTTATCTTAACTTGTTTTTAAATAGTGTACATTACAAAATTTTAATTTATCTCTTATCAATTGTTTTTAACATTCTGTTGCTTCTGCCTTAGAATCTTATTGGTTCTCATTAGAATTAAGGAATATATATATATATTTGTATGTGTGGGTGTCATCTCATCCATATAATTGTGTGGTGTCTAAATATCTTAGTTATGTAACAGACTTTATTCCATAAAGATGTAAATGTTAAAATGAAAAATAATCAGAAGAAAAATCCTTTAGCTATTCACAAACTGTATGACTGAATTCTTAGAAACCACTTTTTAAAAAATATATTTTTAAAATTAATTTCAGAGAGGAAGGGAGAGGGTGAGAAAGATAGAAACATCAATGATGAGAATAAATAATCAGCTGTTTCCTGCACACCCTTCACTGGGAATCAAGCCCACAGCGAAGGTATGTGTCCTGACCGGAAATCAAACCATGACCAACTGGTTCATAGGTCAATGCTCAAATATTGAGCCATACTGGTGGGCTAGAAACCACTTTTTAATTTGTTTTTAGGAAGCAAGTACATGAAGAGGAGAAAACTGAATAGTACCTGAAATGAGGAACATGATGCTATTAAAGGAGGGAGGCTGGGACATGAAAATGAAATTGTATGAAGCAAAAAAGAGTGAGGGTATGGCAAAACTTGTTTTCCTGTATTTTGTGTTTGGGTTCAAGAATTAGATAGTCTTTTAAATAAAAGACAAGTAAATTATTTGTCAATATATCACAATTAATATGAATAAACCTTCTTTATAATATATCATTTGTATTGCTACCATCTCATTTATTGAATGTCTATTCTGTTCTATACTTATTTTTTTAACTGAAATTGTTTTTACTTTTTTTTTTTTTTACAAATGCTCACAACCTTACAAGATAGTTACAGATGAGTATCACAGAAGTGATAAATGATACTAGAAAAGCTAACTAAATATTTAAACCAAGATTTCACCCAAGGATTGTCTTGCACCAAAGCCCACATTCTTTTCTAGCCTAGACACACACAAAAATATTTGCTATATACTTATTGTATTATTAAGCATCAGAATCAATGCCAACACATGCATTGTTTAGAGAAAAGAGACAAGGGTATTCAGTACAAATTAAGAAAGAAGTGACTCTCGAGCCAGTTCCTAGGAGTAGGATGGAGGAGATAAGATAAAAAAGTAAAAGAGAGATGATGGAGGTGTTCTTTCATAAACAATAGCATTACAGAAGAAAATAGTCTCTTAAAACATTTAGTCTGAGTCTTATGAAAGATTGCATTTTGATTCGTCTCTTCGGGACAAATGTTCTTGCCTGACTTAATAGAAATGGTATTCTCTATGCAGATACCTTTGAGCCATACTCTGCATTGCAGAGTTCTTGTTGGAAGCAGCTCTGCTGGCATGCTTGACTAAGCAAAATTATTCCTCTAAGCTATCTGAAATGGAGCTGAGATACCAATAGGCAAATCATAACACACAAGAATGGAAAAGTCAAACATTTATTCCATTCAGCTAGTGCTTACATTAATCTGATTAATTAAAGCATGAATGAAAACTATTTTCTCTTGTATTGTGAAAGAGCAGCATCAAATTAGCTCTTCACCCTAGGAGACACACTGATTGTTGCCTCTCATCCTGCTTTTAGCCTCGTTACTTTCTTCGTTAAAAGCAGTGCCTTTTCTCTCATGTTTTCTATGAGTTTAAGTTGGGCCAATGCATAGCCAGTGAAAAGCTTCTGGTTGTTTCACTGGTGACCAGGCTGTAACTAAAGCAAAGTTTTAATAATGAAATTAATCATGCAATTTGTCAGTAGAGAAGCTGATATGCATGCTCATAAGACAACTACCCAAAAAGAAATTACGACATGAGAGTCATGCATTTCTTGAAGATTTTTCTAGGGATTTAGTTCCCACTTGAGTTTTTTTTTTTTTAATGTACATTTTTATTGTTGAAAGTATTATAGATGTCCTCCCTTTGTCCCCCATTGACTCCCTCTACCCTGCTTCCATAATGCCCACCCCTAGGCCTTCACTGCATTTTTTTTATTAATTTTTTATACATATCTCCCCATTGCCCCCCCTCCCTCCCAGGCGTACCCCGACCCCCCAGTGTCTGTGATCATTGGTTATGTTTATAAGCATGCATACAAGTCCTTTGATTGATCACTTATTTACCTCACCTAACTTTAATCTTTCTGCTATAATTTCACAGTCTGTTTGATGCTTTATGATTTTTGTCCTCCTGAGAATTATCAGTCTACTCCCTTTCTGTGCTCCTGATTCTATTATATTCCCCAGTTTATTCTGTTGATCAGATTTTTAATTCACTAAATTTTTAGATTCACTTGTTGACAGATGTGTATTTGTTGTTCATAATTTTTTGTCTTTTACCTTTTTCTTCTTCCTCTTCTAAAAGAGTACCTTTCAGCATTTCACATAATACTGGTTTGGAGTTGATGAACTCCTGTAGCTTTTTCTTCTCTGTGAAGCTCTTTATCTGCCCTTCAATTCTGAATGATAGCTTTGCTGGATAGATTATTCTTGGTTGTAGGTTCTTGTTGTTCATCACGTTGAATATTTCTTGCCACTCCCGTCTGGCCTGCATCGTTTCTGTTGAGAAATCAGCTGACAGTCGTATGGGTGCTCCCTTGTAGGTAATAAACTGTTTTTCTCTTGCTGCTTTTAATATTCTCTCTTTCTCTTTTGCTCTTGGCATTTTAATTATGATGTGTCTTGGTGTAGTCCTCTTTGGGTTCCTTTTCTTTGGGGTTCTGTGTGCTTCCTCGACTTGTAAGTCTATTTCTTTTACCAGATGTGGGAAGTTTTCAGTCATTATTTCTTTAAACAGGTTTTCAGTATCTTGCTCTCTCTCTTCTTCTGGCACCCCCACAATTCTGATGTTGGAACGCTTGAAGCTGTCCCAGAGGCTCCTTACATTATCTTCACATTTTTGGATTCTTTTCTCTTCTTGCTTTTCCAGTTGAATGTTTTCTGCTTCTTTATATTTCAAATTTTTGACTTGATCCTTGCCTTTCTCTAGTCTGCTGTTAGTACTCTGCATAATAGTTTTCATTTCAGTCAGTGTATTTATTTTCTTCTCTTGGGTCTCACTAAATTTATCCATCTTTTCTAGCATATTCTTGCAAAACCTTATAAGCGTGGTTTTGAACTCTATATCCAGTTGTTTTTTTTCCTCCATTTCTTTTGCTTGTAATCCCTCCCCTTGTCTCGGCATTTTCACTGTGCCAGGAAACTTCTGTGCTGGATTCAGCCGCAGAAGCCTCTGCTGAGCTTGGGAGGGTGGAGTCTCAGGGCTTAAGGGACCGCCTTGCCTTCCAGTCGGCCCCGCCCTCCACGGCCCCTGAGTCTCAGTGACTGGGTAATGGCTGGAGCGGTCCTTGTGCGCGCGCGCACCCGCAGCGCCTCCAACCGCTGCCTCTCCGGCTCCCCTGCGAACCAGGACCACACGAGTCTAGGTCCCCAGGGTTTCGCCCAAAACAGGGGCCCAGTGGACTCAGAAGTGGCGCAGTTGGGAGGGTCTGTCTCCCGCCCACTCTCGAAAGCCAGCGGCACAATCAGCAATCCGTCCTCCTCGTGGTGCCGTGCGCGACCAGACCTCTGATCCTTTGCAACTCCCCTAAATTTCCGTGCACTTCTCCCTTTTCACAGTCCAAACTCCCCCCGTATGAGTTTCGGCTGGATCTGGGGGTTAGTGTCGTAAGATAAGGGGTTCAATGCCGTTGGGAGTCTCTGTTTCCCTCCCGCCAGAGAAAGCCAGCCAGGTACTCCGGCACCGCTCTCTCAGCGCGCGTCTCCGTACCTCAGCTTTTTGCAGCTCCTCTGGGTCTCTGTGAGCCCCTCTCTTTCCCTCTAGTTGTAGAACTTCCACTCAGCCAGCTTTCCTGTGGTTCTGGATGATGTCCGTTCTGTCTTTTAGTTGTAGTTTTGAAATTGTTGTGCGAGGCAGCAGTATAGGTGTTTACCTATGCCGCCATCTTGGATTCTCTCCCCACTTGAGTTTTATCTGATCAACTTTCCTCTAAAAATTTTCCTAAGCACCAGTTTTATTTCCATTTTTCTATCTGATTAATTTACTATGGGATTTTGATGAGGAAAAATTGTTTTTATTGAATTAATTCTAAAAACTGATGCTTCAGGATTCTTTGAATTATATAGAAAACTTAATAATTTAGCCAAAGTTGCTCATATAATTGTCTTTTGCTCAAGATCTGATGCTGGCTTAGTACTGGATTTGACCTTTCAATGTCTCTATGGAACAATTTTTTTAAAAATATATTAGTGAGACTTAAATGATCCTCTGTTTTTATAAATGGGTCTCCAATTTGTCCAAAAAAACAGAAAGTGTTAATAGTATCATAAATGTAGAGCTAAAGTAATAGGGTATAGGAAATGAACCGAAATCAACTTAAAATTCAATTTAATGCCCAGCCAGTGTGTCTCAGTGATTGAGCATCAACCCAGGAACTAGGAGGTCATGATTTGTTTCCCATCAGGGTATATGCCCACACACATTGTAGGCTTGACCCCCAATAGGTGGTGTGCAGGAGGCAGCTGATAGATTATTCTCTCTCATCATTGATGTTTCCATCTCTCTCTCTTTTCCCCCATTTCTCTCTGAAATCAATAAAAACACACTTTTAAATGCAATTTAACTTGAAAATAGTTGATTATGACATAAAATTGAAAATATTTGAAAAAAATCTTGATCAGAAAATTAATATACATAGTAATAGTTTAAATATAACATTATATTATGTTTAAATAAACATCAAGTTTATTTAAAATTTATACAGGGTGGGACACAGACAGGAAGGTGAAGCTTTAACTGGTAATTAAAAATGTAGGTTACAACAGTTTTCCTAATTTAGAAGATATTTGGCCAGATAGAAATTCATACAACACATGCTCTGAAGGGCAGGGCAAAAACCCCAAAACAGCAGGTCCTCAAATAACATCATTTCATTCAATACTGTTTCCTGATAATATTGATGAGAAAAAAGAAAAGTTGATTCCCAGCAAGGCCACTGTCTGTGTAGCATTTGCACATTCTCCCTTGTCTGCTGGGTACTCCCGTTTCCTCCCACACCCCAAAGATATGCATATGAGGTTAATTGCCACGCCTACATTGTCTGAGAGAGTGTAGGTGTGAGTGCACCTTGGGATGGAAAGGTGTACTGTTCAGGGTGAATTCCCACCTTACAACCTTAGCTGTTGGCATGGGCTCCAGCTACTCTCAACTCCAAACTGAAAAAGAATTCTCTTACTTGTCTTTATTAATCTTTCTAAGATGTTTGTATAGCTTGCATTTATCCCAATGTTTAAGATAGAAACATCAATGATGAGAGAGAGTCGTTGATTGGCTGCCTCCTGCACTTCCCACACTGAGGATCGAGCCTGAAACCTGGGCATGTGCCCTTGACCTAGAATCAAACCATCAAACCATGACATCCTGGTTCTTAGGTCAATCCTCAACCACTGAGCCATGCTACTGGGATGGGGTCTTTATTTAGAAATTTCGTGCTACTTTGTGACTAGAAATATGCTGTAGGAATTTAACTCCTGTTTATATCAATTAGCCAATGGTAAAATTGGTTCCATTATACATTGTTTCACTTAAAGTTGCAGTTTCCAAGAACCTACTGACAATAGTAAATGAGGACTTATGTAGGTTTGTATTGGAAGTTGTATAATTATACTGGTATGTATACTTCCATTGTTTTAACTAAGAAACCTCTCTGGATCTCCTTCTTGCTTCCAACCTTGGGAGTATAGTTCTGACATCTGCTATACTTGCCTGTATTATGATATGAATCCTACTCATGCATATCTTGATTTCATTTTCCTTCTTATCTGTTAGAAGTTGAATTGCTTGAAGCAGAGATTTTTGCCTTGTTCATCTTTGTGTCCCTTGCGCCTAGCACGGATTTACACAATGGTCTGGATAGTCTCAGATATTTGGAATTGCCTTCACTTAAAGAGACAGGACAGGTTTGAAATATTGTGTCTTATCTTCTTAAGTACACATGACTAACACTTGAGGTGCAAACGAGGTGAAAGAGAGCCCAAGAGCTATTTCTAGGGGGAAAGCATTTCTCTGATCCTTTGCTCCTGCCTACAGTGTTGTAACACTTTGTTCAGCACCCACACTGTCAATTTCATTCCAGCTAGGACTCTTCTGATTAGAAGCCTTTTCTTTGTATCCCCAGGGACAGACTAAAAGAAAGGTAGACCACAATGGCAAAATTAAATAAAGGTGATATTGCAATGTGACAGCATCTTATATCAATGCCGAGGGAGGAAAACAAAGATCAAACGTTCTCTTAGGATTGCTATCAAGTACCGCCTACTGATAATTTTAAAATAATTTTGTAACAGCTTATTGTTTCAGAAATAACGTCATAGGCATTTTTTTCTATTTCATTGGTCCTTATAAAAACCTTGTGAATTTGGGTGGTAGAAGTAACTATAATACTGTATCCAAGATAAGAGAGAGGGATTGATGAATCTGCTTTTTAGCATAGTCTTCACAGGTCCTGAGATTTAAAAGACTTAGATTATCAGATGGTGATGGAAAAGAAAGAAGCTTCTCAGAGGAGATAACAATGTGAAGAAGGGAACAGAGGCATGAACATGTATATTGTGATTGGCAATACCCAGTAAGATAGAAGCTAATACGGTACTGGTGGAAAGAGGGTACAGGTAAAACTGCAGAGGTAAGGTAAGCAGAAATCATGGCACAAAGACTCTTCCTTGCCATTCTAAAGTGTTGGGACTTCACCTCTGGCCAGCAGTGAACCACTGAATATTTTCCCCAGCTATGATTAGTTTGTTCTTAGTGGAGAAATCATTCAGAAAGCACAGTTGCTCATGATAGTAAACATAGGCATTAAATCTTTCTCTGCTTCAAAATATCTGCTTTTTACACTTGAGACCCAATACCATGGCTCTACCCAAAGGTGGAATGTTATTATTAACTTGCTAACTATAAATCTTCTGCTCTTAACAAAGCCTCTCTGAATGAAAGGGAGTAGAATTCACACTCCTATATGAATAATCTCAGATAAAGTTTATATTAAAAAGTGACATTTGCAACTGTTAGCCCATTATCATCATTTAAAAAACATCATGCTCTTTACAATGAAAATACTTTGTCTCATCAGTCAGAAATGATAGTAGAAGAAGGCAAAGATCAGTCAGAGCACTGGGTGGAGAACCAGGAGAGAGGCTGGAACCGTTGGCACATGGCAGAAAACCTGAGCTTTGCTGTGGTAATCACAAGTGCCAGTAAATCTGCCTCAGCAGCAAAACTCCCACTCTTATATTGTAAGCCGTCTGTGCTGGTGCTCTGTTCTAAACTTATAAGGCTGGATGATTTCTAACTAACAAGTGTTAAAAATACCGACTGTAGTCTGGATAAAATTTTAATGTGTGGGTAAAGCATTTTTCTCCTTCAAGAATTCTATTGAAGAAAGCCTTTCATACTTATTTCGAAACACATACACAGATTTGGAAGCAGTGAGAAAAGTTCTCTGGAGTTATTTTGACTTGTGTTGTTTCTGTTTGGGAATCTATGGGTAGAAACTGTTATATTAGGTTACATATTATTTGTTTATTCCAATAGAACTTTAGAAGTGAGGCTGGGGGATAGAGATCCTTTTATGATTTCAAGGGCAAGTGAGGTAGATGAGCTGAGCCAAATCTCTGTCACCTGGGTCCCGATCTGACCTGGGCATGGGAAGCGAAGCAGCCATGGGGCAGGAGACCTCCCTCAGAAGAGGCGAAGGTTCAAGCCCCTGCAATGTTGGGGGGGTGAGGATCTGTGCCTCACCTCTGTTGATCCCCAAGTTCTTTCCTGATGGCCCCTCTGCAACTATGCCTGTCTTAGGTTATTCCTCCCCTGAGGAATCTTATCCATCACTGGCTAACCAGCCATCCTCCGGGGCCAAGCAGGTTGATGTGAGGTTCAGTTCTGTCTCCTTGGTAGCCGATGCCCTTGTGGCCTCCACGCCCAGTACCTGCCTTGGGATCCCCTCGCCTCCTGGCGGGGTCCCAGCACTGATCACATATCTTGGGGAACCCAGGTTTCTTCTCCAGGGAGGGTCCAGCTCACACTACTGGGTGAGAGACAGATTCATGGTACCAGCCAACACGAGGCTTCAACCTCAGCATGAACAGAAAGCTCAGGCAACAGCTGTGGGAGGATCCCTCTTGGCAAAAGGAGCAAGAAAAGCCAATATAGAATGCTCAAGTGCCTTCTCACTGCCTTAATTCCTTTCATGTTATTTTTAAAATTGCTACCGAATATTCAAAGAATTAGATTGTAAGTTTGTTTGGGATATTTGTCAAAAAATTATAATGATAAGTAAGGGCATTCTTTGTTCTAGGCCATGGCAATTCAATTTCAAACTAGCTGTCAATTTCTTTTTGTAAAGACAAGGTCTTAGTTACTTTATTAGAATACTTAATCAAATTGCTTACAAAGACATTGGCTTTTTTAGCTGAAAACCTTGATTTTTATTTAAAAGGCTAATTTATTAATTAAAGTAAGTATCTTGATTTAAAAAGCAAAGCAAATTTAGTAAATGTTTATGTCTGATTCACAAGCCACAAATGTTGCCCCGCCTCTAGCTTAAGAATACAGGCAGCTACAGGCTTTTTGTCATTTTAAATTCTAATGTTAGAATTTTAAGAAATATTTAGTTACTTAATTTTGTCCTTCTTAGAGGCCAAAAACTTCATAACATTTAAAATATAGTTATTAATTCTTATTTGATAAAGTTTTCCATGCAATTTCAAGTATATTAGATAGGTTAAACTTAAAAAGATCTTTAAGAAGAGAGAACAAATTTCTTGTATTACTCTGGGCCCATGGAGCTTTCCAAGAATCATCTCTGTCAAAGCCTTGAAATTTTAACATGGAAAAAACCATCAAATATATATATTCATATATGACTTAAAGATTACAACATTTTTTATAATTATCTTAAGATATCAATTACACTTTTAAACTTTTTTTTACATTAAAATTTTCAGTTGGGAATCACAGAATTAATCCTTTTTAATTAGACCAATAAACAACATATTTTGAATTCCTAATTATTAGAGAAATCTTATTTTATTTTCTTCCAATTTAATTTGCATTTAGCTGAAAACCTTGATTAATAACACAAAATCTTTTCCTTTTGGTTCCTTTACACCATTTTTTCTTAAAAAAATAAAGACCAGTTCTGGGTTTTTCTTTTTCTGCAGCTTTTGCAGAGAGATTCCAACTTAAAACCCTGTCTAATATGTCCAAAAAGGTGGACAATTGCACGCATTTCTTTTTAAGCCAGGCTTCTCTCCTCACAAGTACAGAAATTCCAGACACATCTCTAAATTTTTAAAACTTTTTCATGGCAAGAAAGGATACTTTAGATTAGTATACTGGGAGAGTGAACTTTCATATTGGATTGCCATGTGTCTCTCTTTTCCCTCACATCCTGTTTACTTCAGGGGAAAGCATCAGTAACAGATCTGGCCAAATTTCTTTTCATGCTTAAAAGATAAAGACAGATCTTAATTTTTTTTCTTTCTTTTTCGCATTCTGAAGTAATAACTAGTGGAAAGGACTACCACTTGCTCTGGCCTTTTTCTCCCTTTTATTAAGGCTTTGGGACACACCCCTAGCTTTTAGGCAGGAAATAACAAAAACAGAAATTAATATGAAACAAACAGGTAGAGGCTGCTTCAGCTAACAATGTTTCAACTCAACAGTGAGTGATTAGCTCTGACCTTTCAGAGCAATTAAGGTTGACCAGCCTTCTGGTTTCCTGTTTACATCCATTTAGTGAGAACAATGTTTGGTTTCCGGCATGAGAGAGATAATTTTTCTGTCCTATTCGAGCTAGAGTAGTGGTCGGCAAACTGCGGCTCACAAGCCACGATTTGCTGACCACTGGGTTAGGGGCTTAATCACAAGGAACAATAACAGGCTGTAATTATTGGAATCGAGAGTCTAGGTCAGTGGTCAGCAAACTCATTAGTCAACAGAGCAGCAAACTGCGGCTCTCAAGGTGCATGTGGCTCTCAAGCCGCAGTTTGCCAACCAATGAGCTAGAGTGTAACTTTGTTATATTGCAGTTTATGTTTTATTATATCCAACATTTTTTCAACTATTTTTATCCAGAGAAACAACCTTTTTTTCTTTTTGTGAAAAATCTATTCACATGTTGAAAAATGAAACTTCTAGGTAACACACTTTAGGAAGCATTGGACCACGCCAAAGGATTCCTGAATTATGGTTTCTTGGTTCTTTGAGGCACATAATGTTCCATCATTTTCCTCACCATTCTCTGCCTCCTAGTTGGAACTTCTCTAATTGATGACTCAGGTACCATCTATGTAATGGTTCTTTGACATGTTCTATTTGGTCCTCTGGACCTGGACAGGATAGAAGGAATAAAGGGGAGCATCAAGGATCATGTGAGAAAATAAAAGGACCTGCAAGAGGTGAACATCAGTTTTGTTTACATTGTTTTGGTTAGAAGCACATAGTCCTAACAACTGTGAAGACTCTGACAATAGTAGGCTTGTTTGTATGTTAAAAAACTGAAATGGTTTGGTGAATACAGATAATGGTCTCTTCTACCCTGGAGTTTGAAAAAATGTCAGAGACTCGCTTTCTTAATTCAATTCTTCCTGTTGCACTGTCTTTTGAGAATACGTGGAATGCTTCACAGAGAGCAGGACAAAGCAATGAGGCTATTTTTACTATAATCCCCATAAGGAGTGGTACCTCCTTTCCATAGTCAGAGCCTATTTAGTGTAGAAGAAAGAAAATTGGTTGGAGGATAAAGTGGTAGGGCTTCTAGTTCTCTCTCTTGAGGTAATATCTTTGTTGAGTCGCCTACCTTTTTTGAGGTATAAATATGAGGTGTAAATCAGCTTCCAGATTTATAAAACAAGGGAGTATATAGATATTTTCCCTGCCTCTTGTTCTTTAAGAACCCAAGTGGATCACAAGATTCAGATATTCCTATATCAGTACAAAAATCCTCAGTTCAAAAATCCATTTGACAACACTTTTGTCAGGTGTACAAACTATGGTGAAACTCAAAGGGTTCTCCACAGTCACATAGCTATCTTTCAGCTCTCTCTTATATTGAGCAGAAGCATTATGGTATAAGCAGGTGGAATTTAGATATTTGAGACCTTCTTCTTCATCTCAGCTACTTGTAAAACTATTGAAAGTAGCTCTGCACCATTTGTATTTACACTGAATCATGCCACCTATCTTCATAATTATACAAACTCTAGATATCATTCAGCTCTCTCATATGCAAATGTTTGTTCCTCTTTTGGTCCACTCACCCAACAACTGTCTACCAATTCTGAGGAACATAAAAAATCACTGCTGAAAATTTTATGACCTCTAACAGCTTTAGCTTCATCTATAGGTTCAATTTGTATCTCAACATTCATATCTTTTATTTCTGGCTCACTACCCTCACCTATTCACTTTGTTGATGATAATGTGAATTCACTTTCTGTAATAAAAATGGTTTTCTATGCTCTGTATGATGATTTTGACCCTTCAACACATATGGAAACTTTTTTTTTTACTTACACCTTATTCTCTTTTCAATCCAGAAAGGAAATGGGTTAAATATCTCCAAATATGCAGACATTTCCCTCTAGGCCTTCTACAAACCTCAAATGGTGAGCAAAATGGGTATTCAAGCCACTCTGTCAATACAATGGGATCTTCTTATGTATAGCAAGCAGATATACAAGGCTAACTTTGGGAGATCCTGATTTGATCAATATATTTTGTCATTTCTAAGGTTTTCTAGTTACCAATGATGGGTGTCTGCTGGTTTCTGCATTCTTTGTTATAATTACTAATGTCAAGAAAGCAAAAAAATTCATATAATCTGTTATTAGAACATAAGTCCTCCTCACTCAAAGATCCTGTTAGCTTATGCCCTGAAAGCTGGTTTGGAAATATAATGTGTGCCAGGAAGATATTTACACCCCCATGAAAAAAAATCTCTATCCTATTTACGTTTTTTTTCCAGGAAGCTGGTCCTGCTGAAATATTAAGATCAACTAACCAATGAAATCTCCATTGAAACCAGAGCACTGTCCCTTTGGGATCATCTTCTTGAACTCAGCCTGAGTCACTAAGTGCCCCTAGCTAATCACAGGAACAGTTTTGACATTACACATGCACAGCTGTTCATGGGCCTTGTATATCACTTCCCCCCACCACTGACCTTATATTATTTATCTCTACAAATATCATTCTGGTGGTGATGTTTCATTTCTCCAAAAAACAGATTTAAATGATTGCTCTGATGTCAACCTCCTCTCTACTTTAGCATCTCAGTGACTAGCTGCATGACTAAGACAGTGTTTGTCCATCCAAAAAACTCTATTTCCGATTAATTTTTAGAACAAGGTGATGCCCACCACAGCCAAATCCAAGAGGAGAATAAGCTGGCTCTTCACTGTGTTTATACACCTCATCTAAAGGTGCTGGATGCTGGAGGAAAACTATTTGGTGCCCAGATGTCAAAGTTGTTAAATCCATGGCATTTCATTTCTAAGTGTTCCATCAACTCCTGAAACCCCTTATCTTTTATAAATCAGTGATTTGCCTGGATCAAGAAAGTACCTTCCCAGTGAACTATGATGTAATAGAGGTCACTTTTAAGTAACTTGTACATTGTGATGAGCATGGGTCAAGGGAAAAAAAATGTGCAGTGCCACCTAGAGTACTTAGTCCTCACTATAAGGTGAACCTGGAGACACTCAGAGACTGCTCCAGACCTCACCCTTTGCTTACTACTCCATCCCAAAAGCTATTATAGCATCTTTCAGGCTCCAGCACTTTAAAATTTTATTTTAATTTTTTAAAATATATTTGATTGATTTTTTTATAGAAAGGAAGGGAGAGGGATAGAGAGTTCGAAACATCAATGAGAGAGAAAGATCCATCAGCTGCCTCCTGCACACCCTCTACTGGGGATGTGCCCTCAACCAAGGTACATGCCCTTGACCAGAATCAAACCTGGGACCCTTTAGTCCACAGGCCAACACTATCCACTGAGCCAAACCGGTTAGGGTCAAAATTTTATTTTGAATTCACTTTTCTCATTTGAGGATCAGAGAGGGTTCCAAGAGTGAAAGCAGACACATCAAGAAATGTTTGAGTCCTAGACTTAAAACTGGAATAATACTACTTCTACTAAATTCTATCACTAAGTCATGAGGTCAGCCCAGATTAAAGATTAAAGAAGTTTCTATCTCTTAATGTTAGTCACAGTGACAAAGACATGAATCTATGGAGGAGAAAAATATTGTGACAATGTTTACAATTAAACCACAGTAAATTTGCTAAGAACATATTAAAAATCCAAATTTAAATATGTTTTATAACTATTTAAAATGTACCACTTATTAATATTGAACTTTTTGTTTTATGATTAGTCAAAATTGAAGTTATATGCTAGCAATGAATATATATTAAACATTTTAGGTAATTGCCTATTTGTTGAGGTGAATTGATTTTATGTCACATAATCTCATGGTCTTTAAAGAGGCGTATTATGTTCATAGGAGCATGTGGTGGCATGCTTAAAAATATATGAATTCCCATGATAAATTAGACACATCTTCCTAAAGGGTAAATTTTACTCTAAAAATAATAGGAAAAGTAATATTACAAGAAAACATTTAAGAATCCAAGACAGCAGCATAGGTAAACACCTACACTGCAGCCTCGCACAACAATTTCAAAACTACAACTGAAAGACAGAACAGACATCATCCAGAGCCACAGGAAAGCTGGCTGAGTGAAAGTTCTACAACTAGAAGGAAAGAAAGAGGCTCATGGAGACCCAGAGAAGCTGCAAAAAGCTGAAGTATGGAGATGCGCACGTGGAGAGAGTGGATGCTGGAGAGCTTGGCTGGCTTTCTCTGGCGGGAGGGAGACGGAGACTCCCGGCTGCATTGAGCCCCTTATCCTATGGCACTGAACGCTGGGTCCAGCCAGGACTCACGTGGAAATAGGGGGTTGGTGTGGGAAGGGTTAGACTGTGAGAGGGGAGAAGTGCACGGAGGTTTGGGGGAGTCTCAAAGGGGCAGAAGTATGGTGACGCACACAGCACTGTGCACAGAAGACTGCTGATTGTGCCTCTGGCTTTCACAAGTGGGCGGGAGACAGAGCCTCCCAACTGCGCCACTTCTGACTCCACTGGACCCCAGTTTCGGGCGACACCCTGGGGACCCAGACTCATATGGTCCCAGAGTGAAGGGGAGCTGGAAAGGCAGCTGTCTGGAGGCACTGCGCGCATGCACAGGGACAGCTCCAGTGATTACCCGGAGTCACGTGAGACCCAGGGGCCATGGAGGGTGGGGGCGACTGGAAGGCAAGGTGGTCTGTTAAGCACCGAGACTCCTCCCACCCCAAGCTCAACAGAGAGGCTTTTGCAGTTTTGCAAGTCTTGTATCATAAGGCTGAATCCAACACAGAAGTTCTCACAGCATAGTGAAAATGAGGAGACAAAGGAAGAGATCACAAACAAAAGAAATGGAGGAAAACAGATGACTGGATATAGAGTTCAAAAACAAGCTTACGAGGTTTTTAAAGAATATCCTAGAAAAGATGGATAAATTTAGTGAGATCCAAGAGGAGATGAAAAAGGACCAAGTAGAGATGAAAAAGGACCAACTAGAGATGAAAAAGGACCAACTAGAAATTAAACATACACTGACTGAAATAAAAAATATTATACAGAGACCTAACAGCAGACTAGAGGAAGGCAAGAATCATAAAAAGGACCCCAAGGCAATTTTATAGAAAATATTCCTTTATTAACTCTTGGTCAAGAATATGTTTATATACTTTCAGAAAACAACTCCAAGACCAAATGGACTCCTGCAACAGAGAGGAACTGACAGGTCTGCTCCAACCACAAAGACAAAAGGAGAGACAGTCCAGAGATGGAAGACGCTGACAACGCCTTGCCATGCAAGCAGTCAGCAGCTGTGCATCGCTACAGGATGCCTAGGACCAAACCAGAGAGGGTTGGACCAGGATTGCCACCATTTGTCCACTATCCAGATACTATTGATGATGTGTACACATAAGGAACTGTTTGACATTGAAACTTGGACTCAAAGCTATTGGACACTGAAATTGGGACTCAAAAAAAAAATTTTTTTTTTTTGCTCTTGTGGGTTTATTTCTAGCCTATAGGGGCAAGGTGTTTTTAAAGACAAGAATCAGGGGATGGGGGGAAGCAGATGCAGAGGCAAAGAAGCAATGAACAGACTGTCTTGCTACAGTGGGAAGGCAGGGGAGGTTGAGGGAGGGGTGCCTGTAGGAGTTCAACTGAAGGACTTGTATGCATGTGTGTAGGCATAGTCAGTGGATACAGGGCATTGGGGGGTGGGGTGGGCAAAGGGGAGATGGGTGAGGGCATGTACTGGGGGGTCGGGAGGGGTAGGGAGGGCAACAGGGAAAAAATAAAAATAAAATAAATTAAAAAATAATAAATAATAAATAAAATAAACTGTGAAAAAAATTTTGAAATATAAAGAATAAGAAAACACTCAACTGGAAAAGCAAGAAAAAAAAAAGAATCCAAAAATATGAAGATAATATAAGGAGCCTCTGGGGCAGCTTCAAGCGTACCAACATCAGAATTGTGGGGGTGCCAGAAGAAGAGAGAGAACAAGATACTGAAAACCTATTTGAAGAAATAATGACTGAAAACTTCCCACATCTGGTGAAAGAAATAGACTTATAAGTCCAGGAAGCACACAGAACCCCAAATAAAAGGAACCCAAAGAGAACTACACCACAACACTTCATAATTAAAATACCAAGAGCAAAAAACAAAGAGAGAATATTAAAAGCAGCAAGAGAAAAACAGTTTATTACCTACAAGGGAGAACCCATACGATTGTCAGCTGTTTTCTCAACAGAAACGATGCAGGCCAGATGGGAGTGGCAAGAAATATTCAACATGATGAATAGCAAGAATACTCTATCCAGCAAAGCTATCATTCAGAATTGAAGGGCAGATAAAGAGCTTCACAGAGAAGAAAAAGCTACAGGAGTTCATCAACTCCAAACCAGTATTATGTGAAATGCTGAAAGGTACTCTTTAAGAAGAGGAAGAAAAAGGTAGAAGATAAAAAATTATGAACAACAAATACAAATCTATCAACAAGTGAATCTAAAAATTAAGTGAATTAAAAATTTGATCAACAGAATAAACTGGTGAATATAATAGAATCAGGAACACAGAAAGGAAGTGGACTGATAATTCTCAGGGGGAAAGGGGTGAGGGAGGTGCAGGGAGAGACTGGATAAAAATCATACACCTATGGATGAGGTCAATGGGGGGAAAGTAAGGGCAGAGGGAGGGGTGGGAGCCAGGTGGAGGGGAGCTATGGAGGGGGAAAAAAGAGAAACAAATGTAATAATCTGAATAATAAAGATATACTTTTTTAAAAAGAAAACATTTAAATATTACATAAATTATTATACAATTTTCATGATAAAGTAAGGCTTCAATGGTATTTCATGTTTTTGGCATCTCAGGCTCTGATTTGCTGTTTTCAGTCTTCTTGGCCATTAAGAATGCTTTGCTGGAAAATGTGAGAAAAGTTATCACAATTTCTGTGTCCTGAAAGTTTATATCAGGATCTTATGTTTTTGCAGAAAAGTTAGGAGATGAAATACTTGAATGTCAATATTTAAATAATTTGATCTGCTAAGTCACTACATTTACTTATGCAGTGTTAATAATGTATTTTAAAAACAATACAAATATATCTCAATGGTATTGTAAAGTTAGAAGTAAGGTAAAATTTAAAGAACCAAATTTGTTCTTCTGAATGAACTCTGGACTGGTTACTGAAGAGTGGACTTAGGTATCCTCATCTATTCAGTGAGACCACTAATGCTGGAACAATATATGTAATATAACCTTAGAAATAATAAATTTAAATGGTCTATAAAAATCCAAAGGAAGTGTGAGTGATAATCATATTTTTACTAAATAGATTCATTAGCATTATGGCTTCTGATCAACATGTATACTACATATTTTGTGGGGAAAATATTACCTAAATAGTACCTGATTTTTTTTTATCTTGGATACTATCACTTATTCTGGATGATATAAAACTTTTTAAAATGGAATTTATATCAAAATTACAAGACAGCATTTCAGAACAATTTAAGACTTAGAATCTTTGAGTGCTGGAGTTGGTTTTCAGCACCACGGACAGAGTTACGGCGTTACTGCAATACCAGCTAATGAAAGGTTTTAGAATATCAAAATATTGGGGAGAATTTTAGGTTACATAGCTGTCCCCAAATATAAATTGCATTGTAAAAAGAAATGAAAGATTGTCTACCTTTTTATTTCAAAAATTAAAAATGAACCAGGGCTTCACAACTGGCTATAAAAAAGTAATTTAAAAATATATTATTGAGAACATAGTACTGTATATATTCTTAGTTAACTGGTGTTATTTACTAAATGTATTCTCATTATAATTTAAGTTTGCTCTTATTCCCCCAATAGGGTATAACTACCTGCTATAGAATACAATAATTATCAAATTTCACATAGGGTGTAATTTGATCTGTATGTTTTGAAATGTCATTAAAAGTTGGGACTGATTAAAGATTTTCTATTATTTTTAAAATAATTTCATTGTCCTGTATTTACTATAACCCTTCAATATTCCCCCAAATAAAAACAATAACAGCATAATTCAGAATTTCTCTAGAAACAAAAACTTACACAACTTCTCCTCAATGAGGTGCCCAGTAAAGACAAATTTGACATACAGAATTACTTTATAGTAGTTATATATTACTTTTACAGGTGGTAAAGAAGGTTAAATAAGTCTTAAGGTAAGAATGAAGCTATTTTTTTAAAGTATGTTATAATTGATTTTAGAAAGAAAGAAAGGGAGAGGGAGAGAGAGAAACATCGATGTAAGAGAGAAATTTTGATAGGTTGCCTCCTGTTTGACCAGATGAGACGACACTCAACCAACTGAGCCACATCAGCCAGGGCTAAATTTGAAGCATGAAGTTTTTAATGATGTATGAAAAGCTTCCATTTAAATATAAGGTAAATAAATTTAAATGAAAAGAACACTAAAATCCTAAAAGTAGGATTACATATTTTAAAAATTAATGCTTCTTAAATGTTTAATTTACAATTCATTTTATGGTAGTTTATTTAAAATACAGTGGAATTATGAGGTATACACTACTTAATCAAACCTGCTAGATGTGGCGTTGCCAAAGGATCTTGAATATGGTTCCACTTTTGGCCAGGAGATGGTGCTGTCATGTAAGACGCTGCCTTCCAATTATGTATTTATTTATTTATTTATTTCAATTTAGCATGCTGCTTTCTAACAGAGAGTGGATACCATCGAGTGAGTGTCAGAACGGAAAGCTAAGGGAGAAGTAGAGAGGATGCTGCGGTTATCCTTCCTTGTTTTTTATTTTTTAGTGAAGATGAAACACATATAAGATTTTGCTTTCTGCTTTAGTTGAAATTCTGAAGAACTGCATTGGAGACTATTCAACACATATGGATTCTGTGCTATGATTTACAATTACCTTTATTTCAGGTAAGCCAACATGATTCTATCTTTGACCTATCAAAGAATTGTTAACTATATTAATGAAAATGTTTAAAGTAAGATGTGTGCTTTGGAAACTTAGATTCAGATCTAAAGGATTTAAAAGCTCTAATTCTAGCTGTTCTGGGTTTTTTAATATTTCTAGACTGAAATGAATTCAAACCCCAGCATGCTGTATTTTAGTAATCCTTTGGTTGCCTGGCCTACGTAGTGTCCATCTATGATATACGTGTGTGCCTTTTGAAGGTAAAGCTTTTCAAAGTGAAGGATCAGTCTGCCTCCTCCTTTCGCTTTGAAATAGGGAAATACTGCTCCTTAATGCAGTGAACAAATTGTAGAGATGAAATGAAGCAGATTAATATGGCAGTGGCTTTGCTAAAGCCCGGAGCTGAGCCTTCCGATTGCAGCCTCAGAGGCATGCCAACATTCTGAGCCAAAGGCCTTCTAAACACTTCCTGCCAGTAATGATGCTATGGCTTATTTGTTTTTGTTTGCTTTTTCCTTTTTAGAAATAAATATGTAAGTCTTTCTTCCACATCAGTTGAAGATTTATGTAATGTGTTTAATAGACTTGGAATGATAATACAGACCTTCCCCCTCCCTCCAGTATGGATGTAAGGAGTAGAGTGAAAACAAATTAATTGCTGAGAAATGGATTTTTCTCTGATCTTAGTGGCTTTGTGAGGATAGGACTGTGGCCATTAAAAATAGTCTATATTGTATATGGTGTTCACATTTTAAATTATTTTTGATGATGTGACTTTAGCTGTGCTAAAGAGTGGAATGACTCAGGAGCTAGAAATTGCATGCAACAGCCCTGCTTTATTTTGCATCTTCTCATGCCTTACCCTAAATCCTCTTTTTATTATTACCAAATTAATAGGAAGAAATCAATAAAGAAATCCTGCATTTAAAAGTCCCAGTTGTCATTTAGATCAGTTTAAAATGAAGTTGTAAAATATTTTATAAAATTGTTTTTTAAATCCTCATTCTTTCCTCCTTGAAAAGGGATGTGTGTGTTTGTGTGGGAGGGGAGGGGGAAGGGGAGAGTGCAGGAGGTAGCAGTGGTGGGGTGCATCAGGATGTTTCTGTCTCACTCAGCATTTTCCTATAAAGAGGTAACTGCTGTGTCAGAGGTTGTGAAAGCTATGGGGAATGATTTTATAGAATGGTTTGAACCACCAAGAAAAATAAATTCATTCTTTGGACATGTGGAATCTATAAAGAGGTTTAAGTCTCACATGTTTCTATATGCATGGGAATGTTTAGAATCACAGATATTTATCATTTATCTATGTCACTTAAAGAATAACAACTGTGGCTGTGAGATTAAGTGAATTTCCTAAAGCCACACACTAAATTAGAATCAGAGGCAAGACTAGAACACTGGTTGGCAGTTTCAGTGTCTTTCATAGCAGTAACTCAATTTACCTCTGTTGTGAATCCAAGTAGCATATAGCAGGTATACTGAAATGGACTGTGTGTGTATGTGTGTGTTTGGGTAAATTATATGAAGTAGAGTTTCAGTGCACATGCTACTCAATACATATTTTATGTAGTGTTCAATTTTCTCAGGCCTCTGACAAAGCATCCAAGGAAACAAAATCAATATCATGGAGACTCTCTGTTTCTTAGTATTCTCTTCTCCTCGTTTGATGAGGAATACTAGTCTTCTTTATGCCCATGGATGATATGCATGGTCACTTACGAGCTCACGACTCTATTCCTCCTACCTAATAGAACAAACTGTGCATGTCCATTAGTCAGTCTATCAACCCTTACAAGAACATTATCTTGTGTCCTCCCATATGTTTTTTTCACTTACTGGACCTACTTCTTTAATATCTTGAGAAAGAAAATAAGTTCAAATGTGGTACTCCTACATACAATATATATGGAGTACCACACACCTACCAAGAAAAGTCCATTGTAGAGGCTAAGACATAAACAGAGGCATGGAATTTACCCCATGGAATATGACATGGAAATGTGCATGTACAGATAGAACTGTAGTTTGAAAGATTATAAACATGAAAATGAGAAAGTAATGGGACAGGCATGTGAATATCTGTCTTGTACCAGGCACCATACTATGCCTGAGAGTCAGAATAAGCCACCATTCACTATTTTTAAGCATGAGGACCTCAGAGCCCAAAGAAAATAATGTTAAGAGGATATGAAAAGTTAAATTAGATATTTAAGAGTGAGTTGAGTATAAATAAGTAAAAATAGAAACAGGGGCTCAGACTGAGGATTAAATAAGAAATGAGAAAAATGAAGAGTAATTTTAGATTTTAAGACTTTTACCAGTGGAAAAAAAGAAATAACTTTTTTTAAGTTGCTTATTTCAGGCACCAAGGTAAGACAAGCAAATATAAGGAAATAGGGAACTATAGGATATTACATAGAGAAATTTAGAATATGCTAAATATCCAATCTGATAGAAGCCTGAAGATAGTAGAGTTTTTGTTTTGTTTTGTTTGCTTTGTTTTGTTTTTGGGGACAGTGAAAGTGAGCATAATGAATTTGATTTTTGATGTTATGACTTTGACATACTAACACATACTCTCACATAGAGAAGTTCAATAGGTGAAAATGTTATGTCCCATTTTAGATTAGAAGATAAAAATAAATATATGATGTTCATGAAGCTATGACAATAATTAGTTCACACATACATTAACATATTTGGAGAATAAAAGTGGAAGAAGGTAACGGTGAAAAAGTAATGGAAGGTGTTGTAAGAATAACAATGTCATAGAAGGCAAAGCAGGTGAGTTCACTACCAAAATGACTCAAAAACAGTAGCAAACTCATAAAGGGTTGATTAGTAAGAGAATAGGGGAGGAAGTCATGAACTTTATTAATAATAATAATAATAATAATAATATTATTATTACTATGCTATAGATGGATTTTAAGAGGTTTAGTAGATTTGCAAAGACTGGGGCTCAGGCTGAGGATTAAACAAGAAATGAGAAAAATGAAGAGTAATTTTAGATTTTAAGACTTTGCCAGTGAAAGAAAAAGATAACTTTTTTTAAATTGGGGGGCAACATACTGTTGAGGGAAATTTGATTTTAGGTAGGATTAAAGAAACCTCAGACTCTTTATAGAGAAAGGTTGTTAAGGCAGAAAAGAAATATTTGCAGAATAAAGAGAAAAAAACAAATTGCAATCCAATAGAAGATAAGAGAGGGAAGGTTCAAGAATGCTTTTAGTTGAGATAGGAAGGAGTAAGAGCTGATATTTAAAAAAAAAAAAAAATGAATGTAAGGTGCCTTGTTCTTGGAAATTAAATCCTTGCCTATAATATAAATATCCCTTCTATATATATATTTGGGTCCCCAGAAAAAGGCATTTGTGGAATATGGACTTTCTGGAATAAATAAAAAACACACTTTTCAGCAGAGCACACTTTTGCCATATTAATCCTTGATGTTGAAACTATGTTTCACATTATGTTTATTGTACATACTTTAGTTATCCATTTTTTTTTATCAAGAAAGACCTGTTTAAAAGTAGCCTCTATTTTAAGTTTGCATATGATTGGACCAATAAATACCTAGTATAGGTATCTACTTTGATTATTAAGATCTAGTTTGATAGCACCTGAATCAATGATTCAAACTCAGGCCTTTTCCTCCCTCAGTTTCATTCATATTTTGACAAGGATATGGGTAAAGAGAGAAGAAAGTCCAATTAATCACACACTTCCTTCTCTAAGCTCCTTTTGTAGCTTCCTATCAGAAGTTCTCGCTTCTATTGATGGTGCCAGAAACCTCTTTCACATTTCCGAGAGCCAACGTCTAAGCATTCCCTTCCACTCCATGCTGTGGAATGGCAACATGAGGCCTTGAAGAAGGCATAGGTCTGATGAAGAATCTCATACTTCACAGGAACGCCTGTGAAGTAACTGCTTCCTCAGTTCAGATGGACTCAGTTCTGGTCAGAATTGGTTAGGTAGAAAATCACTTCCTTGTCTCTATACCTGGATCAGTTGAGCGGCGTGGCGAGCCTGACAGTTTAAGGAGAGAAGGGCAGAACTAAGCATTTAGGTAGCAGTACAGGTACAGATACAGATAGAGATACACCCCTTCCCTTACCTCAGGGCTTACTGGGGGCAACATTATAAAGGCAGACATCAGTGTCCTCTTCTTCCCTCTTCTCTAGATATCCTCATAATTATCTCACTCAATTGCTAAGCCTTAAATGAGATGATCTAGCTTCAGTTCCCAGCCATGGATTTTATTTATTTATTTTTATTCTGTTGTGATTAGAAAATTTCGGGTCATGGTTGCCAGCTGTTGAACCTTTATCCATTCCAGAATTCGCTGTTTATTTGTCTCCATCCTTTCTTGACCATCAGTGTGGCACTTTGGGGGCTGATGATCTGAAATAAAAATTAACTGAAATTTAATGCCATTGACAGCTATTGTGCTGTCACAACTACACTTGAGGTTGGTAGTAGAGGTGTTGAGGTATATGATCACCATGCCACAAACCAGGCTCACCACTTCCCAGCTCAGAGCACTTTCAAAGGGATTAAATTCTATGTTTGGTTTTGTTGTTGATTCTCTTTGAAATATATTTATTTTATAATTTTACTAAAGGCCCCAGCACACATGAAATTATGCACAACTAGCTCGCTTCTGCTTGCCTCAGCTGGCCGCCCCACCCATTGCCACTTGTAGCTCTCTGCTGCTAGTAGCTCTCCACTGCTAGTAGCTCGAGCCCCGCTCCCTTCACTGTGAGAGCCCCTGTTTGTTTGGTCATGATGGCATTATGGCATGATGGCCATGGACCTTTTATATAAGAGACTAGAGGCCCAGTGCAAGAAATTAGTGCATGGGGGGAGGGTGTACTTCAGCCCAACCTGAACCCTCTCCGATATGGGACCCCTCGAGGGAAGTCTGACTGCCCATTTAGGCCTGATCCCGATGGGAGGGACCAGGCCTCCAAGGGAGGGCAGCTGTGGGTAATTGAGATCAGGCCTAAATGGGCATTTGGACATCCCTCTCACAATCCTGGACTGCTGGCTCCCACCTGCTTGCCTTCCTGATTGCCCCTAACTGATTCAGCCTGCCAGCCTGATCACCGCCTAATCACCCCCGGCCAGCCTCATTGATGCCTAAATACTCCCCTGCCTTTTTTGCCCCTAACTAGCCTCCCCTGCAGGCCTGGTCATTCCTAACTGCCCTCCCGTGCAGTCCTGGTCTCCCCCCCAAAAAAAACTGCTCTCCCCTGCAAGCCTGGGTCCCCCAAACTGTCCTCCCTGCAGACTTTATCACCCCCAATTGCCCTCCCTTGAAGGCCTGGTACCTCCCAACTGCCCTCTCCTGCTGGTCATCTTGTGTCCACATGGGGGCTGCATCTTTGATCACATGGAGGTAGTCATCTTGCATGTTGGAGTTATGGTCAATCTGTATATTACTCTTTTATTAGATAGGATAGAGGCCTGGTACATGGGTGGGGGCCAGCTGGTTTGCCCTGAAGGGTGTCCCAGATCAGGGTGCGGGTTCCCTTGGGGTGTGGGGCTCCCTGGATGAGGGGCCTGTAGTAGTTCGCAGGTCGGACATGCCCCCCGGCAACCCAAGCAGAGGCCCTGGAATCTGGGATCTATTTATCTTCTACAATTGAAGCTTTGTAGCCTAGAGCAGAGCCAAGCCTTCTGCTCCCTCCATGGCGGCAGCCATTTTTGTTGGAATTTACTTATCTTCTATAATTGAAACTTAGTAGCCTTAAGCAGAGGCCTGGGGTGGCCAGGGTGTGTGGAAAGCTTGGCTTCCTCCAACCCTCCATCCTGCTCTCTCTGTGGCTGTAGCCATCTTGGTTGGGTTAATTTGCATACTCACTCCTGATTGGCTGATGGGTGTGGCTGGTGGGTGTAGCAGGGGTACAGTCAATTTGCATATTATTCTTTTATTAGATAGGATAATAGGTCATGTAAAACACAAACAGGCCTCAGGATATTTCATATTTCTACTCTAAGTAAACATGCTAGAAAGTATACATTAAGGACTTCTAAAATTCCTATTGAAAATTTTGCTAACAAAAGTCATATATACTATTTTTTATTAGTGAATTTTTATAGAAAGGAAGGAGGAAGAGAAAGAAAAAATGATGTTATAGAGATCAAACCCACAACCTGGGTATGTGCCTTGACTGGGAATCAAATCTGTCACCTTTGGATATATGGGATGATGCTCAAATTAACAGGGCACAAATACTTTTAGCATCAATTCCAGACCACTTTCAGATACTGCTGGTAGAGGGGGGAAAAAATCCCACTTCTTTTTCTGATTTTATCACTTTTTGCTCTATAATTTATTAATAAAAATTATTCAGGGTGCTTTAAATATTGATGAGAGTTACAAACAAGTTTATTTCAAAGGGAAACCAATTAGGAAAAAATTTAAGAGATTTTAATATACTGCACATGTTAAATTTTTAAATACTGTGGTTTGGATTTTTGCAATAGCTACTTCACATGTCTATTATCTTTAGAATTCAAATTTAATACGATCAATAATTTTGTTTAAAAATAATAATGGTAAGATTTTTGAGAAAAAGTGGTTTGTTTATGTTAATGGAAGATCTTGCTTTAGGATTCATATAAGAAGAGTCACAATGCCTATGAAAGCACATAAAATCTTTAATCTTCAAAATTGTAATTTTGTGTCATATTGGTTTTAAGACACATTATAATTATATATATATTTTTGATAATGATGATGAATATCATTGGTAATATAAAGTTGCCTATTGACATATTATTTTTATGTAGAAAAAATGGCCTGCATCAGGAACATGAAATGAAATTATATTAAAACTCAAAAGTAAAATCTACTAGCTTATCTCCATGTAATATTTATACATTAGTGTCATCTCCCACCTTTGGATTTAGAGAAATCAGAAGTGGATGGAAGCAGAGGTGAAGGTGGACTTTGTAAATTTTTCCTGGTAATATTCCATTTAACATTCTTTTTTCTATTTGCACATTGCCAAAGGAACTACTGGCATGAGTGGCTCTTGGACACAGGGGCTGAGGTATCAAATATGTGTGCAAAAAGCCAACAAAAAAACTTCACACTGGGAAGTGAAGCCAGGCTGGGAAGAGAAGGGAGCAGGCCAACAGCTAGGGATAAGGGTCCCTTGGCTGGCTCGCCTAGCCCACCCACATTCCAGTGCAGAACTCTAAGGAGTTTGAGAAGCCTAAATGTAAACAGGGCCTTCCAGGTTTTTATAAAATTGATTTGTCGAGGTAAGAAGGTCCATCATACATTATTTGAAAGTTTGTTAGTTTGGTTCATAACTTTTAATTATTTAAATGTGTGTTGGCTTCCATTTGTCCTTTAGCCACAAGATTTTCATTTGGAAGAAAATATAATTAGTAACTGCATTAATAATAACAAAAAAGCCTTCTAACAAAGGCCTTTTGTTATTTGAAGAAATGGTTTAAGAATCATGATTATTTAAATATATTTTGTCACAACGTGTTAAAAGATTTTTGAGTGCAAGAAAATTATTATTTTAATTAACTTTTGTTTCTACTTGCCAAAAATTAATTTTGTACTGGAATAAAATGATCTTAGGAAGCAATCATTTTCAAAAAGAGCTTTTAAGTGTTTGAATCGTTATTGTACTTAACAATGATTAAGCTTGTATAAGTATCTAGGATCAGTTGGGATTATAATACACTTTCAGTATGAGCATGTCTTCATGGTATTAATAAGTAAATATCCAGTTTTGCCTTGCTACATCTCGTGTAGGTGATATGTATGGGAAAATGACAATGGAACATCAAAATCTCGATGAGGTTCATATGAAAGATCATATTGGTTTCAATATCATAATTAATTTATGAGAAGATTGATATAAAAAGTGAAATATCTAAGGCATGAAGCAAGTCAGTCAGAGACCAATTATATAGTATCTTTAACAACCCAGCATTACCAGGTGGATGTTTTCTTCCTTTTCTATGTCCCCTGGATTGAGCCACTGTCCCAGTCCAGAAATTGTCAGGCATTTAGGATGTGCCAGAGAAGTGTTCAGACTTATTAGTACACTGGCTATTTCTTGGTCTCAGAAGACTGGGAAACCTAGTTGTAGACAGAGTGACTATAAAGTATATGATCTATTCTAAACCACAATGTGATTTGTTAATAATTTTTCTAGTCAACAGAAGAAAAACAGGACTGTCCCTGACAAACTGTGATATATGGCCACCCTATTTCTAAGAAATATGTAAGTTGGTTTTGTCTATATTCCTTATCTTAGTGGGACCCCTGTGTCTACTCTGTGTCCTTTCTAATTTTCATATTCAAAATTTTCTTCTCATTTAAATACCTGTACTAAAAAAATCTTTTTTTATGAAGTTCATGAAATTCTTCATAACATGACATGGACTTTGAGAGTGTCACTTTGATTTGCATAATACCTAGCCTGTTGATTTGCATAATACCTAGCCTGTTGATAACATCACTGGCAGACCACTTATAGCTTATATCAAGAGTTGGCAAACTATCGCTTTCTATAGACGCTTTTGTTTAAAAGAGTTGAAAAATAAAGAATAGTTCATGACATAAAAATTATATGAAAATTGAAGTTTGGTGTCCATAAATAAAGTTTTATTGGAATATCCATGCTCATTTCTTTATGTACAGTTTATAGCTGTTTTCATGCTATTACAACAGAGTTGCTTAGTTGCAACAAAAGCCATATGGTTCACAAAGCCTAAAACACTTACTAAATAGCCCTTTTAGAAACTGGGTTACAGTCCTCTAGCTTATATGCTCACATTGCTATATAATCGCAAAGTATATATGTTGGGAAGTATTTAACTTTCTGGATGAATGATCTCATACAATGTATAGCTATAGCTATACTACAGATATAATCTATTAATGTTACTCTTTTAGTTGATTCCTTTAGCTTTTCTAGGTATATAATTTTGAATGTAAATAATTATGGTAAACATATATAGTCTTTTACAATACATACTTTCAATCAATGTTTCCTTTACTTAATTTTAATCAATATTTTCTCCTGGTTACATTGGCAGATTTTTCTGGAAAAAATCAATAGTAAAAATTTCTATATTTTTCCTAACTTTTGACATAAACTTTATAACATTTCATCACTAAACTATATTTATATCAGAATTCATAGTGGTACAACTATACTGATCTACATTTAATTTGGGACAGATTTTATCATTTAAGGAGTTTCCTTTTATTTCTCATTACAGAGAACATTTATATTATTATTATTATTATTATTATTATTATTATTATTATTATTAATCTTCACCCAAGGATATTGTTCTATTGATTGTTAAAAGGAGCAGAAGCTATAGGGAAAGACAGAGAGAAATATTGATGTGAGAGAGACATATCAATTGGTTGCCTCCTACATGTGCCCTGACCAGGGCCTGGGCCAAGGTAGAGCCAGCAACCGCAGTGTATGTCCTTGATCAGAATCAAACCTGGGACTCTTTGGTCTGCAGGCCAACACTCTAGCACTGAGCCAAACTGGGTAGGGCTAAGATTTCTCTTTTGGAATGAAACTTAATATAGATATATTATGCAACAATAGTTTCAGTAATTTTGAAGTTCAGGATCCAGTGGCCTACAGAAAATAAAAGCTAATCAAGGTGGAGACTATATAGGTTTGGCAGCCAGGACTGAATCCTAGGAAGTGAGGAATTATTTTCTGAATTCAGTTGCCTTCATGGGGAGCAGTATTCCTATTCTTTGTTTGGCATGGCCATCTGCACCTGCTGTAAGCTGGGCACAGATTTTGCCATCTGGTAGACATCTCAGAAATATTGGTAAAATCTTCAGTGTCCTACTACTGCTACCAAACATATTCTTCCTCCAACCCTTGCCATGGCGCCCCATTGTGATTATGGTGTTCTATGGGCACATCTTGCATTTATTTCTGAACTTTACTGATCATCCTTGAGCCTGCAATTCTGAAATTTGACTTTTTTAAAATCTGCTCCTGCTAGACTATATCAAGAAAAAGACACTTACGGCATTGCCATTTTTTTCTTCCCAGTTTCCAGCAATAATACAGGTTTTCCCTTCTCAACTCATTTAAGGGTATAAATGTTATTTTCACTTGCATCAGGCACATGAGAGGGTGAATTAGAAGGAGAGAGATAAAATGTCTGTGATCAAAGGTCTATTTTACCTCAAAGTAAATGCCTTCAAATCCTAAGATTATTCATGAATAAAGGAAAGAGATATCATAGAAGTACTTAGTGATGCTAATAAATGTTTTTATTTACTTAATAGAAAACAATTCTCATTGTTATCTTTCAGTTCAAATACTTTTTGTTCCCTTTAAAAACCTCATAGCTTCAGCCAAACTGGGTAGTGCTATTATTTCTTAATAATAAAAAATTATTACCAGTGAAAATAAGTCAGAATGTCAGAGCTCTGGTTCCAGATCTGACAATAACTACCTAAACTCTTAAATTCCATTAGCTTCTATTTTATCACCATTAAAATAAAAGAAATGGACAACCTTCTCTCTAAAGTCTTAGTTCAATGTTTTTTCCAGTGCACATTAATACCACCACTGTTGATGCTATCCATGTTTAAAAACTGTAGAGTAAATGAACAAGAAAAGATGAAGTTATTTCTTCATGTAAAAGACTGCTCAACACTCCAGTTCTGAAAAGTTAGAAACTAGATAGATACCAGTGTGGTTATGGATACCAATGGTTTAACCTTTGCTTTGCATGGTTAACTTTCTCTGTGTTATTAATTTTGTATTATTTGTGAAAAAAATAGCTAGCTATCTCAGTGATGGGTCACATCCATAAAGTGAGTCATTCAGAGAATGCTCCATGTGGACCTTTTTGCAGCAAATTATCTCTAACAGAGAATATTGCTGTAGTTCTACCACTTCTCTCATACCTTGCCTGGGCATCCCATCATTTCAGTCACTCTGCATCACTGAGTCTGATATTGAATGTGCTTTAATTATTTGAAAAATAAAAAGGGATGATCTTTCAGTCATACTAAAGTATTGGTTTATAATAAATAATAATGGTTTACTGTTTCTCTGGGTATTGCATCATCTGTACAATGAAAATGACTTTTCATTGTTTTGGTTATCTCTCAGATGGAATGGCCTCTATTTTTTTAACTAGTTATTATTGAAAAATGTCTCAAGTGAATCTAATCAACATCCTTTCTAGAATGATTATTGTACTTCTTGTTATAGAAAAAAGTCTGTAACAGTCAAATAAACTGGAAATATATACTTATTGTTAACAAAATTATCAAAGGCTATGTTGATTGGCCATTCAAACTTCACTCAAGTTTTTTTTTTCCAAATTTTATTTATTACTTATTATTATAGAAGAACAAAATCCCATGAATGAAGAGCAAGCCAAACTTGCCCAAATTAAAATGAAATGCTTACTTGCTGCAATTGGTGTATAGATAGTACAGTTTGAATGCTAGGAAGTGGTTGTTAAAACCCATGTGACTATTTTAGTTTTATTAATTCAGGTGACAGAGGTTTTTATAACACATGGGCTCTTAGATCTGTCAGCATTTATAATAGGATTTAAATCTTAAATACTTTGAGTTTCTATATATAAGTCAAAATTAACTCTAATGCCTTTACCACACAAGATTATATGTGAAATAGAATGTTATGCACACCTTACTATCCTTTTCCTACGCTGAATGGTAAAATGAATCTACCACCCCTAGACTGTAGAGCCTAAGAATTCTTGTGAAATTAAACAAAAAGTTATCACTATAGACATGGCAAAAACTAGGTGGCTTTGGGGATTCTATTCGAAATAATAGTTTCAGTCCCTTATTAGCAATTTTCAAATTTTAGAAGGGTGGAGAAATAACTTGTTTCCTATCTACTGGCTTCATTACCATATGTACAAAAGTGCTGTTTATAAGGTAGCAATGTGCATGGCAAAATTAGGAGAACTGAATTTCTTTTAAAGAATCAGTTTTGTTAATATCTAAAAACCATTAAGTGTAAGTTTGAATCTGATAAAGATCTAATTCAATTAATACCCAAGCATCTCAGAGCTAGAAAAGGGTGACAAAGATCAGCTTTAATAGTATGCAGAAACCCAGGGGAAGCCTTCTTTAATCAAAAAGGAGAGTGCATTAAAGTTGACGTCTAAATATCTGCAGTAATGGAATATTTCATATAGTACTATAGTAACAGAAGATGAATCATCTAAAACAATTAAAACTGAAAGGAGTTTTTCAGGGTAAAATATGCAAGTTTAGGGAGTTTTAAAAATAAAGAGGGTCTATGGGGAGAGTACTGCAAAGCTGGGGGGATGGGAGCTGCCAAAAGGCATAAATTCGCAGAGAGAGAAAAGAGATGCCACAGGATAAGGGGAGAGGAAGGTACCCATTCACAGGAGAAGGGGAAAGCCACAGGGAGTAGAGAAACAAAAGGGAGATAGAGGAAAACCGATTTTCACAGGGAATAGAGAATTCTGCCACAGAAGATGGAGAAAAAGAGGGAGACCCCATGAGGGGTTTGAGCTTTGAAGCTGCTTTAGTGACCAGTAAGAAGGGAATATCAAAAGACAAAGAACTGCAGCCTTTATAAACCTTAGGAAAAAGGGCTTTGAGTTCCCCTCCCTACATTGGAGTCTATGCTTGTTTTTCAATAAATTCCCATATACCACCTTATTACCGTGGCTTCATGCTTCAAATCCACCTGGACAAGAACCTGGGAAAAGAAATCACATTTGCATCCTGTCCAGAGGAAAACCACGCATTTTCATTTGTTTTCTGCATTTCAAAACCACATGTGACTTCTATTTGGCATTGGAAGGGTCTTTGATCTGACCTGTGGACATGGGTATGTTATTGTGGAAATTCATATCAAAATGTGACTTAAAAAGAACTATGAGTCTGTTCAGCATTTCTGCATCTGCCAGTACCCTTAACTTTAACCTACATATTGACCCCCTCACTCAAAAAATTTTAATGAAATAAGCAGAAATATTCTTTCTTCATCATACCCCCTCCTTACCCCTGCAGTTTAACTTCCAACTTGAGTTTCCTCCTGCAAAAGATTCTCATTAGTATCCTTTGTTTTAATATTCCTCTTGCTCCAATATCTCAGGGCAAAATAACTTTCAACATAACTTTTGTCCTTTTTTTCCTTCATATGTTTGGGGCATCTTCTCAGGAAATTGGACTTCAAAGAAGATGAAGATTAGTGAGGGCTGGGAAAGCAAAGACAGTTGTCTGCTTCCTGTGCATCAAGTCTCCCCCACCCTCCACCCACCCCTGCTGACACACATACCATCCCCCTCCAGATAAAAGTGTTGGAGTATCTTTAAGTTTCTGCGGCTCCTTCTCCACCACTGTGCAGGCAAACCTTAAATGTCATTGAAGCAAACTCAGAAATACTCAAATCATCCCTTTTCTAACCTATTGCTTTGCCTCATTTGGACATTCCTAGTCTCTTGTCTGAGCTTTTACAATAGTGATTAATTTTATCTCCTGCCCTGAAGGTATTCACACTCAAGACTTTTTCCATACATCAATCAGAGTGGTATCTAAGAAGTAAACCTGATTGTGTTGCTTTTCAGAATAATATTCCTCAATGATTTTCTGTGCCCTTATATAAAATCCAGATTTAATTGCACATAAGATAACTTCACCCCATGGACTTTACACAGGAGCATGAGGTTCGGCTGGATATAAAGCTTAGAGGGTGGCAGTGGTCACAGGCTGTCCTAGTAATAGTAGACCTAAAATAAAATCTTGAAACTTTAACACTGTAACAGGAAATAGACTGTGACTGACATTTTACAGTTTACAGAGATAATTTTAGTCAACATGCAACATAGTGGTGAAGAACTTGGACTCACACATCAGGTTGCCCCAATCCAAATTCTGACTTTTCTACTTACTAATCTGTCCTTGGGCAAGAAATAAACCACTTGAAAATAAAGTAAAATAAATTACGTGGGCCTCATTTTATAAAATAGGATTAATAATTGTTCCTACATCACAGGTTATGAAGATTAAATTAAATAATACAGTGAACATGTAAAACATTGAAGACAGTATTTGCCCTTAGTAAACTTTCAACAAAAATTAGCTTTTGTTGACTAATAAAAAAAGGAAAATGGTTATTATGATGTTTTCTTGAGTTACATTTCTGGAGTATTCAGAGAGAACTTTTTCCTAATTTTAAGCTAAAATTGATCTCACAGAAGGACATAATATTTTCTTTTATTCAAGTGAGGGGACAATGCTAATTTAACAGCAAAATATGTAAGAATTATTACCTAAATTTATGTTTATCAAAATCAAGTTTGCATAATTTCTGTATTTTATTATTAAAACTAGAGGCCTGGTGCATGACATTCATGCATCAGGAGGGGGGGGGGGTCCCCCTCAGCCCAGCTTGCACCCTCTCCAATCCAGGATGCCTCAAGGGATATATGACAACCTGTTTAGGCCCAATCCCAGGGCAATCATAATCCCTCTCACAATCCTAGACTGCTAGTTCTTAAGTACTCACCTGCTTGCCTGCCTGGTTGCCCCTAACTGCCCTCTGCTGGCCAGATCACCCCTAACTGCCCCACCCCACTAGCCTGGTCACCCCTAACTGCCCCCTCTGCCAGCCTGGTTGCCTCTTACTGCCCCTCCTGCAGCCTGGTTGCCCTCAACTGCCCCCCCTCTGTCTGCCTGGTCACCCCCAACTGGTTCCCTGCCAGCCTGGTCATCCCCAACTGTCCCCCCTCCCCCCCCCCATATCTGGCTCCTGGCCTGGTCATTCCTCACTAGCCCCCCTGCTGGCCTGATCATAGGCAGCCAACTTGTGAGAGTGTGAGGGTCAATTTGCATATCACCTCTTTACTACATAGGATATCTTTGTTTTCTATAAACAACCAGCAAACTCCATTTATTACCAGTAATAATTCAAATGGCTTTATTATTTTTTCCTGAATTTTCCAATCTCAACTCTTTTCTCTTTAAAGCAATATCTGGAACAGGAATTTACTCAAAAAACTGAGGTGACCAGGCTAATTTTATCTTCTTTGTTATCAACCTAATCTAACTGTATTTTTATCCATTGATGCTGACTTTTCTACATAATTAATGTCATTCCTCTTGATTTCAAAGCTTAATGACTTCTTCCATGTACCTGACCCCACTGTATTCTCATATCCCAAGAGAAAATTGCCTTAGGAAGTATCGTCTACATATCTTTGATTTTCGATTCTTCATTAGCTCATTTTGTTCTGCCTTCCAGCAAGCGTGGCCCTTTCTTATATTGAAAAATGTGTGCTTTGGTTCTTTATTTTTCCCTCCTTAACAGTGAATTTCTTAAACAAGATTTGTGCACTTAATTTCTTTTAAAAAATATATATTTTATTGATTTTTTTACAGAGAGGAAGGGAGAAGGATAGAGAGTTAGAAACATCTGTGAGAGAGAAACATCAATCAGCTGCCTCCTGCACACCCCCTACTGGAGATGTGCCCGCAACCAAGGGACATAGCCTTGACCAGAATCAAACCTGGGACCCTTCAGTCCTCAGGCTGCGCTCTATACACTGAGCAAACCAGTCAGAGCTGCACTTAATTTCTTTATGAGCCACTTGTTGCTTATCCATTTTCACTACTGTACTGAAATTATAATCTTACATATGTATTAGTATTTTCATATTAATGTTTAATAACATTTAAGATGTTTTGTAATATACACTTTTCTTTTTGACTGACATTTTACTTTTTTCTTAAAAGCTTCAGTAAGTAGTCATTGACCTTTGGCATTAAATTTGACACCTTCTCCATCTGGCTTCTATCATCCTTCTCTGATTAGATCTGCAACTTGATCTATGTAAGAACATCCCCTCCAGTCCAACTAGTCTTTTCATTTGCTATTGTCCCAACTTACCTTGTTTCCTCTTGTAGATCACAGCCAGACATGCTTTGGGCTGGGCCTTTGCTCATGATTTTCTCTCCAAGTGGAAAGTCCTTCCCTTTCAGCCAAACCTTTAAAGCCCAGTGTAAGTTCCACCTCATCAAGAATCTTTTATTCCTGCCAAAACTGGTTTGGCTCAGCGGATAGAGCATCAGCCTGGGGACTGAAAGGTCCCAGGTTCGATTCCCATCAAGGGTTTGTACATTGGTTGCAGAAACATCCCCAGTAGGGGGCATACAGGAGGCGGCTAATCGATGTCTCTCTCTCTCATCTATGTTTCTGGCTTTCTATTCCTTTCCCTTCCTCTCTGTGAAAAATCAATAAAAAATTAAAATATATATAGAATACTGCAAGAGAAATATATCTGTTAAAAAAAAAAGAATCCTTTATTCCTCACTTCAGCACTCACTGTCTTTAACCTTTTATGAATAGCATAAATAGCAAGGGATATAGAGTAAATCCTTTTGGAGGACCTGGGGGGATCAAAATGCTTAAGTTGCAGTCTTGAATCTGTTGTTTATTTGCTGTGGCCACTGACATAGGCTGGCTAAAAACTTAGTGTCTTCATCTACAAGATGAAGTTATTCAAACCTCCCTGATCCAACTCCTTAGATAAAATAGTATATGTAAAAACATTTGAAAAAATTTTAGAGATTTATTCAGTCTTGTATGTTATCACAAACTAGAAACCCAATACATGAAGATTCGTGCCAGAATAGGCCTTCCTTTCCCTGGCTACTGGCACCACCTTTGCTCTGGCCAGAGCCACCTTTTGCTCCAGCCCAGAGCCACCTTTCTGCCTTCCCATGCTTCCCAGAGGCCCAGAGTGGCCAGAGGTGGTGCAGAACGCCTGCATTGTCACCATGGCAATGACTCAAGCATCCTGCCCCCAGCCACTTGGCACCTGTGTATGCAAATTAACCTATCACTCTTGATTGGCTGGTGGGTGTCACAAAGGTATGGTCAATTAACATGTTACTCTTTTATTAGGTAGATCATATGTGCTATTATTGGACTCAGCACTGTTATTAAATTTTCATATGTTCCTTTTTATCCCTAAGTTTTCAATTCTTTTTGTTTTTTTTACTTTATTACAGTAATATTAATGGTATAAGGATCAAAAAACAAAAAGAGCCAATTATCTTAGAAGTAAAGTTGGGTTTATACCTCCCAATAAAGTATGAATCCATATCAAGGAAGCTTATATTCTTATCCTGGCCACTTGGAAATAATCAATTTAAGATATCTGAAAAAACTCTTACTGAAAGAAGGTTTCAAGAGAGAAAACAAAGATGGCTGACTTGTCCCAGCGTAAACAGGTCTGGCTTAGTGTAGTCCACAGACTTATTAGAAAACAGGATGTTGAAGAAAGACAATAGAGCTTGGGCTCATATCATTTTCTTTAATAAGTATAATTTGCATAAAGTAAAATGTGCATTAGTTTGAATTTTGACAAACATGTTGAATAATACTCTGTTGAATTATTATATTTATTTATTTTAAATATATTTTATTGATTTTTTTATAGAAAGGAAGGGAGAGGGATAGTTAGAAACATCAATCAACTACACACCCCTTACTGGAGATGTGCCTGCAACCAAAGTACATGCCCTTGACCCGAATTGAACCTGGAACCCTCCAGTCCACATGCTGACGCTCTATCCACTGAGCCAAACCAGTTAGGGTTTAATATATTTTTTATTCACCTATTGATGGACATTTGAAGTGTTTCTTGATCTTTGCTAATATGAAAAACTAGAGGCCTGGTGCATGAATTTTTGCATGGGTAGAGTACCTGGGATGGCCTGCAAGGATTGCCTGAAACCTAGAGTTCAATGCCACCTGTTGCTCCTGCCTGCTGCTCCCATTCATCCTGGTCCTCTGCACCTGCCACAGCTACACTTGCCAGCTGTCAGCCCTGCATCTGGTGCCCATCCTGAGGGGGCTGGGAGGGGGATGGGACACAATTGGCCCTCCAGGCAGGTGGTGGAATGCCCTTGTCAGCTTAGGATCCAGATCTGTCCCACTGATGTTTGTGCCAGTGGTCAGGAGTCATCAGGCAGCTGCTTTTAATATAGTTTCTTCCTTGCAGAGTATCTAGGGAGGGGAAGTGGCCATGTTGCTTGAGGCTGACTTCCAGGAGGCAGGCAGCACTGTAGGAACTGTGCTGGTGGCACTGGTCTTTCGATACCTGGTTTATTCTCTAGAGATTGGACCTGCAGGATTACTGAGGGAGTGAGTGGCTGCTGCCAGGCTGGTGGGCTGCGAGATGGGTCAGTCATCCGAGCAGTGCTCCTATTGTGAAGCACACTGACCACCAGGGGACAGCTCCTGCATTGAGCATCTGTCCCTTAATGGTCAGTGCAAGAATAAGTGACCGAATGACTGAACCACTGAATGACCAGTCAACCAGTCAGTGTGATGCACACTGATCACCAGGGGACAGACACTCAATGCACAGAATCGTGCTCCCTCCAGTCTGAACCAGGTATTTGGGGATCAACTTTTTTCCTGTCTGGATTGGGCCTGTGGGGATCGAGCCAAAACCGACAATCCAACATCCCCCTGAGGAGTCCCAAACTGCATGAAGATGCAGGCCAGATCAAGGGACCCCATTGGTACACAAATCCATGTACCAGGCATCTAGTATATAGATAAGTTACTATAAATATTCATGCAGAAGTATTTTTGTAGGTTTATATTTTTATTATTTTTGTGTTTTGTTACCAACTGGATAAAAAACAAGCTCCAATGATAACACTGTTTTCAAGAGGCACATTTTAAGTACAATAATAAAGACAGATTGAAAGATAAAGAATAGCAAAAGATATGGCATGTACACTGTAAGAAAATTAATGGGGTTATATTCATAGCAAATAAAGTAGATTTCAAGACAAAGAATACTAACACAGATAAAAAATGATCATTTCATAGGGTGAAAGGGTCGATTTGTAACAGGACATAATAATCTTAAATTTGTATGACAAAATCATTGAATTCCAAAATAGAAGAAAAATTTGACAGGACTAAAGTGAAAAATAGACAAATGCACAATTACTATTAGAGATTTTAACAATTTTCTCTCAATAGATAATGGAACAAGTAGAAAAAAATAGTAAAGATATAGATAACTTGAATAATAATATAAATGATCTAACAAGAGGACCTGATCAATATTTATAGAACATTATAAGCAACTCCAGATGATATGTTCTTTTTAAGTACACATGGAACATTCACCCCCAAGACTATATGCTAGGCCATAAGTAAGTCTCAATTCACTTTATAATATTTGACTACAGTGGAATGAAATTAGAAATCAATAACAATAAGCTATCTAGAAAAAATCCAATCAGGGGTTGGAGAATTAAGCAACACATTTCTAAATATTGATCCATGGACCAAATAACAAGTCATAAGGAAAATTTAAAGGTGTTCTATGATGAATGACAATTAGGATACAACATGTTAAAGCAATCTGTGTGTTCATGCCTTTTAACCATTCTATTGTCTCAGGAACTACTTAATCAAATTAATATTTCTTTTTCGAAGAACAGAACAAATAAATAGAAGAGCAGGTTGAAGACTGAGAATCATAGGGATCATGCTCACCATTAGCCAATGTTTTTATTCTCCCACAATTGTAATTAAGTCATGGATCTTGGTTGAACTAAAAAGTAAACATCCTTTCAATGGCAATAAATAGAATGACACATATTTTGACAATTTCCCCATAATAAACCCCAGGGGTATGTATAATGATTCCTATTCCACTCAATGAAGCACTAGCAGAAATAGTCTGGATACTCTTAATACTGATAGAGATTATAACTAAAAAATAAGTGAGATAGTGATTAAAGAATTGAATAGATAATGAAGGAAAAATTCTGATATCTCTGTTCTGAGACCTGGACAAAGCCATTTGTCTCTGATTTTAGTTCAGTTCTTAAGAAGTATAAGTAGTCTGTGTAAATGATCTCTTGGGAGGCCCCCTCTTCTAAACACAAAACCTATTATTTTAATTAGCATTGGTTATTGTGCCAGCGAAGAGAAAACTTTGCTCAATGCCATGAAGAAAAGTAGGGATTTAATTCTAAATCGAATTCATATCTTCCAATTTACAAATTCTTTTATTTGGAAGAATATATCCTATATAATAAAGAGGTAATATGCAAATTAACCCACATGCCCTCACAAAATGGCTGCCTATGACCAGGCTGACAGGGGGGTTAGTGAGGGACAGCCAAATGGCTGAACAGTAGGTTGCATGGGGTGACTAGACTGGCAGGGTGGCAGGGAGGGAGGTGCGACCAGGCCCACAGGGGAATGCAATTGAGGGCAACTAGGCCAGCAAACGGGGGGAGGGGGGGAGGCAGTTGGGTGCAACCAGGCTGACAGAGGGGGGCAGTTATGGGTGACCAGGCAGGCAGGCAGGCAAGCATTTAGGAGCCAGTGGTCCCGGATTGTGAGAGGGACCAGCAGTTGTTAGGAGCCAGTGGTCCCTGATTTTGAGAGAGGTTCCAAATTGGAGAGGGTGCAGGCTGATCTGAGGGAACCCTTTCCCCCTCCACCATGAACAAATTTTATGCACCGGGCCTCTAGATTTTTTATAAAACTCAAATCTTTCTTCTTTCTCTTTCTCTCTCTCTCTCTCTCTCAACCCCACCCCCCAAAAATTATTTGCAATTTGTAATCATGATTTGAACTTTTCAAAAGCTGTGTGAGTCATATCTTTCCCTTTGATAATTTCCAAGTGATGAAACTGTTTTATTGATCAGCCCTTCCTTTTAATGATTCAATATATTTTGTTTGGGACAGAGAAAAATAAATGGGAAATGTCATTCACAAATATGAGCATGGAAATGAATATGTAGAAGCATATCATCACTTCTTTGGGGGGAAAGGAGTATATTTTCCTGAACCTTTTGCCTTTCTACATCCTCAAACCTGCTCTTTTCCTGTTTTAGTTTTCATATGAAATTGGTGCAATAATATGGTAGGGTGGGAATCACAGGATCTGACATATGTGGGCTTTCATTTATGTACATGATAGAGAGCTGTGCAAAATCTAACCATCCCAAAAGTTCTAGCCATCTTATCTAATAGAAGAATAATATGCAACTTGACCATACATCCACTATACCCACAGGCCATGCCCACCAGCCAATCAGAGCAAGTATGCAAATTAACCCAACCAAGATGGCTACGACCACAGTGAGAACAGGAGGGAGGCTTGGGTTGCCCCTGGCAATGGAGGAAGCCAAGCTTTCCGCAAACTCTGGCTGGCCCAGGCCTCCGCTTAAGGCAACAAAATTTCAATGGCTATGTGAGCAGAAGGCTTGGCTCCACTCCAGGCTACAAAGTTTCAGTTGTAGAAGATAAATAAATCCCAGATACCAGAGCCTCAACTTGGGTCACTAGGGGGCATGGCCGGCCTGAAAACCACCATAGTCCCCTCACCCAGGCCACCCCATGCCCCAAGGGAACACCAACCCTGATCCGAGTCACCCTTCAGGGCAAACCAGATGGCCCCCACCTGTGCAGCAGGCCTCTATCCTATCTAATAAAAGAGTAATATGCAGATTGACCATCACTCCAACACACAAGATGACTGCCCCCATGTGGACACAAGATGGCCACCACAAATTGGCCAGCAGGGGAAGGAAGTTGGGTGGGACCAGGCTGGCAGAGGAGGGAAGTTGGGGATGACCGGACCTGCAGGGAAGGGCAGTTGGAGGCGGGGGACCCAGGCCTGCAGGGAAGGGCAGTTAGGGATGACCAGGCTTGCAGGGAAGAGCAATTAAGGGCAAGCAGGCTGACAGGGGAGCAGTTAGGCATCAATCAGGCTGGCAGGTTAGTGGGTAGGGGGTGATTAGTCTGGCAGGCAGAAGCAGTTAGGGGCAATCAGGAAGGCAGGCAGGTGAGCATTTGGGACCCAACAGTCCTGGATTGTGAGAGGGATGTCCGATTGCCAAATTAGACCGGATCCAGGAACAGGATGGGCTGAAGGACACCCCCACTCTGTGCACAAATTTCATGCACCAGGCCTCTAGTATTTTAAAATTCACAAACATTGAGTTATATAAGAAACTTTAGAATATATATCATTTCTTTTTATTTAAAATTCCCTCTCTCCATTCATTCCTGCAGGCAAAAATTGATATTTTAATAATATTAATAAAATAAATTTGCCTATAATGCTATTTTTGTAGTTCCAAAAATATTTTACTTCCAATGATATGAGTTTATCCCAACAGCAAACTTATGGATTTGACCAGGATAGACATTACCTTTATCCTAAAAGAGAAGGGGGAAAGAAGAAGGATGACAAGGAGAAGGAAGTGGAAAGGGAGGAAGAAGAGGAGGAGGAGGTGAAGAAGAAGAAGACAAAGAAAGGAAAAGCCCAAGGGTGAAGAGATTAGATGAACTGAGGAACAAGAGTGGCTGGCCCAGGTCTCTCCAAAATGTGTTAGGAGTGCTTAAAAATAAGGAAATGTGCTAGTGACAATTGCTGCCAATATGTTACATAGACAAGTGCATTTTTTATACTTGAAAACCAACACTTTTTTTTACAAATGAAAATAAACAAAAAGTTTTGTAGCAATATCTGTTTTATAGCTGGTGCTACCGTGTCTTTCTAAGACTGCATCATGGGACAAGAAAAGTATCCCTTTCCTAATCTTTTAAAATTTCAACAAACATTTGTAGGCATTTAGATAGGCAACATTTTGCTTTGTCTGCTTCTCTGATGCAGAGCTGCTGCTAGCTGCTAAGTCTGGCTGCTGAACTCGCCATTTCTGTAAGACTGTTCTGGGTCCACCTGCAGGAAGCCATCCAGGTTGAGACTTTCCTAAGCATCCTGACCTGTTATTCTGCTTTCTACACACCCCTTCTGAGCACAAGCTCAGGACTTTGAGGGGCAGTGAGCTTTCCTTTATTTCTGGTCTGATTGTTGCTTCTCAGGTCTGGCTTGGGCTCTGATCTTGACATTTATGTCACAGGTAGCACCGGTGAAACTGCTGGGAAACCAGATGGCGGGCCTAACTGAGGACAGCAGCATCTGCTGTGGTACTCACTGTGCCTGTTACTGCTCTTTCTGCTTCCTGTTGATGTGATTGCCTTGGTTTTCTTTTTCATTCTGTCAATGTTATTCGCCTTTCTATAGACCTTTCCAAATGTGCATACCTTTCTGTCACTCTTCTCATGCATTTGCTCTGCCTGGAACCCCACCATTCAGGAAGGCTCATGACTTGGTTGGCTTCCATAGGTTCTTCGAGGGCTTTTGCTTACACGCCACTTCCTCAAGTCTTTCCCTAAGCACCTTTTTTAGATTTACAACACCCTGTTCTCCTCAACCTCCTCCCCTGATATTTTTTCTTTGTTTTTTTTTCCAGCATTATCTTTTTCTATAGCACCATTACCTGCTGTATTCTATATTTCACTTACTTGTATGGAGGCTGTATCACTAGAACACAGAATATAAGCTTTGTGAGGGCAGAGTTTTGTCAACTTTTGTCTGTTTGCTTACTGTATGCTAAGCATCTGAAAAAATGCTGGCTATTGCTTAGCACTTGAAAATTGTTTGGTTAAATGATAAATTGCATTGTAAATTTTGAAAGATCAGACTTCTAACTTTACATTTGGTCTTATTCATTTTGCTTAGTGCAATGCTGAAGAGTGGAAGGGTATACATAGGGAAGTAGAATTTGCTATGTGTCCTGGATATTTTATTTATTTTCTTTAATCCTTACTATAATCCAAGTCCTTTGCCCAGAGAAGTACAGATAGAAATGAGCAGGGTGAGGATGCAAACTAGTTTCATCTGGCTCCAAAGCTAGCTAGAGCCTTTTTCTTCAGAAGCAGTGTCTACTAAATAATAGTAAGTCAATAAAAGCCCCTCAAGATGAATGATGTTTGCATAAATCACATGTATCTAGAGGCTGAATGCCAACACTCCTTGGTTGAAAAAAAAAAAAAAGAACTGCTTGTGTGGCTCATTGGGTTGCAGTGTCATCCAATACACTGAAAGTGCTGGGTTTGAGTCTGGCCAGGGCACATATCTAGGTTGTGGGTTTGGTCCCAGGTTGGTGTGTGCAGAAGGAGGCAGCTGATTGATGTTTATCTCTCTCAAAAAACAAAACAAAACAACAACAACAACAAACCCTTTAAATTAACTTCCTACTAAGTGACAACTCCAAAAGAAAGAATTATCTAAAACTACCACAGGTAGTGGATATTGTGGAAGCCATAAAGAAAGATGAGCAAGATGAGATGATAGGGGAAATAGACTTTGTGTAAATAACTTTAATACAAGGTAGAAATGCCAAACTGCTAAGGTATCTCTAAAAAATGAAAAGTAACCAACATTTATTAAGCAATTACTATCTCCTAATTTTTGTGCTTACTGTGGGAACCTCTTTCCACGTCCCAAGTGGTTCAGGGTTCCCGGGTCAGGGTTTGGGTTCTGAAGGAGGCCGCATGCAAACGAAATGAGAAACTAGGAAACATTAATTTGGCGATACTGGGAGGCCAGGTGGGAGCCTTCCTCTAGTGGAAAGGACTGCCACCTTCCTTTGGCCTTGCCATCCCTTTTATTTAGGTTTGGGATACACCCTTTGCCCTGAAGCAGGCAATTCCAGTAACAAGTAGATTATTTTATCAGTCAGGATTGACATGATTATTTGATGGGGAAGTTCATTGTCTCAATTAGATAGGGAGTGGCTGGTTTTGACCTTTCAGAGCTTCAAGGTTGACCAGCCTTCTAGCCTCCTGTTTACATCCATTTAGTGAGAACAATGTTTGGTTTCTGACAGCTTACCTTTTTTTTTTATAAATGTATTTAATAAAACTCAAAATGAGTCTTCATTTCTAGTGATGAGAAAACTGAGGTACAGAGAGTTGAAGACTGATTCTAGCAGAAGTAAGCTAACCCCACAATAGCAAGAGTATAAGGAGAAACTAAGTTATTCTTTTATAAAAAAATATATTTTATTGTTTTTTTACAGAGAGGAAGGGAGAGTGATAGAGAGTTAGAAACATAGATGAGAGAGAAGCATTGATCAGTTGCCTCCTGCACATCCCCTACTGGGGAAGGGCCCCTGACCGGAATTGAACCTGGGACCCTTCAGTCCACAGGCCAACGCTCTACTCACTGAGCCAAACTGGTTTCGGCTAAGTTATTCTTAATAGGTGACTAGCAGTAAACCCATGGTATTCTATAAATATCTTAGATATGGATAGGGATCCACTTACTTAAAAAATTAGATGTATTTCACATTACCCTTTTCAACTTCTGTATCAATGGTGCATTTCTCACCTCCAAGGAAAGATGGTACAATCAAGTGTATTTAGAATTTGAAGTCAGATACACGTGAGTTTAAATGCTGGCTCTGTGTGATCATGATTAAACCAGGATCACCATCACATTAGAAAAGTGAAACACGACTTTCTCCACAACATATTACAAGAATTAAATGAGATAACTAATGTCAAGAACCGAGTAGAGTACCAGAATTTAAGCCATGTTAACATAACATGAAGAAACAAATTTGTGGTTTCTTATGTTCTCATTCTCTCATCTCTAGTTTTTTTCTCTCTCTGAGACACACTCACAGACACACACACACACACACACACACACACACACATACACACACATTTTGTTCCGAGGACACTTTGGAAGGTAGCTATTTTTTATGCATTGTTTTTCATTCCAAAGCCCTTCTGCTCTTGATTCTGCTTGTTACTCCTGATGAAGATTCCCAGACATGCAGATCTGCTACCCCACTGAGGAGTTTATTGGCAGCCTTTTTTTCGCCCCTGTAGAAGAGGGTGAGGGCCAAGGGGGAAAGTTGTAGATAGAAGTCTTCAATGAAAGAGAAGAATGAAGAAAACTGAGTTGAAAATATTTAGGCCTTTGGAACAAATGGGAATATCTCCCTCTCTTGGGGATGATCACAACTTGAAAAATCTTTCTTACCTGTTAAGATCCGGAAGTGGAATTCTGTGATCTAGCCATCAAAAACAAACTAATAAGTAATCAGATTAAAGCTGGCCTTCCAGCTGATTAGTCATTTAGGGTGGATTGAAGTAATTCATGAGTGTCTACTAACATGCATTAAATGAAATTTAAGAAAGGATGTAGAAACATGTTACTAGTTTACCTGCAATAAAATAAAAATGTTTTATAAAGATATAGTTCTATTTCATTATATATAATTTTTCCCTAGGAAAGTTGATTGTAAAGTGATTATCAGTACATTGAATAACTTTTCAGATTTATCATGATAACATTGGTGTGCAATTCTATTAAAGAAAAACAAAATGTGTTTAAAATGTAATAATTTAAAGAAACACCTATACTTGTGTGAAGAATATTGCTCAATAAATGTTATATGAATGTAAAATACTTAAAGTAAGGGTTTTATACTGTAACTATAGCTAACCCTTAAAGAGAAATGACAGTTTTATCTAAATAGTACATAGTGAGCTTATGTCTTCTTTTCTATTTTGCACAGTTCTTAATCTAGAGTGGAAAAACATCCAAGTCTGGTTGTCCAGAACTTTTTTCCTCTTATGGAAATTATTAGATACAGAAATGAGTTAGTGCATCAAAGTTTAAGAGTAAAGGATATAAAAAGAAAAACAAGTGAAAATCAGAAAGTTCATGAGAAAATAGACTCAAACCTATGGATTAAGGAAACTAAAAAACCCAGATAATAAACCTGCTGGTAACATTTAGCAAATCTTTTTCTTAGTTTTTTATTTCCAGCATTTCCTTAAGGTACTGAAGAGAATTAAACATTACAATTACAAAATAAGATTAAACATCAATTCCAGAAAAAAAAAGATATTCCTTAGTATTTCTTAGCTTTCCTAACTCAGGAACAAAAGCCTGTAAGGTTTTTGAGCACTTATCCACAGTCACTAATTATAGAATAGACTATAACTACTTCCTTATCTGTGAGATTTAATGAGCCAATAATTTTCTTAGTATGAATTTAATTTTAGAGTACTTATTATTATAAATGTGGATCTTCTTAAAAGAATAATATACTATTTATCACTACATATCTTCACTTTGTATTACCTTATTTTTTGTATATCTTTAACTACTATTTTTGTAGATGTCATTATATATTAACATAACTTACTTTTTCTTTTATATTTTAAGTTAGAAAATTAATTTTCCTCTTTTATAAGTGAGAAAACTAAAAGAAAGAAGGCATGGAAAGGGAAACAGAAATGTCAGCAGAATTTAATAATCTGATTCTTAATATATTTTTCCTTTATGACTACTTAAATAATATTGTTTGTTTTTCCACTATTTATGGGTTTTCCAGTTATAGTATCTGACCTTAAAAGTTATAATACAAAACTTTCTGTCTGAAAAGTAGTATAACTGCATGAAGTTTAAAAACCATGGAAATGTGTCACTTAACATTCTCATAATAAAATGTTATGATGGCGTTACCAGGGTCAGACCAGATGAAAAAAAAAAACTACCATGCATGACTTCTGAGAACTATATCCTGGGAAATCAAAAACAAGAGACTAGGATTCTTATTTCAAATCTATATTTCATAAAAGGCTTTTTGAGATGGTGTTGCTCATCTTAAGTCTTACTTATTTTGATAAAACATTTCAAGTTCACCCTTTTGAAAATCTTAAGGCACATTAAATGGCTAGGATCAATGGGAGAACAAATTTATTCTCTTGGTGTTTTTCTAAAAGTGGATCACTTGAAAAAAGGCTTGAGAAGCACTGCGTAGCTAGTGGTTAGGAACATGGATTCTGTCGCCAAAAAGCATGGGTTCTAATTCTGATTTTACTACTTCCAGCTGTGAACTTATGCTTATTGTAAATCATTTAACTTTTTGGTGGCTCAGTTTCCTCAAGTTTTAAATGGAGATGACTACGGTATCTAAGTCATCAAGTTGTTAAATCATTTTATAGTTCTTAAAATAGTGCCAGGCAAAAAAGCTATCACTATATGTTATTATTATGGTTAATCTCCTCCCAAAAAATATATTTAACAAATCACTATAAATTTTGAACTCCTTAATTTATTTTTTGAAATAGAATATTTTGTATAAGTTAGCTTACTGTTAATCATGTCTGAAAAGAGACACCAGAATATTCACATAATTATTTGATAAATGAAGCTAATGCTTAGCGTAGAGACTTGTGAATTATTTGGTTACAGTAAGACAGTTTCCTTTGGGAAAGGAATCTTCTAAACATCTTGCCACACCAGGGCTGGTCAGTGTGGTTCATTTGGTTGAGTGTCATCCTATGCACAGGGGGCTGACAGTTTGATTCCCAGTCAGGTACATGCCTGGGTTTCAAGCTCCATTCCACAGTAGGGGCCATGCAGGAAGAAGCTGATCAATGTCTCTCTCTTATGGATGTTTCTATCTCTCCCTCTTCCTTCCTCCTGCTGAAATCAATAAAAATATTAAAAAAATTTTTAAATATCTGTCTAGTGTTTAAATCCTAAACATGGAATATTAATGAAAATAGTGGAACTAGAAAAAAAAAGTATATACAGAATAGATGGAGAGAGATTTGTTCTTTATTGTAATAAGATTCTGTAGCAGCTCCAGCCTCCCAACTTCCCAAACTTAAATCCAAGAGGAATAAAGACCCAGAAAAACTCATGTTGTGTCTCACTGACTCCAGTTGGGTCACATGCCCATTCCTGTAGTCATCATGCTATCCAGGGCAAAGCCATGCTGTGTGCTTTGGTGGCTTTCCCTAAGCCAAATGCCCTGCCCTTGCAAACAGGAGGAAACCTCACTTGAATATGTATATGCACATACTGATCTCATAATGTTACTCTCTAAGTGTTGGACACTAGAAATATGACAGAACTGGAGTTCACTCATTTGTTTTAGTTAATTAGCATCAATGCCCCCTTATTCTAGTAATAATACCCCAACTCTGTTTTTGACAAATGTTTCTATACTATCTTCACCTGACTGTTCATAGGTTTCAAGTGGAGTCAGTGAGACACAACAAGAGTTTCAACTGGAGTCAGTGAGACACAACATGAGTTTTTCTGGGTCTTTGTTCCTTTTGGATTTAAGTCTGGGAAGTTGGGAGCCTGGAGCTGCTACAGCATCTTACTACAATAAGGAACACATCTCTAGAAATGCTATCACCATAGAAGCCAGAACCAAAGGATACAGCATGACTAGGTGCAGGTAACATTAGTTAAGCTCCCAAATCATGCTAAGCCTAAAGCTAGTTGTAGACAATAAAACTTGAACCAATAAACTCACTCCCTTCCTTCCTTCCTTCCTTCCTTCCTTCCTTCCTTCCTTCCTTCCTTCCTTCCTTCCTTCCTTCCTTCCTTCGTTCCTTCCTTTCTCCCTTCCTCCCTCCCTCCCTTCCTCTCTCCCTCCCTTTTTTCCTCCCTCCCTCCCTCCCTTCCTCCCTTCCTTCCTCCCTTCCTTCCTTCTTTCCTCCCTCCCTCCCTTCCTCCCTTCCTTCCTCTCTTCCTTCCTTCATTCCTCCCTCCCTTCTTCCCTTCCTCTCTTCCTCCCTTCCTTCCTTCCTTCCTTCGTTCCTTCCTTCCTTTCTCCCTTCCTCCCTTCCTCACTCCCTCCCTTTGTTCCTCCCTCCCTC